>VWPU01017662.1:0-263544 GCA_013398955.1 Callaeas wilsoni | reverse complement strand
TTATATTATATTATATTATAATGTTGGTTTTCACAAAATTAAAGTTCATGAGACAGCACGGTGTAGAAGTCACCCCTTGCAGACCCTGGCAGCTGGGATAAGTATCAGTGTCTTCAGGTGTGTCTCCCACCTGGCTGCAAGAGGCACTGCAAAGGTTTGCATTGCCACTTCTGAATTACAAAAAGAAGCTTTTGGATTCCCATCACAGCTACCTGATTAGTTTCATTGCTCAAAAAGAAATGTTCCAAACCTTTCACCTTCTTTCTCCTCTCTGAACTTTTTGTAGTACCACTAAGTCCTGTTTGAGATGAAGAGGACCAGTTCTAGACCACATTTCTAGATGTATTCACAACATGGATTAATGGCTTAAGAATTTTTTTTTCTGCTTTATTTTCTATTTTTTCCCAGTAATTACTACAATACACAGTAGGGTCTTTTATCCACTACTGAGAACTGTACCGATGTTTGAAAAGACCTATTATTATAACCACAAGTTCTCTTTCCTGAGTGGAAATAGGTAGTTTAGGATCCCTTGTCTCAGACCCTTTTTCCCCTTGTACATTACTTCATATATATTATATAAAATGTAATCTGTCATCCTATTGCCTGCTTAGTACCATGACATTTTTCCCCAGCTCTTTGCAATCAGCTTTCATTTTTATTACCCTGAATAATCTCGCATCACCATTAGCCTCCTTGTTGTCCATCCTTTTCCATTTCTGTATACTGAGTATAACAGACACTGCAAAGATCCCAGTGATCTATGGCTTTCCTCCGTTGTGAAGCCCAAACATTTATTCCTTCTGTTTGTTTATCACCTGTAAACCTGCTGTTAATCTACAATATGACTTACTTCTGTCCCACAGGCAGCTTAATTTCTTTAAGAGCTAATGATGCCAACTGCCCCCAGATTTATCACAGAGTAAAGGAGGATGATACTTATCTACTTTATAAATTGCCTTCACATCTACAGAGGAGAAACGCTAGATATTAATATTAGCTAGGATATCCGTATTTCTTTGCCTTAGATGAAAGATTTTATGAGAAATGGAACTGAAGGAGCAGAAATTTGAGAAATGCATGGTATCATGAGAAGAAGGCTGGCTGCTATACAAAAATCAGAGTTGTACCCATTTTAGCCCAAGGCTTTTTGAGTTTTAGCAGAGTTATTGCTTGACTAATTTCTCTGTGTGTAAAATGCGCTTCCAACTGGGATTGTGTCAGGGTTAAATAAATGTGGGTCTGGGAGCTTATCAAAAAGGTGCCAAAGAAAGATGAGTCTGCTAGGCTGTGAGTACAGGTCCTGACAGATTTGTATATTAAGTCCCCAGAATCTTCAGTGGTTCAGTCATCTGACATTTCACTGAGGGATTTGATGGCTGCTGCTTTTTTATTTTGCCAGAAAGTAACCCTCTAACAGCCTGGAGAAAGAATAGTCAAGAAAAAAAAAGCACATTTTCTCATGTGAATTTATCTCCACTTTATTTCCAAATAAATTTGAGCATTACCTCTTTAAAATTTTCCCATCCTGTTCTGTTTTTAATAAATGTTTGCACAGCTTTCCCCAAAGTAACGTTTAGCTACGTAGTGTATCACCATAATACAAATTAAAAGTAGGTTAAAATGTCACTATTAGAATGTTTGCCTAACCCCATAATTAAGGTTTTGCCTTGACCAAAGTTAGGATCCATACCATCTGCTCTTCATGTCAGCTGGTAGCACTCCATTGATTCTAAGAGGACTCTTTTCAGGACCTTAAAGAGCAGAATACTTTTTATGATTTGCTTCTGAAATGTTACACAAATGACAGAGTGTGAGATGGAGTGACAATGTAAACAAATGACAATCTGACTGCAGTAGCTTGCAGGACTGAAACGAGATGTAAGTAATAATTGAGTAGGGTATGGGAGATTTGGGAAAATCAAATTTTGCAGTTTTTTTAATCATCCTTTACTACATTAGCTATACTCAAGGAAATTGGTTAAATTGTGAATTCTATTTGGATAATGCCCTTGGTGAAGAAAATAAAAATATGCGTTATGAATGAGCAAAAGAGTTTTAACACCTTGTTTTGAAATCTAAACCATTCAAATCACTGTTGCAACTTTTGAAGTTCATGTGGTTTGGTTCCTTCTGGTGTTATGCACAGCTAAGGGCAGGGACACCTCATTGCTGCCACATTGGCAATCTGCCACCCCTCTCAAAAACTCCTGTCCTCTGCTTCTGTGCCATCGTCTCAGCAAGCAAGGGTTATAAATACAACTGTTCTGGATCGTGTATCAGGTCAAAAATGAAACCTCTGAGTGCAAAGAAATAAAAAACTCTAAGCAGCGTTTGAAACAAAACTCAAAAATCTTCAGGAGTAGAGTGGTTGAGAACAAAATTGATGTTCAAAGTCGTAAGGTAACAGGGCCAACCCGTGTAGTTCCTGGCTGCCACAATAAATCTCCCTCTGAAGCACATGGACAGTGGAGCCAAGCACAGAGGCAGGTGTTAACATCCTAGTCCAGCTCGGATGTTGTTTACATTCCCTTGCAGTTTGGAGGAGATTTGTCATTAATATAGAATGTCAACCTTTGTAAATTCGTAGCGGTACTGTAATCTTTTCTGCTGCTGACTGCATGCTTGTCATTCACAGTCACCACACAGGTCTCCATAGATCTTTTCTTGGTCTACATTGTTGAGGAATAGAGATCATAATAGTGATTTAAACCAGTTCTGGTTTCTTATTCTACTTATTTATTTTATTTTACTTGGTTTATTTATAAATACAAATGTTTATGGCTGTATGAAATGTGTTGAAAAGCTGAGCATGTTTTGCATCTTCTAAACACTGCTTTAAAAATACTATTTTTCAGGTTGAGTCCTGACAAAGAGTATCTGGGGAAAAAATATCATGAGGTGGTTACATTTATTTGAATACCACCCAACTGCCCAGATTAGTTCATCTTGCCTGGAAGGAGATGTAATTAAGCACAGTGGATTGAATGTTAAATTCAATAAAATGCCTCAGTAAGTTAATGAAAAATCATTTTTATCAAGGACAGAAGTCTGTAGATTCAAAATACATTCATTCCTTCCCATAAACTTGATCTGCAAGGATCCTCTCTTCAATTATTGAAAAAGACTGAAAACAGATAAGCTGGTTAATAAAAACTGGGAAACCCTGTGAAATCACATTATATGTTTTCCTAATCTATATAATAGATTCATCCATGTGATATTTTTTTTATCATTGGTAATTTCTTTGTATGTAACTAGTATGCATGGAAAGCTATTTCTATGGATAAGTCACAGAAAAGGTCTGAGACAAGACCAGATCATTCATTGGATCTTCATATTTCTTCAACGAGAAAGAAGAAACTACAATAACGGCTTTGCAAGTGGTTACAATGCTGAGATAGAAATTTGTGCATCCAGATTACCATAAAGCATGAATCATAGAGATGTCATTATGTGATTATGCAAATATGCATTAATTACACAATTACAAGCATCTCTGGTGATGAAATATGATTAATTATATGACTTGGTTTACTTTCTGAATGTAATGCCATTAGCTACTAGAGGTCCATAGATGTGTTTCTTTTTTTGATTCACTGACATTTTAATATTATGGGGGAATAATAAATTAGTGTAACAACAGATGATAAAAGCAGATGGAATAAACTTAACTGAAGCCAATATGATTTACACAGCTTTAAACTGAACAGTTTTTGTATTTACCCAGTTACAAATGTTTTGCTCCGTGATGAAGAGTTCTGTTTGGAATGAAAGTTTAAAAAACAGTGACATATCTGGAAAAGACCCTCTAAGCATGTGTCTGAAAACGTTAAGCTGTACTGACCCAAAATTAATCAGTGAAAGGTAATTTAGGGCTGCCAAAGACCCAGCTGTACTGGCCCACTTGGGAAGTAAGGGACAGGCATTGCTGGCTGGAGACTTAGAGAGTACAACCTAGTTTATTTTCCTTAAATGTCCAATACAATAGTTCCTACCAGAGACCCAAATATATCCTACCTGCTGCAGACAACATTCTGGGGACAGATCAAGGGCTTTCTGGGGTAGTTTATCTCCTTCTGCTGCTTACAGGAGGAGCCTTGATGTCTAACTCAAAGGGAGTGCACTCTGTAGAGGTGTTTAATAAAGGTGGATCCTTCCTGTGTGTGTGATGCAGGCGTAGGCCTCATGCTGGGTATATATGATACTGGGCACTGGGTAGATACGATAGCTTAGACAAGTAAAAAGGAGTGGCTTGTTCTCTTCACTACAATACCTCTAATGTGTTTAGGGTGTAGGTCCCAAGCTGTGACACAGCAGCTTTGAAATAGTCTTCTTGGTCAGTCTGCCCTGAGTGCTGGGACTAATTGCTACCTGTGTAGGACAGCTGAGGTTTTCCACAGCCAGTCCCCAACTTCTTGGGCCCAGTGTATGTCTTGTGTAAAATCCTTCACCATCATGTCCATAAAAGTCACAGAGTGGTTGAACTTGGAAGGGACCTCTGGGCATCACTTGGTCCAATTCCCTCAGCTCAAGCAGGGCCACTTAGAGCCATTTGCCCAGGACTGTATCCAGATGGCTCTTGAATATCTCCAAGGCTGCAGGGTCCACAACCTCCCTGAGTAACCTGTGCCAGTGCTCAGTCAGCCCACAGTGAAGAAGTATTTCCTGATGTTCAGAGGAAACACTTCTGTGTTTCTGTTTGTGTCTCTGGTCCTGGCACCAGGAACTGGAAAGAGCCTCTCTCCATCCTTTTTGCTCCCTTCAGGTGTTTCCCTGAGCCTTCTCTTCTCCAGGCTAAACAGTTCCAGGTCTCACCTTTTCTCATAGGAGAGATGCTCCAGTCCCTTCATCATCTCTTTGTCGCTTTGTTGGACTCCCTCCTGCATGTCCGTGTCTCTCTTGTGCTGAGCCCAGAGCTGGACACAAGAGGTATTGGCCTCAGCAGTGCTGCGTGGAAAGGAATGCTCAACCCCCTGGACCTGCTGGTGAGGCTTTGCCTAGTGCAGCCTGGGACACCGCTCACCTTCTGCTGCAAGGGCACACTGTTGCCTTGGCTTCAACTTGGTTTCCACTAAGCCCTCCTGGTGCTTTCGTACCAAGCTGCTTTCCAGCTTTGTGGCCCCCAGTATACATTGGTGCCTGGTTTTTTTCCTGCCCAGGTGCAGGACTTTGCTTGTAGAGGTCCCTCTGGATAGAGGCATAACCTTCTGGTGAATTAGCCACTCCTCCCACACAGTCTCTATACTGTATTTTACTTTTCACCAATACACTGATTTTCTTTCTAACACTGAAAATTCTTCTGACTGACAAGGAGAACAAAATATGATACCACCTTAACCATATCATTGCTCTTGAGCTCAGGCTTGCTCTATGCAAACCAGGAAAGTCTAGTGAATTCTGCTAATCGACCCCTGGCCTTTGCATTTGTAATGAAAAAGCTACAGCAAAATGCAGAGGAAACCTCCTCCTCCTCACTTTAAACAATCACATTGTAAGGGTAAAGTGTAACTTTTCCTTCTAACCATAACTGAATGTGTCACAGCAGAGAATCAGCAGTTTTTAACACGGCGACTATTTATAAAATGCAGGGAAGTTCACTTGTAGGTCTAGCAAACTTTGGATGAAAGCAGATGGAGAAAAGGTTGCCATAACCTAATCTGTCTGTTCTCTAGTTTTTCACTTCAAATTTAATATCTGACTATCTTTTCATAGATATAAAAATAAGTTCCTTTCTAAGTACTCAGATGGAGCACTTCAAATACTGATTACAGTACTAAACTTGAGGTGTAATTTTGTATCAAAAATGTGAACATTTCAGTCCAAAAATTAATTTGATTTGCTTGTTAGGAATACAGATAATTGAAGACATTTAAGAAAACATAGTTTTTAAAAAGCAAATGGCTCCTTATGATTGATTATTTTTAAAAGAGAATAGTCTTCTAAAAGAATACACCTGTTAGAACTCAGCTTGTGCACAGGTGCTTCAAGTCATCCCTATTTCTTGTTTGAAAATAATATATTTTAGAAAAATAGCTTATAATTGTATTCTTTTAACATTTGCTGTTGGCCGTAAACTTTTTATACTGAAATCATTGTTAAAAACCAATAATACTCATAATAGACTAGTGTTAAAGCAATGCTAAGGGCTTTTGAATATGTCGATTAACAGTGTTTATCTTTCATGGTGGTGAACTTCCAGAGATTTCTCTGAGGCCACTACTAATGAGATACTGATATCATTGAAAATTCATGGAAGGTCTTCTCCACACTTCTGACAACATAAAAATTATTGTACATTACCATACATTAACACAATCTATTCTCATTAACACCATCAGTAACAGATCTCTGTGCCATTACTCAACAAAAATATATATCGTTTTCTTCTGTGGCAGTAGATGTGACTTCACACCAGCTTCTTTATTGCTCTAGAGAGACCGACAGATGCATGTTTTCCACTGAAATACACACTGAGTCTCTTGAGGAAGTCTCCTCTTTGTGTCAAAATAACGGATGTATTTTCATGGAGAAGTTGTAGCTTATTAAAAGTACTTGCTGCAGAGATCAAAGGCTTCCACTTACTGAAAGATGGCTGTAAAAAATTTGCAGAGGCACTGGGATAATACTAGGGACTGCCCAACTCTATGGTTCAGCTGCTAAATACTTCCCTAAGCATGACACAGCAGACCAGGCTTTCTTCTGTGCTATCTTAGGGGCTGGGATCCAGGAAAACCACAGGGGGGCTGTTTTTCACATAGCTGTAACCTGTAGTTAAATCTTTTATAGCCATTGATTTGTACAGCCAAACATGAGAGTAGAGCAATTCCAATTAACAAAAACCAGAGAAGAGGTTACCTAAACATACTCCAAGTCATTATTGCACAATAGACATCACGAACAGCTTCCCTGAGCACCTTACTAATATATTTCTAGAACACAGTGACAGTTAAATAGTAACAGGAGAATAACATTAGTGCTTGACAAACCTTAAAAATGTGGTGGTGCTGTATCACATAAAAATGTTTTCTGCCTCAAATGAATTTCAGGATAAAAGGAAGATAAGGGGCCTGGTTTTCTGCCAAAGCCAGTCATCAAAGTCCTGCTGGGTGCCAGCCAGTCTCCAGCTGCAGCTGAGGTCGGTGAGCACGGTAAAGACCTGGCTATATATCTCTGTCACAACTGTGCAGGTGCATCTGGCTCACCTGCTCAAAGTCCCCACAGAGCTGTCAGACACATGAGGCCAGGGGCGTCTAGGGCTCATCTGCCCAATGCCATCCGAGCACTGCAGTCCCTGGGTGGGCTCCGGCAGGTGGGGGCATTACATGGGGCCAAGAGCCACCAGGGAGAGACACCCACGGTGCTGGGTTGGACCTGCACTCCTGAGCCTCATCTGCCAGAAGCCTGAAGCCAGCATGGGGTTTGCAGCTGGGGCTGTGTTGTGGTGAATGAACCAACTGTGCCGGGGTATTAATATAGGGGTGGGCAGGGGTCTACCTCACCTGAAAAGGTATTTTCAGCACTACCTCACTCTTTCAACTCTTACTAAACAAGTTATAGGAGTCAAGTGAGGAATGGGGCTGTAGAAGGAGCAGCCGGAGGAACTGACAGCATTTGGGGCACAATCTAGCATGTAGATTTAAGATTTCTTTCTAGAAAGCATACAGGATATTAAAAGCTCATATCTATAATAAGAAAACCTCTAGATCTCTTAAAAACACCATGTAAAAGTAGAAAAGCAGCCCAGAAAAGGTTAAAATTTTCTTTTCTACCTGATTTTCTCAGAGAAGGCATGAATGCTGCAATTCTGTCTGCTGTCCTCTGACCTAGAAAAACTGGTTAGCTTCACACAGGCCAGTCATAAACCCCTAGTTTGCCAAGTGGAAGACTGAAACGTCGTGTTCTGACATTGAATTTGAAATCCAGATAAGCCAGTTGTCTTTATTCACATTGTAAAGTGTTATCTTCATTAATAAAAACAGAGAAAAGAAACTCTGAGGAAGAAACAACCAGTTATAATATGGTCATGTAATGCAATGTGTATATATAAATACAAAAATATGTATCTAGATATGTGTATATAATTACATAAATAAGAATATATTTATATACAAGCTAAACAGAAGTCGACATTTCTCATGCAAACTCATCTGTCAGTTCAAGAAGTAAATGAAAGTTCAGCTCTCCTCTTCATTTGAAGTAAGTGCTGTGAGCCAGGTTTGGTTCACATTTTCAAAATTTATAACACTGAGATGCTTGCCAAAAATTCTTAATTAGATCAGAGGAGCAGCAAAACTGTCAGATGCAATAGCAGAGTACAATGAAGGAATAAAATATTCTGGGGTTAATTGGATAAGTTCATTCAGCCAGTTTTGCTAGGCTACTTTTCTACAATGATCCAAAGACAGATAATGAGGATAGGGTTTTTCTCAGTAATAATAAAACTGATTCCTCAAATACATTTCATTTACAAGAACTCAGAAATTGTTTATAACTAACATAAACCAGCAATCATATCCCCCTTCCCAGAGTACACATAAATTGTGAACTTCACATGAACTCAATTGCTTAGAGAGTACTTTGAGTATCTCAGTTGTATGAGAATTTCATGAAGTGCTGCTGGCTGAGAGCTGCAGTGAGGCTGAGACCCAGTGACATCTCTAGTTGCATAAACTATTTGAGCTTTCATGTATTCAGAAGAAGGCTGCAACACTTGGAACGACAGAGTAAGAGAAGATGGTATTAAACTAAAAACTAGGCTGTAAAGCATTTTTCAACTGATTCCTCCATTTATTTAGAGAGCTCACATAAAATATGACATTTGGGATGTTTTACTTGACGCAGTGTATTAACACAAGAACATTTCTAAGAAACTAAAACCCAATATTTTTAATAGAGACTATATTTTTAATGGTGATAATTTTTGGTAATAATCCTAGTGTTTTTCAGTTGGTTGTCCACCTTGTAATGGGTTCAGTGCTCTAGGGCGATGTCTAGAGGGGGAGCAGGACATTTGATCCCCAGGGTATTTGACCACAGGGAAGAAATAAACCTCACAGCTTTATGATGCAGGAGGCAAAGGCCAGCCTGTGCATTATTTTAAAGAGGCCTTTCCAAACTAGAGCTGAGTGCCAAAAATGCAGCACAGCTATTCTGTAAATGAGTTGCCTTTTGTTAAGCCCCAGCACAGCTGGTCAGGATGGTTCTGCTAATGTGATTCTTCACCAAATCATCTCCCAGTCACAGGAGAATGTTATTTCTTTACAGAAGAATGAGCACTGAGATACTCCCTTTTGAAATGAAAGAATAGAGGAGTCTTGACATTTTATCTAAGTTTTATCTGCTGATACAATGGCTCATACTCACAACCGCTATTGGGAAGTTAACAAGTAATTTAAAGTACACCCTATGTAACTCACCTACTAATGTGAGTATTTTATTTAAAAAAATTAGAGCCAAAATGTGTTTTGAATACCTGTGTGTGATTTCACCAGTTATTTGGGAAGGCTTTATTCTGAAATAAAGAGCAGTAATCCTTCAGAGATCCAAACAGACCTTCATTATTCAAAATACTTTCCTGTCAATTACGGAATAGCACAAAAGAGACCTGTGTCACATCTGGTTCTGCTGAATTCTACAGTGAAAAGCAAACTTGGAGAAGTAGGGCTATGAGCAGCTGTCTCAGTGGGAGATAACGTGCAGCTGGAGGGGAGCAGAAGGAATCCTCCTTACCATGTTTCTGTGTTCAAAAGGAGCTCTGGACTTACCTGAACACTGTCGGCAGCACTGCAGCTGTGCACTGCTCCAGGGTATCCTTTATTTTTTTGTGGTATGTCAGACACCCCCAAGCCCTCTTCTCCTCTGAAGACACAACAGAGGACCTTGTATAGCCATGGTAGAATCAACATTTGGCTTTTCTACCTGTAGATGCTTTCAGCAGAGAGCTGCATCTAGAAAACATTTAATTAAGCTAAGCCAGCACTATCAGTGAAAATGGAAAATTAAATAACAAAGGCAAAAAAGTAATTCCTCTATTACATACTAATACTTATAAGCCTCCTGTTCTTCTGAACAGAAGAGGAGAAAAACTGGAAGAGGAGTGGTCCTGGAGAGAAAATACAGAATAGTGCTGTTCTTTTATTTGACAGGGTACACAATGCCCATTACACCGTTTGGCCAGCCTTAATACACTGACCTGCTATTGCAGACAGTCTCAATCCAGCGATTTTTGGATCATTTACTGTAAATTAGCATAATCTTTTCCTTATTGATTCAGGTATTGAGAAACAAAAAAAGATATAGACAATTAAACAAAAAACAAAGGCAATCACCTTTCATTCCCCTTCCACAGGTTCAAATTCAGTCCAACACCACCCATCCCCTTTCCATGTCTCTGCTGCTCTTATTTTCACCACACTTATCTCAGTCCTTCCCAGTCTCACTGATGGGGCAATGGGCAGCACAGGAGGTCGGTGTCAGTGCATAATAGTTTCTTAAACCAGTCTCTGTTTCTCACTCTTTTCCTCCCCTCCTCCTCTCTTGTTACTGCTCTCGGCTCCAGTGTGTGTCATCCATTGATTGCAGTCCCTCAGAGCTGTCCTTGTCCCAGCATGGGTTGCCCGTAGACTCAGTCTTCTCCTCCTTCCATGAATACTCTGCAGCCATGACCCCAACAATGTCCCTTTCCTTTTGTCTGTTCTGTTTTCTCTCTCCAAAAGTGTCTCCTCACAGTCCTCCTCACATGTCCCTGTTTTGTGTATCCTCCTGTGTCTCCTCTCACATCTTTCTATGCCTTCTCCCATGTGCCCTCACATGTGTCCTTTTACCTCTTCTGCTCTGCCTCTTCACAGAGGCCCTCTGGTGTCTCCTGTCCAAGTGACAAACACCCTTTACTAAGCACAGAGCTGCCACAGGCTTCCTGCCTGCCTTTAGTTTTGGTGGGCACTGGGTTTTCTCACCATGTTGAAGACATCTGAAAACATCTGCAACAGGCCCAGAGCAGTTCACAGCCCTCTCCCACACAGGACACCCCACCAAGTACCAGGATCAGAACAAAACCCAGGACAAGGGGAGGGGCACTCAGCATTCAGGAAAGGGGTGTGGGAAACATCTTGTGCATCAGCTGTCCTTTAAAGGAGGATTGCAAATATAGTACTAAAACCACTTATTTCTCACTCTCTCTCCCCTAGGAAGCAACAAGGGCTACATGACACACAAGTTTTCACATCTTTGTGCCTCTGAGCATAAACCACAATCAGTGCAGAATCGCTGATTCTCCTTACAAAGATATTTGTTCGTGATCGTAATAAACTGTCAGAGCCCAGAAAGCTCAACAAAGGGTGTTCAGGCTGCTCAGCAGAGCTGCTGGGGCTGGGGCTAAGCTAATGCTGTGCAAATTGCTGAAGCCCTCTTGTACCCAAATCATGGGAACTGGAGGAGGAAAAAAGGCTGTTCGCTTAGGGCACCTCCACTAAAAGCCTCTGCCAGATCCACTGCAAGAGACTATGTTTTGTGCACATGGTGACGTTTTTGAAGCAGGGCTTCAGAGGTGGCCTTTGTGAGAAGTCACCAGAAGCTGCCCCCGTACTGAACAGAGCCAGTTCCAGCTGTCTCCAAAATAAACTCACTGCTGCCCAAAGCAAAGCCCATCAGTGACACTGGTGGCACCTTGTCATAGCATCCTTAACAAAGGGTAAAATACACTGCACAGAATCTGTGGGAGAGAGGAACAAAAAAAGTAAGAGAAACATCTCTGCAGACACCAAGGTCACTGAAATAAAGGGGGAGGAGGTGCTGAAGGCACTGGAGCAGATATTCCTCTGCGGTGTGTGGTGCAGACCATGGTGAGGCAGAATGTCTCCCCCACAGCCCGTGGAGGTCCACGAGGATGCAGACTGAAGTGCCCTGAAGGAACCTGCAGCCTGTGGAGACCCCACTCTGGAGCATGCTCTTGGCAGGGCTGTGACCTCTGGAGAGGAACCCACACAGAATCAGTATTTTTGGCAATACTTGTTGCCTGTGAGGGACTTAGAGAGCAGCTTTTGAAGAACTGCAGTCTCCAAGAAGGAGCCACATTGCAGAAGTTCATGAAAGATCGCATACCATGTGTGGGACCTCATGCTGGAATGGGGAAGAGAGCGAGAAGGAAGGAGTGGCAGATATGGTGATATGAACTGACCACTCCCCCCATTTCCTTCCTCCTGCAGTGCTCAGCATGGAGGAAGGAGATTGAGGAGTTGAGGGTGAAACTGAGCCTGGGAAGAAGGGGAGCGGGGAGAGAGTGGTTTCAGTTTTGTTCCTGTTTCTCACTGTCTCTATTTTTAACTAGCAATAAATTAAACTAACCTTCCCTAAGGTGAGTCTGTTTTGCACATGATGATAATTGGTGAGCAATTTCCCTGTCCTTATCTCAACCACCAAGATTTCTCATCTTGCATTTTTCCCCCTGTCTTGCTGAGGAGGAAGAGAGAACAGCCTGGGGTCGCCTGACAGCCAGCCAAGGCCAACCCACCACGCCCACACAGCTGTTGCTATAGAGTACATTCCCACAAGACAAGGAAACTCAAAATTACTCAGCTGTTTTGCAAGCAGATACCAGGCTCCAGTTACCTGCCATCTCATCCACAACCTTGTGCCTGAAATACGAACACATCTTCAGAACTGGAATATGTGGAATGAGGCAGAATACATGGAGCGAGGTGGAATTCAACAGCACACAGAAGAGGGTCATGCACCATGACCGAAAAGCAATAATTTCTGAAATAGAGGAGAAGCTTATTCTGCAGCAGTAACAGAAGAGGTGAAAGACCTGCACCAGGCAGAGCAAGGGTTACAGTGAGCCCTCACTGCAGAGGGGCCATGAAATGAAAGCAATGATCCCAAGAAGCATTAAGTGAGGCCTTTCTACAGAGAGAGAGAGACATTGCTGCCATTGCCCAAGAACCAGATCATTCTCGTCAGGAATGGGGAATACAGCCTTCATTGCCTGTACTCAAAGGAAATTGAATTCATTGCAATACGCACAAAGGAGGGCTGCTAGGATGACCAGGTGAACTGGCAGACCAGTTTGCAAAAAAAGCCTGAAGGGCCTCAGCAGAAGTGGCATATAAAACCAGGGCATGGATGTTCTTCTGTATGTATATGTGGGAGATAAACAGGAGGGGATTTGGAAGGGATGGATGGATGGATGGATGGATGGATGGATGGATGGATGGATGGATGGATGGATGAAAGAGAATAGCGGGAAGAAAAAATATGTTTAAAATATGGGGTAATGCTGGCAGGAGAACAAAAAAAAATATGAAGTAGGAAGGAGAGGAAATTTTAAAAGCTTTTCTGTTTCAGAAATGACGAAGCAGCTTTTCAGTAGGAGGAAAAAGTGCAAGAAATATATGTTGGTTTGAGATGGTTCTTGATAAATTTGTGAATGGATATACGTGTCCCATACAGGACTACGGAATGTCTTATTTGATGACTCCCAGCAGTGTCTCCAGTCATCTGCACGGACCGTTTTTTTTTACATATAGCCTATATATAGCCAGAGTAAATGGTTTGTGATGTGTTACTGAATTCCATAGTAGTACAGACTCCATCGGAATTCTTCAGTTTTAAATTAATTTTAAAAGCCCACCAAAAAGGTAGGGATTAAAAGGGCATACAAATGCATATGACAAAAGATGGAAAATCAGATATGTGAGACAGATTTAAAGAAATGGTCATGCAAAACTGAGGACAAGTAAGTTGAAGAGAAACAAAGAATGTACAAATACTTAACAGAACACTATAAAGAGAACAAGAATGAATTAACTGTCATTAGACAATGAAGTTGATCAATAAATGCTAATAACTAAATTAAAATGCAGCAGGGAAAATTTATAACCAAAGGAACAGTGACATAATGAAACAACCTGCCAGTGAAGGTTACAGCATTTCCATCACCACAGATATTCAAATCTATTTTAAGAATAATGAAATGCATCCACCAATGATTCAGGCTGATGTACTGAGATGACCCAGGAGGCATCTCTTCTACCACAAATGGTTCTATTCTTCTGCAAGCA
This sequence comes from Callaeas wilsoni, assembly GCA_013398955.1. Classification (NCBI taxonomy): domain Eukaryota; kingdom Metazoa; phylum Chordata; class Aves; order Passeriformes; family Callaeidae; genus Callaeas; species Callaeas wilsoni. The sequence continues at coordinate 249,484 of VWPU01017662.1, read as the reverse complement.
CACCGATGCTTAGTAAGAGTTGCACTTCAGTGAAATGTTTCATCTTATTTCTACAAAGAAATCATGTTATAATAAATATCAAGTGGAAAGATAGCTAACTGTTTTTTCCAATTAGTGGAAATTTAATGGTATTTCAGTTATCTATATTCTGGAATTTTTCTATTAAATGTTTCTATTAAATGTTTCAACTAAATCTATTCATGCTGTAGTTGCTCCAAGAAACAATTATTTTCAAAAGCAAATCCAGTCTTCTCTCATGTCTAGCTTTAGAACAACTTACTGTACATATCTATCTATTATACCTGTGCTTAAGAAGCAGTAAAAAATCCCACTGTTTTCATGTAAGTTTGCTTTTATATGTTCCATTATTTGTTTGCATGTTAATTGTGTTGAAATGGACCTTGCATGTGGTTTTTACATATTGGAAATGACACAGCACACACTACTTCTGAATACATAGGCAGTATTTCATCCCTAGCACCCCAAAGTCCAATTGAGATTATTCTCTCTTTTGCTCTTTCTTGTTACTCTTCTGTAACAGTCATGGTTCATCAATACCTGAGCATTGTGTCTATGTGGACCATGCACATGGAATTTGTGTAATTATTAGGGGAGATACTGGAAAGGAATGTATCCATTGAAATGTTCTCCATTAAGTCTGACATTTCAGAAATCACTGGAAGAATTAGGCTGGGTTTTTCTGCCCTTTTCACCAAAAATACACTGATCTCAATTAAAAGAAAATCAGAATATAAGAATAAATCATGTACTTTGTTTATTTTCTATGGACAGAAAGTTTTGTAAAACTGACATCAAACTATCACAGAGAAACCTTCTTAAGATGATGCCATGGTGTCCTATAATGGACCTCAGATCTTTTAGTCCCAATCCTGTGTTGGGAAATTAGAAGAAAAATAATCCACTTCTAGAGGTAAAGAGGCTGGTTAAAAAGAACCTTTTTGCTGAAAGAAAAAAACTGGGAAAGCAGTAGGATGCTAAAAGCAAGTCCAGTTGAAGATCCATATTGTGGCTGTGTTACCAGTTATTTTGTGTAGTTTTGTGTGCGTGTCTCTCTGTTATTCATGGGATTTTTCTAGCATCACAGAGGCTGCAGTAAAGTTTCCTACTAAAAATATGATCTCTCTCCTTGCAACACAACAAGTCCAACTGCCCTGCTCTCTGTAGGTCAGGGTAATAGCATAAATACAAGTCAACATGTCCTTCCTTGTTTTCCTAGCTCACCTTTATGTATATCCTGCCCTTAGAGTTCAACCAAGATTATCATAACCCATGATTCAACATTTTAAAATATTGGTTTTATATATATATATATATATATATATATATATATATATAGTCTGTAGAGTTCCTTCCACAGATCACAGCTGCTAGAGGTAGCTTCTATACTTTCCATTATTTTCCTCATTACCCCATCAGGAAAAAAGGAATCTTCACACTGTCCAGGAAAAGTGAAGAAGAGACTTTACATGGATCAAGGAAGATGGCAACAAGTGCCACAAGGCCATGTCATAACACACTTTCCTTGGAGGCACATGTTCTCACACATCAATCTTGTATGTGGCTTCTTGTGTCTGAAAAACCATCCACTCTCAGGTGGCTGATTGTAATGTACCTTTATTCCCTAATGGGAAACTTTTTGTGGTGTTAACAGGCTTTATACAACAGGTGAGTGAGGCAGCTGCAGAAGCAATAGCACAAAAAAAATCAGTACAAAACTCAACCTTTTTGGTTTCTGGAAACGCAAAAATACAGAAAGTGAAAAGGTGGCCTCTAAATGACTTGCAAAAGGATTCTTCAGAGCTATCTGGCGTATTATCTAAAAAATATCAAACCATTGCAGAATTCAAAAGAAAAAAAGTGTTTAATACAGTGGTACATATTAGTTCTCAAGTATTTGATTTCTGCAAATGACCTTAGCTTGATTTTGCCACTTTGCCTAGAAAACGCCATCAAGAAATTATAAACAGTATTAAAAAATTGTAGTTTAAGAAAAGATTGGATATGTTTCTTTTAATAAAGGCTAGTGTGTGCTGAATGTGTAACGTGTATGTTAGTGCTTTATCCCATATTATAAAAAGAAGATGAGGATCTACAGTTCTGCTTTCAAACCCTGGATGTCTTGATGACTTTCAAAATTTGCAGAGTATATTATACCTATTTCTGTGTCAAGTGTGCAGCAGAAATAATTTGTTTTTCTGTCTAAACAGACTGGCAGACAGGAAGAAATTAGGAGTTTCAAAATGCTTATCTTTCATTACGCATGCAAAAAGTTTTACAAATTATTTTTAAAGTTGCATTAGTATTTAGAAAAACTGCTCGTAAGTACCATTTGAAATAGTGCATTTAAGCTAATAGTAGTTGACTTGCATACTGGAAGGCTGTTGCAAGGTCCAGCTAAGGAAAAATGCACCGTGTGCTTAACAAAAGGATGTTCTCCCTCTGTGTGTCTTAATATAAACTGTATTTGTTATTTGTCTGTTCCTTTCTTCCATCCAAGAAGTACTGTCACACTACTCAAGGGGGAATTTTGGAGCAGGTCTGTAATTTGATCTTCTGTCTCTTTCTTCTCAGGAAAAGGGGTAAGGTTTGCTCATCAGCTTGCCCACTATGAGCACTTTCATGCTACCTCTCTTCTAAATCTGCTCTGTTTATTCCAAACCAGAAGAGGAAGGCCAGATTTTGGGAAGGACAAATAAGGGAGGAGGGAGTAACACTACATCAGTTCCCACTTAGCCCTGCCATGAGAAGGTGTGTATGCAGGTACTTGAGAGCACATGGATGCACAGAGCTATGAAACATGTAATGGAAACTGGCAGAGAAAAAAGGACCCTGTGGTTTAGGACATAGATTTTTGATTCTGGACATTTCCTGTGATTCTGTGGGATGTCCTTCAGCACTGCATGTCAGAGGGGATGATTTTTGGACCTGAGAGGAGAGTGCAAGATGTGAAGAGAACAGATTCTCCAGCCTGGGTTTCTCAGCACTGCACAAGTCAGGTGAACCTGCAGGATCCAGAAGAGGCCCTGAGATGTCAAGAAGATTGATCAGGTTATCAGTGAGGAACAGAAACGGCCACATGGGATTGTGTACGTGTCTCACAGACAGTTCAGATGAGATGACGGTGTAAAAGAGCAGTGAGAAACCCTAGGAAACAACAGAGGTCACAAAGGTGGTGTTACTGTTGGGTAATCTGCCTCAAGGCTGGCATGCTTTCCAGTCTGAAGTGAAGGGATGTCATTATTCTTCTCATCTCTTCTAAACTTCCTCCATTACCAACCAAAAAGCTCAGTGATATTGTTTAAATCAATGTCCCAGGTTTTTATCTCTTAAAAGTTATCATCCTGGAAATGATGTGTAGAAATAAGCCAAATCAACTTCCAACACCTTAGGTACTTATGTTCATACAGCCTTTTTCATATTAGAAAAAAATACTGCCAGAATTAGAAAAAAAATTCTCATCATTTACAAGCCTCTGTATTGAGTGATGAGACATAAAGAAAACTTTTTTTCCCCCGCCTTTGCAGACAGCATAAGGGAAGGATACTGCTAACACAAAGATCTTCTTTGAAAATAAAAAACTATTTTTAAAACTATTTTGAGTACTTTGTTTGAGATCCACATACTTGATTACTTTTCAAGGAATTAAGTATGTGGAATCCCCTTAGTCCAGTCTGGGCCACAGGTATTTCAAATCTTTTCAAGTAAAGAACAGTAAAAACTGTGCTGATCTGTGGAAAAACAACTATATAACTGGTGTTCATTTGAGTAAGACAAAAATATATTACAATGGCAGTATCCACATTATTTACACTGAACCGGAAGATGTCTGAGGCAAAACAGCCACTTCACTTTTCTCATGAGCTCAGCTACTAACAGAGTGAGGATTTTCTTTCTTTAATCAAAGAACTCTCCAGGAAAGGAACTGACAGGCTACTGTTCTTTGGAATTAGTGTAAAAAAGAATAAGCTCTTTGGGGCAGAGTGTTCCAATAAGGATTTTATTCTTTATTTCCTATCAAAAGGACGATGATTAACCTTCTTAGATATACAACACAGTTTAAACCTCTAGCAATAATCACAAATTATTAAAAACAACATGTCTTTAGACCCTTCAATTTGATTTTAAAAAATCCTCTTGACAGAAAAAAAATTGAGAAAATTAAAATAATTAAGCCTGCAATTAAAATACTTAAAATTCAAGTTAGAAACAAGAATATTCTACCCTCTTGAGAGACATTTATAATTATTGTTTGCTTTATGAATGCAAATTTGTTTGATGCCTGGGCCAGTGGTATGCTGCGATGAGTAAATAATAGCATACAATGTTATTCCCCAAAAACACATGACCTAACAGCCCAGGGCAATGCTTTCCCTGATGGGTGTATCCAGACTTACCCAAGCACTGGCCTAGCTACGTGTGCCAAGGGCAGCACCCTTATAACCTCCTTCCCAGGGGAGTCAGCTTGGCAGGAGGGAAAACGAGGCGAGGAGAGCACTGCATTAGCGGCACTGTCCTCTTCTGGTTACCAGGGTAGCGCTGTCACAGCTTCCTCAGGCGTCTTTCTGCTGCACCACTGCCTGCAGATAAACCAGCAGCATAAGGCCAGGCACAGAAAAGGAGGAAAAGCTCCTGGAATAGCACCAGAAATGAGGAGTCCATCAGCACTGGGCAGCAGGTCAGCAAGAACCAAGAGATGACTAACACATCTATTAGCAAATTGCAGGAGAGGAAGAAAAACTTTATTCTTTCATTGATGAACTGAAGGAAGCAAGGAGGCAGCGATGCCTTAGGATTTTAGCTTTTATATTTTCATATATTTGTAATCCTGCAGTTCTTTAGTGTGTAACTCTGAGCTCCCTGTAGAGTGTTAGCTACTGCTTTTCCCATTTTAGTCAGACACAACAATTCCTCTCTAGGCCTGAGAATCAAGGACACCGCACTGTTTCAGGCCCTGGGAAATGCGAGCAAAAGTGATTTAGGGGAGAGCAAACTAAGAGAATGGGACTCCACTGCCTGAAGCTGTAATTGGACAATTAACCTCTGATATGCAAATGGACAAAACTTGTATCTGTCCGAAAAACGTGTGACTGTCGCCCATCTTGGGTGTAGTCTCTGCGAGACTCCTGCACTGCCCAAGGTGTACCCTGTGAAGGCCTTTCAATAAAGACCTACCCTTTATCCTCTAACTCGGTCCAGCCTCTGTTCCAGGTCAGCCTCTACAAGGCATCAGCAGCTTTGCAGATGAATTCTTTTGACAAAATCCGAGGGGCAGAATGGGAGAAAGCATATATTTAGGGAAGGAGATAGCAGGGGCTGCTATGAAAGGTCTTGGAACAACAAGAAGAAATGAACATGTGCTTGTTGCAGGGGAGAGAAGCATGCAGAAGGATACAAACAAGAGTACACAGACCAAGGAAGATGCAAAGACAATTTTCTTTTCAACAGCATTTTGAAGAAAATAGGGCAGGATCAGTAGCCTTTGTCTCCTTTTTTTTCCCATTTGTGAGCTTGGGACAGTCTATTACAATGAGGAAAAATCATAAAGGAAAGTGAATGTAAAGAGAAAATCAAAACAAAAGGAAAGGAATAGATCACTGGAGAAAGTGCAGGAGTTAGAGACGTGAATGAAAAACTGCATCTGTAAGAAAGAGGGTGAGTGAGAGTGGCAGTAAAGGAAAGAGTAAGCAGAGATGAGCTGATGGGACGAACAAGGTAACATCCCCCCTTGTAAATTGCATCTTTTGATAAATCAGTGTGAACCTAAACTAAGAATAAGGCAATAAAGTGAGTAACTGAAATTCTATCATAAAAATGATTTCTTTTTCAGATCATTACTACATACAATATGGTAGATCTCAAAATGTAATCTGCAGTGGTATATATGATATAAAACAACTAGCAGAAAGCAATTTTACCTACCAAGAAAGTTAACAGAGAAAAGGATATTTTACAACAGATATTTAAAGTACACAAAAGAAAAATAGTACAGCAATAGTCAACTTGATAAGGTGCTGACTGAGATAATACTCTCTTCAAAAATAAACTGAATAAGAATCTCTCAGCATCAGGAAAATCCAAGTAAAGGGCATTTTGCCGACAAGGTTAATAGTACAGAAAAAAAGGACTGCTATATATATAAAGAAAATACAAAAAATACAAAATCCCAAGAATAATAGTACATTGTGGACCCTGGCCAGCACACATCTACTTCTCCTTCTCTTGGCTTTGAGGGACACTTTCACTTCTTTTCCTCAGTACTGGAAAAATGCAGATTCCTCAGTCAGGGGATTTTGCAGTGGAATCAGCAGCGAAGACACCTGCCATCTATGTGAAGGCATTGCTGGAACTTTCAGCAAATAGGAGGAATAAGAGCAGGGCAGCTGCAGGAGGTGTCAGGTTTTAACTAGGAGTCCTTCATCTAGCTTCTGTAGCAGACAGCTCTGTCATTCTTGCAAACCCTCCCTCTCCTTCAACAGGATGAGAAAAAGAAAACAAAACAAAAGGAAAAATCACTAATGGAATTTTATAAACTTCTTTCATTATTTCTTTTAAAAATATAATTTACATCCAGCATATCTGTATATTCTGTGCTATTTTTTGCTCTCTCCTACACACAGCTCTTCTTATTTCGCATCACAAGGGCCCGCTACAGGGGCTGCCTACACTGCTCCAGTGTAAATAGTTGAGTTGCAGAGAGGAATGGTTGTTGTGGTACATTGTTGCACATCTAATATGCATTCAGGACTGCAGCTGGCTCATGACCTTATTGAATAGAGATGTAACCCTTTAGTTAGATTTTGTGAGGTCTCTAGCAGAGTTACAAATAGGGACTTGGCAGAGGAGCAGCAAGACCTGTTGATACCACTGATAAAATGGGCAAGTACTCCCTCTTCGTCAACTTTATCAAAGCAGGCCAGGAGTGTCAGAAGTTTTTTCTTCTAAGATGCATAATGTTTCCCTGACCTAAGGGAAGAATAATCTATTATATGATTCAGAAAAAAGTTTAAAGTGATTTTCCCTTTCATGTCTTGCAGAAAACCAAGAACATGATGACACTTTCAGTCTAATTATGAAGCATTTCATATTTTTCTTATTCAACTTTACAGAATCCTTAACAAGAATTCCCAGTAATATTTTCCCACTCATGTTCTGTGCCCTCAAATTAGGCATTTGTCCTTTAACTTTTCTAACTTTGTTCCTTTTCAGCTTGTTAAAAAAGGAATCTACTTTAATCCTAGACTTTAATGACTAAAAGAAAGACTATCTGCGGGGTAATTTTGATACATAATGTGGTTTTACTTTGACCCTGCAGTCAATGCATTTACAGTGCATACATTGAAGACTGACACTACACAGTGAAAGCTTTTTGGGGTAAAGATTGCTAATGTTGTCTAGTTATAGGGCTCTTCACTGGCAACACTCAGTGGCACCAGAATACACCCACTGGAATCCATCTCGTGTCAAAAAGCCTCATAACCCACCTGAGACAGGGATGACTGCAGGAGAGGCTGAGCTGTCATTAGAGAAATCTTCCTCTGCATGCATCAGTTCTGCTTAAAGGCATTATACCAACTGTAAATAATAACAGTAATAATGCATTACCCCTGGGTAGCTTCATTTTCAAATACAGGAAAAAAAAAATATCCGTAAGTGCTTAAAAAAATAATGGACTGCTTTGAATTTAAGTTCCTTTGAGTTGTTGTCAAGGCCTCATGTATCCCCATTAAGAAGTGCTCTGGCTATAGAGACCACACAGGAAATTCAGGATGTGAGAACTGGGGTGTTCTCAGAGTGGGCTTCAGCAGCCCCAGCCTCATGGGGAGAGAGAAGGATGTTCATCCCACACAGCTTCACCTGCTGCCAGCCCTGCATCCAGTACTTCACTTTATTTACAAGTACTTCTGGATGCTAGTTTATAGCAGCTGTAGTTTTTTGTCTGATTTGTAGCACCAAAAAAGCCTAAGCCACTGCCCAATCTGAAAGCAAGGATGAACTATAAAGTCTTTATTAAGCCTAAGTTTATTTTCAGTGTGTCAGAACTGATTTGCTACATGCTTTTCTAGGGCTATTGTACCACTTATGGAAGGGTTACTGAAGGAATCCCCAAACACTGAGAAAATGAAATATATGACAGTGTAATTTGTCAGCCTACCTATGCATACTGCAGGTCACATTCTGATGGGTGAGGTGAATTTGGAGCTAAATTCAATTCACTCATTTCACCGGCACAACTACCCACAGGTAATACAGATGCAGACATAATACGAAATGTGACTAGTTTGTTAACAACAGCCTCTAAAAATAATAAACACACACACAAATAAACTTGTGTTTATAACAGCCTGTTCTGCATCGGAGTTACACTGGCGTCTTTGGCCCAGGGACATCTCTGACTACTCAGTACTGCAACACACAAGCCCCACACAATTGACATCAAGCATTTGAAATTAAAGGTCACCTTGAAACTGTCATTCATGGCATGCTTCATCTAACTTGGTTTTATTCAAAGCTCTATTCTTACTCTTACCCTTCTTATTCTTAAATCAAGATGTATGACTGAGGATCATCTCATGCGCTTGCTGGATAGGATCATAAACAAGCATAAGGAAAAGCTCAGGAAGTCTTTACACATACTCAAGTGTGCTTATAAGTGCCTGAATAGTTAGACCAAGTTCAGTCAGTGAACTGTGACTTCCAGCCATTTTTTAATCTGTATTACAAATGTGGAAACAGTTTTCGTCTTCTGTGTGTAGTTACTGTTCTTCATTTAAATGGACTGAAAGTGAGATCACCAATTGTTTTAATTGCTCCTTAAGAATTACCATCTACTGGTTTTGACTAATAGAGGAAGGATACATGTATCAAAACAAAAAAAATATAAGATATGGAAGCTTTACAAGTACATTGTTTTGTTTTAAACAATTCAACTTTGGTTGCTATGGAAACACTAATCTAAATATTTCAGTGGGACTGTTAAAGTCAAACTCTACCTGAGTTTTTGGATGAACTTTGAAAAAACTGTAGAGTCTGGGATTTTGTTTGTTTCTAAATACTCCCTGACCTCCAGATTTCTTAGTCTCCTATCTACAATACAAAAGTGAGCTTTTATAGCTTTACACTATCTGAAAGTCTACGGTTCTGATATTTGAAGACTGAAATGTTATTTTTACATTAAAGAGACAAAGCAATTAAAGATAATTTAAAAATTTCTCAGAGATCTAGATCTTTTTTAGCATAACAATATTCAAATAAAGGTAGGACTATATTCCAAGAAATGTAGTCATACTTTTTCAACAACAGATCACAGACACACAGGTTACTCAGATTCTGGATAATGACAATCACTTGGTTATGAGCAATATAGCTGATGAAGATACCTTCAGTTTTAAAGTGTGTTTTCAATGCCCGTAGCCTTCTCCATGGTATATGTTTTTAAAAACATGGCTGTTTTTAAAAATGTCTCTGATTTCTTACCTGGACCTGAGTCCAAACTTTCAAACTATGAGTCACATAAGGAATTCTTATCTATATGGAGACATTAATGGTAGTGTCACAGGGCTGTGAAGGCACTCAGGACATCATCTTCTCTGTTCCTGGACTATTCTGTGTTATCTGCTACACACAGGTTGTTCCCCACTTACATGTGTTGAGCCTGTGCTTGAAGGTTTTTGTCAAGAGAGAGACACCACAATGTCCATGGGAAAGGCTGTTCTGCTGGTCCACCTTTCTTACTTTGGGAAAATTTTCTGAAAATGCTTTACCTGAATGTGACATGCTGTAATATAAACCTTCTTAATCATAGAGAAGGTTTTAGGCTGGTGGTGATTAGGATTAGAAGAGCGAACCCGTTCATAAAAGAGGTGCTGCTTATGTACTGCAACCTCATAAAACCATTGTGGAATATTTCAGACCACCACTTACTGCACAGCAAGTGACAGGTTGCCCACAGCTAAGTACACATATGTGTATGACTATTGAGTTCTGTTAGGTGATCTGATTATACACTAATCAAAATAAACCCAAATGTCAGTAAGAAACAGAGGAACAGCAAGATGTGAAGAAATCTCAGTAGCCTGATTGGTGAAAACAGAGCACTTCAAATTAGTTACTCCAAAATCATCTGTGGAGGTTGAGGAGTCCGCTCTTCATGGAGCGAAATCCTCTGAGATGGATGAAAGGGAATATCTCTCTCCAAAGCCATGCCATGCAAGCTAAGGGGCTACCCACAGGGAGGTAGCATTTATTGTGGCTTGTGGGGGAAGAGAATTTGGAGTTTGCTCAAAACTTATTATGAGATCATTTAAGGGGATTGCGGAAATGTGCAAGTCTTCCTATGGGATGTTTAGAGGAGGGACCAAAGGTGGGGAAAGGGAAGGATCGGAGTTAATAAGGCAGGAACAGAAGTGGACAAAGAGCATTAAAGCAGTCAATCATGTAAACAGGCTTCTGGTCCATTCACTTGTCTGCCTGAGCCCTAAGCTTGGTCACAGCAGTCTATCCTATTTCCTCATTTAGTCCTATTTCTACCTTCTATGTGTGTGCACACCCTGCTCTTTGCCTGCATGTGTTCCTGAATGCCAGTGATTTTTTAAGCCAGAGCGGCCAAAGAGTAGGATGAGAAGTTACCACCTATTAAGACCAGTGTAGATGTGCCATATATGCTTTTCGCTGCCCAGATTTACACATCTGTACAAAAAAGTGTGTCTATCAAGCTAATTATTGGCTGGATACACAAATTTTAAAATCTTTCATTATTTTTCAGTGGTTTTAGCCTACGTGAATATACTGAGAATCAGAAAATAACATAGAAACTTTACCAACACTAAACCAAAAAATTAATTTAAGAGCAGTGTGTCACAATGTGTAAGTCCAGGAAATTAGTTCTGCCAGGGACAGATAGATAACCAAAAGCATATGCACTTAGCCTCCAGCTGTCTGTCATCCAGTAAGTCCCAGGTTTATTTTGTCTTATTAGTTATTTGCCTAGATTTGTCATTGATGGATGCCATGCACTAGTCATTTGAAAGAGCTGATAGCCTTGAATATGTGTACACTGAGAGTTTCCAGAGCAGAGGAATAACTAAACTACTCTAAAGGTTATAAGTCCTAAGAGAAAAATACATAAAGCTTCAGGAACAGATTAAAAAAGTAAGAAAACCAAGCAGGGTACAAACAATTTTAGAATTCTTGTGAGTCTTCTTTTTAACTTTGTATCAGAATTTGTTCCCATCCAGTGTCCAGAGGTATATATTTGTGAACAAGTTTAGACAGAAGACTACCAAGAAGTGTAGGTGAATGTAATATATTTGTCAAAACAAGACAGTTACTTCACAAGAATTATCTAGATATCTCGGGAGACCAGAAGCTTTAAAAAGTACAGAGGAGGTTGCTAAATGTAAGACAAACCACTGAGCTCCAGCTCTCACCTGAGATGTGTGTGGGTGCACATGCACACATGTGGGGGTGTCTCACAAAAGCTGCTAATAACCCTTGGGCTTTTAAGTACTCTCAAATCAACGAAGCACAGAGAACTACACTCGCTTTGTTTTGTGACAATTATAACCACAGAAAGAAAAATTAATGCGTGAAATCAAATCTCCAGCAGCTGAAGCAAGGTAATACTGTTAATAGATTTCTAGCACAGAACTTTGAAACAGAAGTGCCTCTGAATCAGGATCATATTCTTAAAACACACCTTCATTAACTACCAGCTGATAAAGCATAGCACAGCTCCTGTGACGTGGCTGAAGTGACAGGTTCTTTCTTTAGTCCTTTTGGGTTATATTCTTGGTCTAATACAGCTGGACGTCAAGAGTCACCCTCCTGAGGAACGTTCTGATTAATATTCTTTCTGCTTTGAAGCCAATGGCAATTTTGCAATTGCCTTTAGTGGAGCAGGAGTACACCTAAACAGGACTCAGCTAAAGCATGGGATTTGTTAATGGATGGGATCAGCGTCTGAAAACTCTTTTCTTCATATGCCTTAGAAAACAATATTTTTGACTTTCAGGAGGCTTGCATTGTCTTTACATGCTGCTGTAGCACCTATGCTGCAAACTGTAAGAGAAAATGTCTTTATGTACAGAAATTACCAAAATTCTTCCTCTGTCTTGTCCCAGTATGGAAAAAAACCAGCATACAATACAGTGAGATGTAACTAATATAAAATACTGCATCTGTGGAGGTAAAATTGCATTGATAGTTACTGCATTTCTGCTATTTTATCTTCATCTTTTTAGGCATTAAACAAGCAATTGCCTACCAAAACATACTGCAATCTTCAAGTATTTATAGATCTTACCATTAAAAAGCTATATTAACCAAAGAATCAATTAATTTTTTCACTAGAAATAAGGCTACATGACAGTATCTGAGACTTTGCTACAGAGTAACCTAGCAACCATTTTGTTATCCATGTGTTGATCAAAGTATATACTTTGAAAAAATGGAAAATTCTGTATTATAGATTGAGCCATTATAAAATTTGCCACAAATCTGATACTTTGTATATGAATATGGGACAGAAAAATGCAGTAACTAATGAGGTAAGCCTTTGTTAGAAGTACCTCCACATGACTTTTCCCAGATTTGTTTGTTTTCTGGCAACCGGTTTTGTGTGAACATTTTTTAGCTTTGCACATACTTCTACAAAAGAACACATACTTATTATATATCTATCTCCTCTCAGATCTACAGGGCCAGAACCCAATGATTTATACAAGCTTTTAATTATTCTATTATTTATATAAACGCATAAAGACACACAAAATTCTATATTTCCAGTAAGAATGTTACTATCTTAAGTGTTATCTCTATGCCCTGGTGTCCTTCAACCTACAGTGAAAAGCAATTTATGCCAAACTTTGTGTTACCTCAAAATTACCACCTGCCTCTAGGGAATCCAGAAAATACAGCATTTGCCATGATATTTAATGCAAACAGTGATTGTCAGAGCATGTGTGCACACAGCAAGTTTTCCAGCATGTAGACAGAGCCAATCACACCCTGAGAGAAAGGAGGTAACACTGCCTCTGCAGTGAGCAGACAATGGTTTATAGTGAGATTAGGTACTTGGACAGTCACCATTTCAGTTCCTTTAATATATGGTCACCACCACATTTTTCTACTTTACACAGTCAGAGGTCTTAGCAGTCTAAAACCACTCAGTAATGCTTTGGGAGTAGTATTGAAATCTGATGTATTGATTAAGTACCCGATTTTAAGAACTAAGTACCAAACCTATCAAATCTCAAAGGGCATTTGGTCTGAATTTGACAAGATCCTCAAGGAGAAAGTGAGCATAGAGTCCTGCACTTGTCAAAAATTCCAGTTCTTCCCAGTGAAAGCAGTGCCAGCAATGCAGATCTGGTCTAACAGCTGGATCTCAGATTAAATATCTGCTCAAGACCTTTTTAACTCCTTATCTGGGAGAAAGAGCAGAAAACCTTTGATGGCTAACCTGCAATGTTGGGTTTTCTGCCAGATATGATCCTCCTTTATTTAAGTACAATTGTATATACAGAAGTGAGCTGTACTGTTAGTATTTGGGTTGTTGTAAAAGTGTTTTCAAAGGTCTTTTACCTTTGAAATTTTTGATGTGAGTGTCACGACACACTGGCACACCATTCACTGGGGAACAGAGGTCTGTAGAGAGAAATCTGGTATAATGCCACATGACCAATAGTTTAGCATAAGATCAACAAACCCTATGTGTTAGCGGGCTCTTCCTTCATTAAACTGCACCTGAAAAACAGGCTAATGATTTGAATGTGATGTCTTTTAGTGCTCAGCATTAGCCAGAATACCCTGACACAGATGTGCAGTGGGAAAAAATTATTTGAATCTTGAAGGTTTCATGTTATGTTCCAGTACAATATAAAAGTCTGTAACTTATGTAAAAGTGTAACGAGTGGCTGAAGCAAATCCTTTCACCTACAAGCAGTCTGTTAAACAGCTACACTTATCCTGTAGAGTTTTAGTGGACCCCTGTAGCTGCTGATTGAAGAGAAAAATGTGGAGCAATTTTTCGAGAGAAAGCTTTCAACATTTGTAATTGTGAAATGTTGCTGCCCAAATCTGTAACAATTTGGCTTTGCTCGGGCTGCCAAATGCTGCAAATATCTACCTGCCTAGAAAGCAAAGGGGCAGAAATAAAAGGAGTACACCTTCAAGATCTCGATCCTCCCTGTGTTGCCACTGAGCCTGCCTGATACAATCGGATGGGAAGCTTTAAAGTACAATAAAGGCAAGTCCTGATTTAATTCAGAAACTAAGATCCCTCTAGGTGCCGTTCTTGGATTGACAAATGTGTCTTTCTGTCATTCCTGAAATTGTTTCTAATGTAAACCTCCTGCTGCAGTCCCCCAATATAAGTGCTGACTGATTCATCTTCATCTGATTCCTCAGAAGAATGAGTAGGTCAGGCAGTGGAAAAGGCTGCTAGATTAAGAGATAAATGTTTTTTGGATAATAAGCAAAAACACCTATACAAATCTTTTACCTAATGCACTGTTTGTTGTTGTGAATAAAATGGTAAAACTCAGGGACTTCAAGAACTTTTCTGCTCTATCCCAATGTTTACCATTTTAATATAAAATTAAAATGCAGCTTGCATTAACCCAGTAAAGTAAAAGTAAATTGAATTAAAACACATGAAAATGAGACCACCCAGTGTGCAATGGGGACTCCCAACAGATTAGCAAACATGGTATTTCATACTCCTGAAAAAAAGCATATCGCATATCAGAAGGGACCAATAATTTGTCAAGATATAGGTCAGTTTTCCCTAAGGACCATTCCAAAGAATTTGTGTGAGCCACAGGAGTCGGAAAATGTAATGCTTCACCATCAGAAACTCTAGAGTTCATCAAGGGTAAACTTAGTTCCTTCCATTGGCACAGTTGAAAATGCTGACCACTTTTGTTTTATCCAAACCCAGAAGCGCAGCCTCTGACTGGGATGGCAAGAATTTGGTTTTAAAATGTACATTCAGAGAGAACAAGTCCATGGTGCCTGTTCCTAAGGCTGTGGAAATTTTGGGGGATTTGGAGTGGCTTTGGGTTTTTTTGAGTTTTTTACAGGTACACCAGTCATACTCAGTCCAGATAAATTGAGCTGTTTTCACTGAAGTTTAAGCTGGGGGATCCCCTAGAGAAATAGCACAAATTTCTGAAACATCAGTGAAACCTAAACATCTGTGACAGGATTCAGTGATATATTTGGGAGTTATGTTCTTGTCTCCAATCATCTCCATCCAACCAAGGTCACAGAAGCTTGCCACATGAATGGACATACTGAACTCCACTCAGCCTTGCAAAGATATTTCAGCCATTCAAACATGATGCTATTTATCAGGAAAAAAAAAAAGATTCAAAGTAATGAAAATCTGGGCTTTGCTTGGCAGATTATTCTAGTTAAAGAAATGAGAGTTTGGCTTAAAATCTCTGTGAGGTAAAATAATGATGAATATACAAATGAATGTGAACGGATATGTTACTGGTATGCACAAGTAATGACAGCCAGTCTATATGTTATTTGGTTGCTGAAAAGAAACACATATCATTTTTATCTGTCTCACTGAAGCGATCCACATTTCAAGTAGACATTTAAGCATCTGGATGTTTTCTTAGCAAAAATCAAATCTGGTTAACAGAACAAATATTCATGTGACAACCTGTCACTGTGTTACTTTTTACTAATGAATTTACTTAGCTATCTTTTCAGCAGAAACAATTTAAGAACCATAATTGGTAACCATGGTCTTGATAGTCCTTCAGCTACTCCTTATAACAGCGCTGTACTACAAAATTATATCTGTACAGTAACATATATACTCCTAAGTACAATACTGGACATTAAAAGCATGTTCCACAATGTATCTATTAAATCTATTATATAAAGTGCCAAAATAAAGCACCACATGGGCTCAGTTTCAGCTATTTGAAAAGCATTAAAAATTCATGTTATATGAAGAGGAACATCCAATACTCAGCTTTTGTAAGTGAATAGTTAAGATGCACCATAAATTACAGTGCCAACTAGCAGTGCTTTAAAGCACTCTGGATGTTAATAAAATCACCATACTATAATGGACACACAAAATAAGTCACATCAGCTTACTGGTGCTTACTATTTTAATATATCTGAAAACTCAGGACTTCTGTGAGGCGATGGGTTCCAGTCCCATAACATGAGTTATGCAATTATCCTCTTCCACGTGGAAGTGTGCTGTGGTTTAACCCCTGCTGGCAGCTCAGCATCACACAGCCACTCACTCACCCTCCCCTCCTGCCCAGCAGCGTGATGGGGGAGAGAGTCAGCAGAACAAACGGGAGAAAACCCGTGGGTTGAGATAAAGGTAGTTTAATGAAACAGAAAAGGAAGTAAATAATAACAATGATAAAAGAATTAGAATATACAAAACAAGTGATGCAGAGTGCTTACCACTCAGTGACTGATGCCCAGCCAGCTCCTGAGCAGCAGACTCTGGCCAGCCTTCCCCCTGGTTTATTGCTCAGCAGATGCCATATGTAATGGAATATCCCTTTGGTCTCCTGGGGTGAGCTGTTCTGGCTGTGCCCCCTCACACCTTCTTGTGCCACTCCAGCCTTTTTACTGGGAGGGCACAAGAAGCCAAAAAGTTCTTAGCTTAGTATAAACACTGAATAGCAGCAGGTAAAACATCAGCATGTTATCAACATTATTCTCACGCTAAATCCAAACAGCACTATCCCAGCTATTAGGAAGAAAATTAACTCCATCCCAGCTGCAAATAGGACAAAGAATCAATTTATAATTTTTATATTTGATGATACAGCCACAGATGTTGTCTCTCCATCAATACTCAAAAATATCTTTATGCTATAAGCTTTTACTTAAAAATATTATAATCACTTGATGAAAGGAAAACTCAACACTTTTGCAGTTGTTTTTCTATCCTCAAAATCCCATTACTTTATTTGTATGAATGTCTCATGGAACCTCTTTTTTTTTCTCTTCAAATCTGTGCTGACAAGACTTGCTGAACTAAATTGTTCAATAATGCATCAATCCGTGATTTTGTATTTATGATGTAGCTCTTCCCTATCCCCCCATAGTGCTGTGCTGAAGTCTGGAGCCAAGCATGAGTTACAAGCCTGCCAAGCACCATGTGTGCTAATTGTGCTTTATACATTATTAATATGCAATGCATCCGGATACCAAGCTTCCAGAGCCCCAAGGCCTTCTAAGAGATTCAAAGAAAGAAGAGAGGAGATCCCACTTGTCCTCAGTGTTTTCTACCTCCTTTTGTCAACCTCTGGCTAACACTCATTATGAGGGCTGAAGGGAGGCAGAGCTCCCCGTGTCGGCCACGCCGCCCTGCCCGTGGCAGCGACGCGCACACGTGCGCTGCGGCACTATCGCGCTTCAATCCTGGCAGACGGTGCCAAGCTGTTTGTGCTTTGCTGACACGGATGCTTTCCACCGCGCTTTCTCTAGGAAGACCCTTTCCAAGAAAACCTTGTTAAGCACCTGACAGAACCAATCTTCTTTTAATTTCAAGGCACTTGGACCTTTAGATGTAATTACATGTATAAATAGAATGACTCACCCAATTTTCCTGCTGTTTGTAACTTACATTTCATTATTTTCATTTAGCTGACAGAGAGCTGACAATTGTAGCCGTCCCTGGAGATAGAGTAGTGAATCCAATTTACAGCCATTCTTTGTAATTGTTTGGCAACAGACTGCCTGGCCATGCATTTAAGAATGGAGGTGAACTCATATACATGAGGATGAACCCAGGTCAAAGTACCACATCTTATTTTATTTTTAATTAAAACAGCAGAAATTTAAGAGAGTATGGCAAACTGTACAGGCATGAGAGCCCATCTGGACGTATTTGACAGGGCTCCTGTCATGCTGACAACTTTCTACAGCTCAGTGGTGTCTGACAAATTCAAAAACTATTTTCTGGGCATATTAAGAGAAAATTGAAAGGATCCAACCATGAAGCAGTCCCTGATTGCTGCTCAGCACTGAATCTTCTCTGCTGCTGCCCTGAATGCAGGCAATCCTGTAGGCTGCTACACCTGGCACGTGGGGACTGCTCTGGAAATGAGCATGTTACCTGCTCCTGGTGAGGGAGACAGGAGAACCATAAAGGTGTTTGTCTTCCTGGTAAATACACCCCTAACATTTAACATCCCCTTTTGCTTCCCTTAAATTCATTACAATCCTTAAACATGTTGCTTCTTTAAATTCATTACACAAATACAAAATTAAAAGCTTTGAAAGGACTAACATATTCCTATCAAGTAGAAGCTTCGGGTTTGTGCTTTTCCATGGCTGCATTGAAGTTTACCCAGGTGGATTCTCCCAGCTCAGATGTACAGTCCCAAATCTCTCATAGAAAGTCGTGTGCCTTTGGTACTCGGTAGGGCTCAGTCAACTGCATGGCAAAGATAGTATAGAAAATACCATCAAAAACTGCAGCCTTGGAGTTCTGAAAAGGAAAGACATAAAAGTACAAACAGCTGCTAACAGCTTCATACTATGCTCCCTCTGGGAAGTAAATACAACCTATGGGGAATTTTCCAGCAGATACAAATGGCTCAAACAAACTACATGGCAAAGAAGTGAGAGAAAGAGGGAGAAGTTATGGGGACCTAGAAAAACTACAGAAATTACAGTCTCAAAACCTCCAGTTCATTTTGAAGTCAATCTGTTCCACTTCTATTAAGATTACTGGTGATCAGAAGACATTTAAGACCATTGTGTTTCTTTACTGGACATTTTACTTCTAAGTACTGTGATCTTTTTTAAGCAGAGATTATAGAAGTACTAATATCAAGTTCTAGAAAGTAGAAGAAAACCTTACTGAAGATGAAGGGATTCTTACAAAGAAAATATTATTTCCCTATTGCATTTAACTTTATGTAGACATTCCTGTACTAGAAATGAATGTCATTTTAAATGGAGTAGAAGTAATAACACAGAGGACATGACATAATATAACACGAATTGTTGTATTGATTATGTGTTCCCTGTTCCTTTGGTCCATTTGGTCCACTGCTTCTTAATTAGTATTGTGCGTGCCTATATTAATGTGATAGCCTGAAGCAGGAGTGCACTTCTTAATCAAATCTCCTGCCATTTCCAATTACCCCATTTTGTTTCAGATCTCAGGGTAACCTGAGAGCACACAAGCTCCAGTTCACCGTATAGGCCTACATGAAGAGCTGGGCTTCACAAGCTCAGCTGATGTGCTCCAGCCACTGACAGGTAATCAGCCTGCAGGACCAGAAGAGAGTCAGTCCTGGTGCACGTGTGTCGGAGACTGAAATATTATAGTTTATGACTTAAATATCTTCATCAAAGACCTTTACCTATTATAGCAAAACTGTATTGCAAAACTGTATTACAAAAGCTGCAGAGAAGTCTGCCACACCCTGAATAGGCTTTCTGACCGAGGCCCTGAACTGCTCATTGATGAAGATAAGATAAGATAAAGTAAGAACTCTGGGCTGGGGGAAATTAATATATTCGCAGAATACAAGCCTAACACCTTCGGAGTGGAGACCACAGCACCAGGGCTATCAGCTGCCAGACTCACAGAGACCCTCACACCAAAGGGTGGGGGGGAGAGAGGTTTTGGGTGTGTGGTGAAAAAGCCTCTGGTGAGAGGCACAGTGAGCGCCCATCCTCCGATGTGCAGCTCAGCTGAGGGGCCCCTTCACCCCAGGAGAAGCTGCATCCACATGAAAGACAGAGGGGGTGTCATGGCCCATCAAAGGCCTCTCCAAAAGGGTCCCCAGACCCTGCACCAGAGCACTGCAGCATGATGCAATAGATCCACAGTGTTGCAAGGGACAGTGTCAGACTGACTCACTGAAAGGGAGGCATGTGGGCATTCTCACCTGCTGAAAGCATATATTAATGCACCGGATTCTATACTTTTTGGCGTGGCATGGCGCACAGCAGAGGCAGGGGCTCTCACCACCCAGAAGACCAGATGGAGGTGAGCAACGAGATGTTGTTGGGACCCCCAGAAGGGTGATATGCTTCTATCTAACCCCTGTCACCCTCTCCCTGTGCCCCCACCCCCACGCACACTTCTATTTCTATCTTTCTTTCTTTTCTCTTTCTTTCTCTTTGCCTCTTTTACTATTAAATAAAATACATCAAATTTTTGACACCTACATCTAACCTCGTTTGGTTTTAATCATGTTTTTTGGGTATGTTTTGAACCTTCAAAGTTCTTTCCATTTAATACAGAAAGACTTAGTTTTCTTTGCTCTTCTGGGTTTAAACTGGATCTTAACAATGTGACAGAGCTGCTGGGTCCTTGACACCAACTCTTTACCCCTACAAAACGTGTTGCACTGAACTGCCTGCTAAGGTGGATGTAGTTTTCTTTTATTCATGCCAACCACTTTCCTGTATTTGCATCCTGATTAAAAATGTAGCAAATCTAAAATATAAAAGCGTCTTAAGCCTTTTAAAAATTCTTTGCCGATAAACACCTTGTTAACAATTTAACCAAGTTCTGGGAATTTTCCTGACATGCTGGCAATAAACCTCTAGAGGAACACTTCCTGAAGCAGTTCATTCTAATTCTTACAATGATAAAATAATCATATAAATTTTCAAATGTGTTAGTATCAGAAACCATCAAATGTTTGCTTTATTGCTTCACTGTTGTCCAGGTTTTGGCTGGTATAGAGTTACTTTCATCTCAGAAGCTGGAACAGTGCTGTCATTACCTCAACCCTCTGGCCCCATATTGCTGGCCAAAAAGGACTGTTGTGGTTTAAGCCCAGCTGGCAACTAAGCACCAAGAAACTGCTGGTTCAACATCCCACAGCACGGTGGAACGAGGAGGAGAATCGAAAGTAAAAGTTGTACATTTTGATAAGAACAGGTTACTAATTTAAACGAAGAAGAAGAAGAAGAAGAAGAAGAAGAAGAAGAAGAAGAAAAGAAGAAGAAGAGGATGATAACAATGATGATGAAGATGAAGATGAAGATGAAGATGAAGATGAAGATGAAGATGAAGATGAAGATGAAGATGAAGATAAAACCAAGGCAAAACAAGTGATGAGCAACACAATTGCTCACCATCCACTTATTAATGCCAGACCCTGCTCTCCTTCTGGGTAACTCCCCCAGTTTATACACTGGGCATGATGTTCTCTGGTGTGGAATATCCCTTTGGCCAGTTTGCTCAGCTGTCCTGGTTGTGCTCCCCACCAGCTTCTTGTGCCTCTCCTCACTGGCAGAGCATAAGACACTAAAAAGTCCTTGACCCAGGGTAGGCACTATATAACAACAACAAAATCGTCCATGTTATCAATATTATTCTAATACTGAATCTCTAAAACACAGGATTGTGCCAGACACTGAGAAGAAATTAGCTCCATCCCAGCCAAAACCAGGACAACTGCGAACATGTAGTGAACTCCCTTTGCTCTGACTGGGGATAGAGCTGTGGAAGACACAGATCAAACCAAGCAATTCTCAGAAAACCTTATGTTAACTGAGTCGATATGAAGCTGTTGTTAACAGCAGTCACTATTTGGACAGGAAATTCCCTCACTGTGGTTGTCTCGCAGTTTCCACAGGTGCTCGCTCACAGTCATGCAGTGAGAAGAACAGCTGTAAGGACAAGGCTGGATGTTCACTCAGAACTAGGCAACTGCACTGGCACACTGGTGGCTTCTAGGTAGTGTTGGAACAGTCCCTCATGGGTCCCTGACATCTGACACGTGTATGACTCCACAGTCCATGTCAGCAGGTAGCAGCTCTCACCCTCTCAGACACGTCCAAGTTACCCAATGCTTGGCTGATGTTGGTGGGCTGTGGCCTCTTGTGGTATTGGCTGATTTGGGAGGTTTATCTCTTCTGGTGGATTTAATGGGACCACTTAAAGCTTCTTGGGAGGCTTTCACAGGTTGCCTCTCACCACATACTTTCCACTCTTCAGCTGCTGTTATCTGGTAAACTTTTGTTCATCCACACACATTCACACTCACTCACAGAGAAGGGGCTTTCACACTAAATCTCGTATCTTCTTTGTGTCCTATACTGAAATCTGGAAACCAGAATTATTTTCCAGCTATATTCTCAAGTAGAAAAGACTTTGATTCTTCTAATCTCCTAGAAAAATCTCCTGGTTCATTTTCTCATTCCATTCCACCGTCACACAGATAATATTGTTGAACAGAACAACAAGTTAGAATAGTTACAATGCATATGTTTAATGACATATTTTTAAGTAAAGATAATGAGGATGGAGTTTTAGCATAAATTTGAGTATTGTACTTACCTTTCTTTGTTCCCAAATGTCAACCTGTCTGCATACTTCTCTTGTTTTGTTCCCAACTTCAAGTGATGCAGCAAATATTACTTATGAGAAACTACAGTATTCTTCTTGTCTGGACTGACGTAAAGAAGATTTTTAGCTTTTTTTTAGTTCATGGTTTTCAAATACCCTTCACAAGTGTGTGTCTAAGCACCAGGAATTAAAACTAATCTGGGAAAAAAAAGGTATTTTCTCTATTAATACACAAGAAATTCATAGTTAGATAAATGCCATCAAACTAGAAGCAACAGCCACAATTACAGTCTCATGGGCCAATATCTCAACAAAACCTGCTTGCTCTCTTTGCCATGGCTGAGAATTAGAACCACAGCTGCTGATGTCCAAAAGTGGAGAAGGCTTTCCCTCCGTTACAGAGGAATAATCATTTCTTCCTTTACAGCCGTTCCACCACACTGTCCTTTGCACAAATACTCAGCAGTTGCTGTCCTTCCTGCTTTGCTGTGTTAGCTCTAAGTCATCATTCATGCTTCTCCTTATCAAATAATCTGAAATTATTTTTGAGAGTTTCATTTATTTAAATTTACTTAGAAGATGCACTATTTAGACTTGCATGTAAAACCAGTTAATCAGGGCAAGCTTGGAGGAGATATGGATAATGAGAAGAAACCTGTTCTTAATTACGTCACCATCCCTTTTGGGTTTTATCTCTTACAGCTCTTACATGAATCTGGCTGTACCCAGTCAGACTGCTCTGCATCTGAATAGATGGGTGATTCAGCAACATTTCAGCTAGAGATCCATCAATTTATTCATATAGTTTGGGAGGCTGAAGCAAAGAGACTATTCACTATGTCTGAAAAAAAATGCAAATGTCACGTGTCTTCAGAAATGGAAAGGAGGAAGACTGGGAAACTGCAGGCCAATCACATGGTCTGGGGCTTGGAGTCGGACTCAAAACTAGAAAAAAAAAGGCAAAACATGCAGCGAAATACTTTTTAAAATTCTGTCTTTATGGAGCTAAAATAATAACATTCAAAAAAGAAAGGGGCTAAAAAGAGACTGAAGGGAAGAAATCCTGAAAACAAATAACATGGCAGAATGAAGCTACAGAAAAAGTAAGCTAAGGGGAAATTAATGCTAGAAAAAACAGAAAAGAAGTATGCGTTAGGGAAGAGAAAGATACAGAAAATAAAGAAAGCAAAAGAGGAAAAATGGTTATATGGGAAAAACAGAGGGCATAACATCAATTCACTTGGCTTAAGTTACCCTTGGCACCCAAGGCTGCACTTGACTCATCTTTATTCTGTAAAAAGTGTTTGCCAAAGTCCATAATGAAGTCTGGAACAGAGAGAATCTGTTGTGAACTCTCTGGGCCTTTGCATATTTTTAAATCATTCAAAATATCACGGAAAAGAAACTGATAAAGTAACACTTTTCTGTTTCTCATTCCAATGCAGTGAGAATTTATAACATCACTTGGAAAAATATGTTTATTTTTTTCCACATTGTAATTCTCCTATGTAGTACTAATTTTTAATTTGTGCATTATAACCACAAGAGATCACTACCACATATAAGTTACCCAAAGACCAAGAAACCTAAATGATGCTTTAATCAAAAGGTGATAAAATAAAGCATTTTATAACAGATTTCAAACCTTTAAATTCCCAGTACAGTAAAAAAAGTTGTCTTCATATCATGTAGGAAAACCAGCCTGCATCACTGCAGTGCTTCTTCTGCATCATTCAAGACATAGTCACCATTCTTATCATTACTAAAATAACACTACTTGCATGTTAATATTTAACTATAAGCATACCATAATTCCTCATTAACAGTGCTGTATTCCTAACCTGAACATATTACTCGGAGATGAATGAGAGATATTCCCGGTCACAAGAAGTCCCAGGTACCAGCTGAAAGGCTGATAAATCTGTATGCAATATTCTGTCCTACAGCCACCTTGTGTGTGGCAGACAAAGTCCCCAGGTGTGAAAGGCAGCTGTGCAATGCAGCGCACTGCTCCGGAGTTGATGCTGCTTTGTACAACCTATATCCATGTACAGCTGGGTAACTAGCAACCAGGGAGAAGAGAAAAGGGAAAAAAAAATATCAAAGGTCAGCTTGGTGGACTGCCATTCGTCCTGTGTGTGAGATACCCTTGTGGCCCCACCAGAGAACAGAGACTCAAGTAGGGGATTCAAATAATCCAGAAAGTCTCTTCAAATTTTTAGTCTCCACTTTACCTAAGACACTAAGTGTATTTATACTGTGAAAGGAAAATATAAGAAAATAAAAATCCTTAAATTTAATTGTTTTTTAATAATAAATGATTACTTTTAGAAATGGAACCAGAAAGGTATACTGATGGCACTGGTGCACAGAGCTGTGCTGACACCAGCCTACCTTGTTTGCTGTCTCCTCTTTTTTGTTTTCATCTGTCCACAGCACCTCTGTCCCTTTGCTCTGAGTGTTATGAAAAGCCAAAATAGCTACTGAAGTTCGGTTTTTTTACTTTTTTCTAGTTATTAATGGAGCTCTCTGTCTAAACAAAACCTAATTTCTTGAAACTTACTGGAACCTAATCTTGAAATCGCTCCTGTTCAGTAAGAAAGCACTGCAGCACTTTTAGCATAGTTAAAGCATAGTTTTAGCACTGCATAGTTAAAGCAATAGCTATGGGAGCTGTGGGAACCCAGGTGGCAACATGAATATTGAGGAACTGTTTTTCCAAATAGGAATGGCTGTTTAGAGACCAGAGGAACACACCAGCCCATGAGACTCCTCTCTGCCTCCTTTATTCTTGTTTGATAAGAGGAGAGTGACAGATTTTACCAGAGATCAGAGGAAACTATCTGATCCCAGTGGGCTTTGGGGACCCGAGAGGTCTTGCTGAGGGACCTACCACTAGTTAAAAGCAAACAGCTCATCACACAGCAGGAAGGGATCTGAAAAGATGGAAATGAGGCACATAAATGGGAAGGAGGGATTTGGATGACAGAAAAGTGGTAAAAGAAAGAATAAAATAAAAGGGAGAGGTAGGAAAAAGAAAAAAAAATACAGACTGAGGGACGAAACAACCACAAACCCAACCTGTGCAGGAAAACATCATAAACTTCCTGGGCCTGCAGTCCCCTTTTAAAATTCCCCAAGGATCAGCAGGTAGTTTGAGCTGACAGTAAGATGCAGAGCACTCCCTGACATTTATAGGAAGGGTTCTCAGCTGAAGTGCAGCAGTTTTTCTCATGGATACATCTGAATCATTAATTTGCTGGCCCTCATACTTCAGCACATTAAGGCCAGATCCTCCTCTCTCCCTCTGCTCACAGAGATGTTTTTTCCTGAATCGTGTGTTCAGGTGAGTGGTTTTCCACTGCTGACATTTAATATTGTTCAAGGCAAAGAGGCTGTGTGACCAGACCTCTTTATCAGCAAAACAGTAAACACATTTGTACTGTTACTAAATTTTGTTTGGCTGCCTGAAATGAAAACTAGACTGAGTGATAACAGGCTGGAACACCCTGAGACTCAAGCAAATCAAAGACTACTTTAATGGGGACCATGAAAAGTCTTTTGAAAAAATTCAAAGAGCAAAATACTACAGAGTGACAAAAAAGAAAAAGACTATCTTGAGGGAGTGAGTTAGGGGCTTCTCCTCTACAAAGAGCATTCGTACAAAAAGACACCTGGATCTTCTGATACAGAAAAAAAAAGAAAAGAAAAAGTAGACAAATAAATATCCCTGACCACAACTCTCCTCAGTCAGTCCCACCAGTTCTTACAGAATTTTTCTAAGTCTCATCAGCTACTGAGAGGCCATCTGGAAGAGCTCTAGTGAATAAACATTGTCTCTGTAGCATAGGCTCTTGAACGTGGCTATAGCTTTCTACCTGTGGGCTGAATGGAAGAACACATCCAGAAAGCAAAATTCCTTCCTGGGTAATGAGTTCCACATGAGACAGCTTCTGCCACTGAATTACATACTCTCTACAGGAGTTTTCAAGAGAGCTTCTAGAAAAGTTGGGTGAATATGTATATACTCTCTTTTAAAGACAACACTTCAGGATAAGAAGATAACTGGTGCTATTCTGAGCATGAGACAGTGCTGTATGCTGGTCTCTTTCTCTTGGTGACACACCTACACCCACAAACATCCATCTTTGCTGCAAGCTCCCTCATGAGGGCCTCTTCTCTCAATACTTTTACAAAAAATAGCATCTGAGGTTCACTCCTTGCTACATGGAACACCACCCTTACAAAACACTGCAGACGTGTGAATGTCAGCCTTGCATTGTGCCATACCTGCTTTTACTGGGAGACCAGAAACAGATCATCCATCCTCACCACCCATCACCACTGCTGAGCTTCTGCTCAGTTCCCTCCTGAAGCCTGATCTGGTTCTGCTCACAGCTGCTAATGCAGCAGCTGTCTGTGAATTGCAGGCCTTCTCTTGCTTTTGTTGCTGAGGTGAATATGTGATTTCTGATTCTGAATAGAGTCAGCTCAGATCCAGAAATGGGTACTACGTATGGTCCTCCACCACAATGGAAATTTGTCCAGGGCAGCACTGAGCAGCACCAAATGTCCTGCTGCTTCCTGCACGTAGTGCCCACCACCAAGACCTTGTTGCAATCCCTCTGGGTTGTGACAATGTCATTCCTTATATCTGACGTGTCTCTGGTCACAGTGCAGGCATTAGGAGATGCAAAGGTTGGAATTTCCCAGATGAGGACGTTACATCTCCGCTGCCATGGTTGCAGCTGCAGGGTAGTGCATACCACCTCCTTGTCCCAAGACTGCTGTCACTGCCACATCACTGACTTCATGGGAGAAGGCGGCTCCTCACCAAGTGAGGAAGGTTTAATGAAGCTGCATGAATCAGTGATGAATGATGGATGTTGCCCATTATTAGCAAGGAAAGGCAAGTGCTGCTTGGAGTATTTTGATGTGTTAGAGATGAGTCATGGGAATTCCTTATTTTGCATTATCAAGGGTCCATTCCAAATAGTGAAAATAACTAATATAAGAATAGCTATTTTCAGCTTTCAAGCTACCATCTGCTGAGTTCTTGTCACCACGCAGAGAAGCTGGTAAGCATCTAACAACCTTGTGTTACAAGGTGGTAAAGCTAAAGAGGGTGAATTTGCTTGTGTGACAAAGTCGGCACAAAGACTCAGCTCCCAGCCCCCAGCTGGTTGTTCATATTACACTTCTCTCCTCTAAAATCTTAGAGTGGTCAAATAAGAAGTTCAAGTCATTCAAACAGAACCTGATCCAGTCAGGCAATCAACAGGAGTACTACTGTGAACAATTCATTGTGAAGTAAATGAAACTGCTCACAGAAAGTCCACAGCTTCTCTTTGGGAGTAGATGGAAGGCTAAAGCAAATTACGTTTTCTTTTAAATGGGAAAGAGAAACTCTCAGATGATTCTCCAACTTCTGTATTGTTAACTGTTGTTAAATTAATAAAACATCCAGTACGTGAGCAAATTATCAAATGGCTTAAGTACAATTATAGTGCATTTCAAATATCAGTTCTAATTATATTTTCCTTTGACAAAGTAATTACACTTCAAGAAACCACAATCAGAACAATTTTTCACTGCCAATTCTGAGAACAGAAGGTGAAAAAGGTGCATTTAGATGATTTTATAAATTACTAACTTAACTTTTATATAATAAAAAAACCATAATAGTAGAACAGCTTAAAAATAGACCAGAGAATTCACATTTTAATCCTATTTCAAGTTGTTCAATGATTTGCAATTTAACGAGCCTTAATACAAAGCTTATGTTTAGTTTTCTTTCCCTCCATTAACTTGATTTCTTGATATTGAAAGTTATTTGGCTGCTATAGAGACAATATCTAATTTTAGTCAAAAATTCACACAAGATCACAATTAAGCACAGCCATTTCCTGTCCCACTCCAGCTCCACAAGATACTCTGAACATCTGTTAGAGAAGACTGCAAGATATTCTTGTGAGGACTGAGAGTCTATTTACTTTGTGAGGATACTGGGTTCAGGGCTGTTGAGCACAAAAGACTAGGACAAGAGACAGGAAGAGAAGCAATACATTAAAAACCCAGTCACAGAACCCAAAAAGGGCAGGAGAAAATTGATACTTATACCAAAGACCAGAGCTCTCACATTGATTATTGATCGGACGTTGCTGGAACAAAGCTTTGACAAGTTCCACCAAAAGTCTTTAACTGATAAGGAGAGGGAAGTAAGATTACCTTGGGTCTTAAGGATATAAGCAAACCTACAATGGGATATTTGAGGAAATTGTGGGAATGCGATAAACTTATTATGAAATATTTAAGGGAAGGGGAAACACACGCATCAGTGTCCATCAGGGAGGACAAATAATGGGAAAAAGGAGAGAAGAGGAGGGCAGATAACTGCCACCAAGTCCTGTGCCTGACCACTGCAGTCTGTCATGGTAACACTCCATTCTTCAATATTGCTCTGGTTGAGGGTGCTCTCCAGTCAGAAGTCTGAGAGCTGGCTAAGGGAGGGACCATATGTCTGAGCCAGCTATTGGGGCCTGAGAGGTGGGGGACACCATAGGGCTGGACCTGCTACCAGAGAGATCCATTTGTGTATGTGTTTGTGTGTGTCTGTGTGACACCTTCTAGCATAGTTGGATCCCAACTAAACAAGAAAGGACCAAGTGTATTTCTCATGTTTATGTCAGGTGGCCACAGCAGCCTGGAAAATTATGCTGTGTCCCAAAGCCTCCTGGACTCAGCTTTCCTCCATCAATGCTCCCTCTGTAATCCCACTGTTTTCAAGTGCACACACACACAGCTCTCCGGATGTGCTGTGTATGACCAGAATAACTCTGTCAAGGCAGCACTGAAAGAGAAAACATCTGCTCCATACTTGTCATGTGGACCTGATGTTCTTCCAACATGAGGCAGCAATGGATGCACAGAAAAACTCCCAAATTTCCTCCAGGCTGATTTTGATGAATTGCTCCTTCTGGACTGACAACAGAAGGATAACATGACTAGAGCAAGAAATGCTCTAGTCTTCAACTGTGTTTTTTCCTTTCCTCTTCACAATATAATGCATGACAGGGGTTTCTGATAGCACACAGAAAATACAGACTTACTAAAGCCTATAGGGTCTTCTGTGAGAGAAGGCATGGATTGCCTCTCCAGGGCAGCACGGTGATCTGGATGCAGTATCGTTTTAAGCCCTACCTCAATCTCAAAATGCATTCAATAAGGTCTGAAGAAGTTTCAAGTAGCATTTTACATGCTGCCTCAGCTACTTAGCTCCCCGTGGTGCCCATAGAAAACCACACACCTAAGTTAGCTCACTGAAAATCTTGTGGGAGATGCGGGTATATAAGATGGGTTTATCTGCACAGCCAGACTAGTAGCAGATTGAGAAAGAGAAGATAATTAGCAATTTTGGGATGTTAGCAATATGCATTTTCAGACGAAAATATTTGCTTTGAGGCTCTGACTTATAGTTCTGGCACCATTTCTGTTCCAGTTTTCCTTTCAGATGCTAGACACTGTCCAAGTTCTCACTGATGGCAGTTTTATGTGCCTTTCTTTTCCTCCCATAATTAACACGTTATGTGTTTTCAGAATCAGATAATTTTGTTCAAAAGTTTTCCTTTTTCCCCCCGTATTCAGCTAATGATCACCAGAGCTATTAAATTTGTAATTTTTGGTTGTTTTCAATCCCACCCACCCTTGACTGCAAGGTTCAGAGCTACTGCAAGCTCTTAGCAGCCTCTTGCATGCATCCAAACAGCTCACACTGTTTTTGTTAAGGAGGAAATTATTCTTTCTGCTGTATTCCCCTCACCATTTTGTGAGATGAATCTCTTTCTCATTCTGTTTCACTGTTACATATCTCTTTGGTGTCCTCCCACAGTAATGCCAGAAGCTGGGCCAGTTGTGTCATGTACACAAAGTGTGTTGGAGGTTTGGGACGTAGGAGGCTGTGGAAGCTGCTCAGCTGAGCCCCAGGAATGCAGCACCCATTTGCCACTCAAACAAAGGACCTGAGAGTGACACTCAGCCCATTACAGAGAAGTTTTTGTGGTGGAATTGTGTTCCTGTTGTATGTCTAGAGAAAAAGTTCTGTCTTGCAACAGCGCTAGGGAGAACAGTAATGACACCAGAGACCAGGCAGGCTAACTGGACCACTAGGCCTGTTTTGACTCCCTTCTCACTGGATTTAAGTCCCATTTCTCATGTGAATAGTGGAATGTACTGGAGTATTCCACCCATCTGGTGTCTGGTTGTAATTCATAGTCAGGTTTTGAACACAAACAATATCCAAAAATAGTTTCTTAAAGTTTCTTAAAGGCCTTTTTGTAGTAGTGATTGTGACTAGAACATAGAAGAAACCAAATTCACACACATTGGTATTCAGATCCAAGCAAAAAGCATTAGTGTAGTCCTATAAGTCATTGGCCTGATTTATGGCCTGAATTATTATATTCCTCCAGGGCTTGAGTGATGATATGCTTGCCACATGCTGTCTGTTTAACATAGTTCTCTGTCTTTCTCAGAATTTTTCTGTAAAAGTCAGCATCTGTGCAAAAGAAAACTGCGAGAAGATTAGAAAGGCCAGGACCATGCTAGGCCCAGCATACAAATCATTCAGCCAACATGCCTTATGTGTTGTCACCATTGGCACTTCTGTGCCTTCTGCTTTCCACTCTCACTCACAAAACCTCTTTGTTTTCCCCTGGAATATCAGGATGCTTCACAAAAATGCATATGAGCGTAGGCTTGAGCCTGGGGTTCGCAGCAGCAGGGCTTCGGCGTTGATTATGAGCCATTCTGATGTTTTCCACTGATTACCATGCGTGTTTCTCTCCTACACAACATCTAAAATGATTCCTCATGTTTCTGTTGTCCTCTCTCCTAATACAAGAGAAAAGGGCATTTCCTAATACTGAAAGGCAGATGAGGAGCACTCTCTCCAGGCAAAGCACGAATAGCCTGTAGCCAACTTATTTCACAATATTCCTCCATGTCAACATCTTTCCTAGATCCCCCAAATGATTATGCATGCCTACTGATGAGGAAAATACCCAGAGGTATCATAATGCCACGAGCTTTGGTGGGATATATCTCCTCATTCTCCCTTCAAGGTACAACATTGCTTCTCACTCAAGGAGACAAAAAAGAAACTTTCTGTATACTTAGAATATTAAATAACTGGAAACTTTGTATTTCTGTAACACATCTGGTACCTCCTGTTACTGGAGGCAAAATACTGAGCTAGATAGATAAGTGTTTGAATAACAAGATTATTGTTTATTAATATCATAAAAAATGACCACTGGTGAGCAAGATGGAACAGTATTTGACAGCAGATCACTCAGTTCTTTTATAAATGCATGCCAGCTGCTATGGTAGTCAGGAATAAGATATACAACTGCAATACCAGTAATTTTTGACACTTTTTTTCCCTGTTCTGTATTGTTTCTCTCTAAGTCCCATTAGTAATCAACAATTCAACAGTCTTCCCTTACTCAGAGCAAGAACTTATTCTCAACTTTATTTACCTGTTCCTTCTCAAACCGTCTACCAGAAGCAGAAATTTTACAGCTTTAAAAATACATTAATACGAAGCTGGGGGCAAGAGTTAATGACAGTCATTTCTACCTTTCTCTAAGTACTGACTGAACATGCAAGGATTCAGAGAAATTCTTGCTTCTAACAGTATGCATCCTTCATTACAACGTGAGGAATGAGATGAGTTTCCTTTCTTTTCCAGGAAGTCAGGCTCTAAAGGACTTAACATTGCAAAGGAGTCATAGGGTAAAATAACAATACTACCATGCTTTCCTTTACTATTTCACCCCAGGTTGCCAGCACACCTAATATGCAGCTGCATTATCACAAAATCAATCAAAAAGAAGTATAGAGGATATTGAGGCCCTTCAGCCATTACAGCCACACAATGTGTGAATCAATGCCAGGGGGACTAAGTGTGTGTCGAGTTTCAGCATTTCCCTTGTGAAAAGCCCCAGATGTTAACTCTTGACTGATTCTGAATTCTTGAGCATAAATATTTCTTTTTTAATAAAGTTCTTACTCATGACTCATTAGGGATATTATTCTATTTTATTTACTTACTTATTGGCAGGTTAAAGTTACAGACATAACAAAAGCTATTCGATGAATGACAGCATATGACAAATGAAGAGATATGTTCTGTTTTATATAGCTTTTCCTCTTTCAGGCTTTGTAAAAATAAATAAAAATATTTATCTTGTTTTTAACATCTGACTGGAAGTTCCAAATCTGCAGGTTTCTTTCCTGATGAAACAGTCAAGTTCACAGAACTGCACAGCAACTACCCCTACACCATGTATTTGAACAATTTAAGTATTTAAATGAACTATCATGTAAGTTTGATCCTTTTTATCCATAGAAATTGTAATCTACTCTGCACAGTGGCCATACTAAATGTTCATTACTAAATGGAGTTGGAGAAGCAAGGGAGGGTGATAAATCACCACCACAAGGAAAACAGCCCCTCCATCTGGAGGCACCAGCTTTCCATGCCTTCTGCAAAAGGATTGCACAGTCTGGTGTCCCCAAAGTACTTTGACATGCATATCCTCTAAAACTGTAACTCACTTAAGGCAGGCTTGACAAAGAACTGAAGTAGACATCACTGTGGCAGGCAGGCACTGACACTGTCAGAATATAAGGATGTTTTAGATACTGTAAATGTGTTTCATGTCTATATCCCACCTTTCTCTTCTTTCTCTGTGAAGTTCAAGGATACTCAATGAGTGCTATCTCATGTTGTTCCCTCCGCAAAAAACTAATTCAAATAAAGTTAACAGCAGGATTAATATAAATTACATATGTTTCTTTTCATATCTTGCTCTGCAAGATACTTGCCATCACTGGAAGAGTCCAACCAAAATGGAATCTCTCTTACTTCTGCAGAGGCTGCAGAGCTGCCCAGAGCTTCTCCATGGATACACAGGAGACATCTGACACCCCAGAGCCCACCAGACTTACTGTCCAGCTGCAGACTGACTTCCCACAATGTGGGCATGTAGTTCCAGACACATCCAGCTCATCATGCAGCTGAGCTGCACTGAAGCTCGTTGCTTTAAACTGCCGTACATGAGGCAGCCCCGCCAGCACAAGCAGCCTGGAAAAAGCTGCAGTTTGTACTGAGTAAGACAAAGGTACTTTTCATGGCTTCACCAGTTTTGTTCTTCTCAGCCTCTGTTCCTCTGATTCCCTTAAGCTTGTGAGCAAGTGCACGCACAGCTCATGGCTACAATTTGTAGGCTGAGAGAGGAATTTCCCAATAGCTCAAGTCCTGGAGCTGACAAACCTGCTCTATAAATAAGAGAAGTGGCAGTTTTTCATTACGAGCTTAAATTAGGTTTGAGCACTCTGAAAAACCTCCTGTGAGCCTGCAATACTGATAGGAAGTTCACACATTTACTCCTTGTCTAACCTATCCCAAATTAACCTCCTCCTGCCCATTTAATTTTCCATCTGGAGGAAATTTTGGCACATTCTGATTCAGACCCAGAAAAAAGGCTGTGTGACTTCATCCGAAGTTTTGTCTCTGGCTTGAATGTTTAGCTAATTGTGGAGGCATCCATGCCTCCCTGCTGATGTGCGTGCTGCCAGCATGTGCCCCACAGACGTCGCTTTCCCAACCCTTCCGCCTGCTTGTCCAATGGAAATGAACCCATCAGAAAGCATCAACCACCTTGGGTTTCACTGGAGAAGGAGAAGGAGAAGGAGAAGGAGAAGGAGAAGGAGAAGGAGAAGGAGAAGAAGAAGAAGAAGAAGAAGAAGAAGAAGAAGAAGAAGAAGAAGAAGAAGAAGAAGAAGAAGAAGAAGAAGAAGAAGAAGAAGAAGAAGAAGAAGAAGAAGAAGAAGAAGAAGAAGAAGAAGAAGAAAGGAGAAGGAGGAGAAGGAGGAGAAAGAGAAGAAGTACATTTTCCCTCATGCCAGGCAGGTTGGTGCTGTCTTGTTCCCCGTTGATGTAAAAGTGCCACATCCAAATCCCTCCTCCTCCTCCACCTTGCGAGAAGTCTCAGGAGAAACACAGACTTCCAGCAAGAATATACTGATTGTTAAATTGTATTTTCATTTCTCCTGTTGGAATTTCTCTGCTTTTTTATTTTTATACAATTATCCAATATATTTTGGAGCAGAATTTTAATGTCTGCTGTCTGCACTTCTGACATCACCTTGTAGTACATCTTGGGTAACATATACCTAAAAAGCACTGTCTGTAGAAGATGTGCCCCCACAAACAAATATTGCCAGTACATTAAAATATATTTGATTGCTCTAGTGGAAACTGTCAGAGGCCACCTGGTTCTTCAGTGAAGAAAAAAAAAATAAAAGGAAAAAATTTTTCTTCTATTGATAAATCTCTGAGCATATGCAATCTAATTTTTTTATTTTCTCTTTCTTCAGACTGAATTTTACTCTCAAATGGTGGGCTCAGCTATTGCTAATACAGAGGTCAGTAAAAGCATCACCAGATCTTTTTTTCCACCCTCTGGCTCTATGATTTCCAGAGAAAGCAACTTTTTCTGTCTTTACCTTAAAGTGAACTCTCTAAAAACATCAGAAATGTATAAAATGTCCTGTGTATTCTTTCATATTCTGTTGAGAGTTTTTGTATTCCAGAAAGATATTTTAAATTTTTTCTTATCTCCTATTTAGATCCCTTTCCAGTGAACACACCCTCAAATGAAAGGAAGGACTTTGTATATTCTTAGACTAATAATGGGCCTTTTTTTCCTGTTAGTATTAAAAATTGCATCTGCTTGAGCTTATTTATTGGTAAATTTAGTTCATATATTTCTTTATGGAGGTTAGGTCACCTCAGCAAACATGAATTTTACCTCTTCACCCTCTACTGTTTGTGGATTTTCTTTCAGAAGTAATATCTCAGCTGCTGGCACTATATCCTTATCCAGCTTGAAATTAATAAATATCACATTTCCTTTCATGTTGGCAGGTCTCTAAACTTTTGCTGCAATATTGACAATGGTTCTTATGATACATTTTATGAGGTAATATTGTTGCTACTATCCTCTGAGCAGAGAGTGCATGAAAACCCTACCAAAGCAAACCAACACAATTTAGTTCTCGCATGTCGCCGCCTGGGGTTGAGTGGTTTGATAGATGTGCTGAATATTTGCAGTCTCAACGTCAGAACAGAGTCTGCCTTCCTGTCCTGGGTCTGCTTTATGATTTTGATTCTCTGTCACACTTGTAGCACCGAAAGAATCTTCAGCCTCCACATGGCTCAAAGTATGGTGTGTTAGTTTTCGGAGCAACTTGTTTTCATTTATTTCACAATTATATTTATTCAGACATGGAGTTTGGGTCAAAATATACTAACCTTAGCATTTATTAGTTGGTTTATAGGCAAGTGTTTGCAGAAAAGTAATTTTTCTCATGATCTGCACAAAGACATAGTCTTGCAGTTATTAATGAAAGCATAGTAAATCTCCATCTTTGAAGCTATTTCGGAGTAAGTTGTACAGATCCACCAGCAGCCTGATCTAACTTTAAGCAGGAACTTTGAGCAGATAGCCTCCAGAGATCTCTTCCAACTTAATTATTCCATGAATACATAGCATTAGCATCTTATCCTTATAATACTGATTTTATTATTGTAATTTGCCCTCTCTTGGGAAGTCTGGCTACAGAATGAACTATTAATCTGGTGCTTATGAAATCACCAGACAACAGGGATTGCCTAACCTTCATAGCAAAAGCATAGATTCTGTAAGCTTCTCAGCAGTTTTTACAACTGCAGTTTGTAAATACCTTATTCTTCTTTTTTCCTGCCTAGGGAAGGGCTGCTGTACTGACTGTGTGGTGGATCCGTGCTCTGAACACATGGTCCCTAATCCCCACGTGTTGTTTGCAATCATTGCTCTTTAGGTGGCAAATCACTAAATAAAATCCAAGTGTATATAGAAAAGTATATGTGCCAGCAAGGAATATTTTCTCTGGAGCCCTGTGTGTTTCTCTAGCCACCCCTGGTGCAGGAGCTCCAAATCCACACGCTCCTGTCCCACAGAGACCTGCTGAGCCAAACCAACCGCCATCTTTCCTTCAGCAGCGCTCTTCTCCCATCCCCTTCTCACTGAAGCTTTCTGACCCTGCTTGCCAGTGTTTTGGGATGTTCATGACTTTCCTAGCAGAAGGCTTTTCAAAAGGCAGGGAAATATGAAGACTTCTCTGAGTGTCACAGACCAAGAGTCAGCTGGTGTCAGTGGACACACATATTGCTTGCTTATGGTTGGAAAAGTCTACAGCAAAGTCTGATTAGAAAACAATTGCCAAATTGTTTTGGCAACCACAGCAGCTTCTGTCAGATACCAATACAGCACACACAATTCACCGCCATCTTCTAGTCCTTCTGCAGCAAGATTTAATCCTCCTCCACACAGAGGAATCCAGGGTTCTGAGCGTTTCTGCTGTAGACAGACAGATGAGCTTGCTACAGCTTAGGGCACAAAGCAGGCACTGAGTCTGAACTGACTGGAGCAGTATAAGAGACAGACTGCAGCCATCATTCCTACTCTCCCCTATCACCTAAACACATAAGGTTAGTCAAGATGATTTTCTGGGGTGATGAGTTTGATCCTATCAATAGATTTCATGTATTGGAAATACTATTCCTTTAACTGTCCAGCTTTGAGAAGGGTGATATTAGGCAAGGAAGGATGAATGCAGCAGGAAAAAAGCAAAAGGAAGCACAGGAAGGGAAGCCACACAGCTGCAGAAAAAGCAACACTGCTTCATATACATTCCAGGGAAAAGACAATGAAAGTGTGACCAGTATATTTGAGGAGAGTCTTTATGCAACCAGGAAATCACCTATGTGAAATATAAAACAAAGCCTGAAAAAGCAAAGACATCAAAGCGGAGTAGATTTTGCATAATGTGTCAGTCCTAAGACTTGGTAGGTAGAAATCTACTGAAACTGATTTAAAATAAAGAGCTTACTTTGAACCGTGGATGAAGTCAGAAAGGTAGAACACAAAGTGCTAAAACTGCTCAGGATGGACCATTTCCTACAGCCAGCTGGCACAAAAGGATATAGAATTATTTAAATGAGGATCAAAATTTAATCCATGAGGCTCACCATTCTGTATCTTTATGATTTTAAATCATAGCAGTCATAAATTTTATTGTATTTGAAGACTTTTATTCAATCCTTATCATCTACTGGAGCTCACTGTAGAGCGAAAAAACTTTCTAATTGGAGAAAGAAAATCAATCTATTTTTTTAGGTTACTTAGGTGAGCATATAGATCGTATGATTAGCAAAAAGAAAATAGCTGAAACAAGTAGTCATGAAAAGCTTATGAACTGATACACTCTGTTCAGACTACCTGGTGAATTAGATGGTCAGAAATAACAGTTGTAGATGGAAAAATCAAGATTTGTTTGAGAAGGACCTGTAAACAAATACAGGGCTAAATCTGCAGTGACCCAATCAGCTTCACAACCTTGGTAAATCCCACAGTTCTAGAAAGATGACTGTACAATATTGCCAGGTGACAACCTAGAAATACAACCAAACCATTTTATTTCATGTGACCTACAATGGTGAAGTGATGCACAATAATTGGTTACTGCAGGACTGATCACAAGCTCATGATTTCAGCTTTACAAGGAATCAAATGTTATATGAGATATTACAGGACTATGATGCTGTAAATCTTCTGCAGAGCTGGGTGACAGTGTGTTATGCAAGATCTGAAGTTACGTACAAAACTCTTAAAATGGAACACCAGCTTCTTCCCTTGCTCTTCCCAGTGCTGCACACACAGTCAAATTTTAACTGATATATTTTAGAAAGGACTGGGAAAGTCAGTGTATATGTTGAGTTGATGAGTACATTGCTTGCATGGCATGTGACAGCTGTCGAAGCCCTTTTATGCTGCACTAACCTTTCATCTCTAATTGTTTTGGGGTTTTTTTCAAAGATCTTTGATTTTTGCAACTGTGCACAATTCCCAAGTTGTTTAAATGTGTGGCTACTTATTTTGTGGCCACTTATGGATAAGCAGCACTTCAGAGTGCATGATAGTTGAGTTAAACTGTAAAGTTACTCAATTCACCTACTGAAAATGTAAGTCAGTTGAACCTATTGCTAACTCTACTTTTTCTCCCTCTTTCAGGTTCCTTTGCATTCTACTCTCACGACATGGTTTATGTTTTACTTTCCTTCCTAAGTATAAGGAACGGGAAAGGAGAGAGAGAGTAGCACAAGAAGAATTGCAGAAATATATTGTGGAAAGTCCCAAGAGATTACTTCAATCACAAATAATTTCTTCAATCATTTTTAATCAAGCAACAAGGACTCACATTATGATAATTCTCCACATTTTTTTAATAGTCGTCCATCCAGAAATTATGTTAGTCTCCGGATCAGTTCTCTTTCAGGAAAGAACCTTGTAGCCTCTTATTTCTCCTGGTCAAACAGTGTGAAATATGTTAATTACTGTAGATTCATTTTTCCAATAGATGTAAAACCAGTGATGTCACAGTGTGTGTGTGTACTCACTGCAGGAAACTCCAGCCTCTCTGAGAACAAAAGGAACGGCTGGATCCATCAATATGTTCCATGTTCTAGCACAAAACTTTTACTCCAATACAAAATTCATGAGAGCCTCAGGTGTCTCCTCACCAGTTTTTACTAGTTTTCCATCTAAATGATGTATTTTGCAGCTATCCAATCTTCAGCACATTATTTGAAGTCCTTTAGTATCCTGCCATCCATGGGCTTGCTGATACAGAGAATCCTGTAATTAATGGGCAGGGACAGAATTTTAAAAATATGAAAATTCTAAGATCTACTATCTTGTGACAAAGATGCAGTTTTGTCCCAACTAATTAACACTGACACTGTGTGCTACACAGTAGCTAAATTGCAAGTTGGTTTGTTTGTGTTAATTGCTCTGTTAGCGTTATTTATCTGTCCTGAATTATTTTAAGCAAGAACAGTTTTTGTTCTTTGGATTTCAATTAAGACAGTATTAAATATAGCTACTTTCATTTCCTTTGCCACTTTTCCTTGATGTTGCAAAAAGACCAATTTGAAAAGAGAGAAGAACACAGTAAATTTTAGCTCAGTGGGAGATGCACTCACAGTTGGATCCCTTCTTTTTATATTTCTCATAAATGCACAAGTATGTTGCCTCCTGAATTTTCCTAATGACAGAAATTTAAAGTCCTAGACAACAATTAACACTACAGGGGCAAGAGTAGTGCAATTTTTTTACCACAGAAAAAAAATCAAAAGCTGGTTTTAAAGCTGTACATTTTTCAACTTTTCTTAATTTCAGTTTTTATCACTTTTGCTTATCATTCATCAGAAAAAACCTCAGAATTCTCAAGTTATTACTGAGTATATCAGATCATTTTTTAATTAAGTATGCATAATAAATAGTGAGAGTGGTGATTTTCTTTGTGAACATGGTATTGATATGAGTAGCATGTTGACAGAAGATGCTGAACCCCAGGCAGGTTAAATAATTTACTCAACCCCCACATGGAAAAAGTGCAAAAAGGGGTGTGGGTGACAGTACCAGGCTGCTCTGCAGAACAGCAGTCAGTTTGGAGGAAGATTGTGAGGACTAGAGAAATCTGCACAGACAGAATGCAAACAGACTTCACAACTCCCATCAGCTGCAGTAAATTTTCTGACATTTCACGGAGCTGATATTGTGGAGTGTCCAGTTAATGCCTTGACCTCTAGTGGGTCAAAATTAAAATAAGACATAAAATCCACATCCAAATTAACAAGCCCCTAGTCTGTCCAGGCATTTCTAGATGAAGGGGAGGAAGAGAGAGCACTAAGATTATGATTTTGGTGCAGGCTTGTTTAAAAGATCAGGAGGGAGGGGTGCTGTCCAAATGGGGTGAAATAGCTGCTTTAGGGATTAGTGAAGAAAAATATCATGTGCCCCTTTTGTTTCTCTTTCTTTTTAATGAAAATAAGTAATGTGAGATTAAAATCTTATGAAGAAAAGAGGTTTACATTTGACATAATAAAGACCTTAGTAATAAATATGGATGAGGATATAGGATTTTTTAAGGAATTAAGGAGGTGGTGGATGCACTCGAAGAACATTCTCCACTCGAACTCCCCTTGATTTAAACATTGCTACAAGAATCACTAATGCACTGAGGAGATAACAGATGTCCTACAACCAAAGAAAATTACAGGGAGATCATCACAAAAAAACAGCCTCAGCACAGAGAGATATCATTATTTTCAGGCTCTAGCAAGGTGCAGACTCTGCTCAAAAGAAATATAGTGAGTCAGACCTAATTTACGCTAGTGGAAATCCATGTTGAAGCAAATAATTTATTTTAACTAATTATTGTTAATGGGGGTTGGAATTCATTCCAGGGCCTATAACTTTTCCTCATGCCTGAAAAAATGCAGTCTAGTGGTATTAGATGTCACAAGACTAGGACTTTATAATTCTCTAAGAGACTGGGTAATGAAGAAATGTCTCTACAAAAAGAAATTCCCAACTTCTAGCCTGGAGTGTGATTGGCAGATGGACAGCCACCCCCAGCTCCAGACTGTCTCTGGTGCACTAAACTTCTCCTCTGGAAGCTGTAGAAATCCATGCATTCATAAGACAGCAGTAGTTGCAAATCCGTCTTATTAACTATGAAAGTTATCAAGTCATGTGGGACTTTAAGAGAAACCAAGATTTTTGAAATACAAATCAGGGACAATAAGTACAGCAGTGTTTTTTAGGCATCAGTTCGCAGCTATTTTAGAAAGCTAAACCAACATGCATATTCCCAGAAATGTAAGGAAAATCCCATTATATTCCTTTATAAATAAGGAAGAAGGAAACAATAGTCACATTCCTCCTCCACACTCTTTTCTGCCCTTCCTAATATTAGTGCTGAATCTGCTTACAGTACCACGCAGGCCAGTATATTACTATTGACAACATGCTACAGTTTGACTCCCTGAACAAGAAAATCACTACTTCAATCTATGTTATTCTTAGCAAGAAACACCGTGTTGTTATTGTTTTGGCTGCTTTTGTAACTTTTTACATTCCCAGCAGAAGCAGAACAGGATGTATTAGTTAAACAATATGAATGATTTGCCATTTCTTAGATGCTATTACAAAACCTGAATTTTGACATCCTTAACTGAGCTTTGCCCAGGCTCAGGCACCTAAAGTGCTTTCAAATTGCAACAAACCCCATACATACACAAATCTTCACAGAGAGCACTATAGAAATCTCTACCACCATTGCAGCTCAGCCAAGCAGCTTTTCACAGCTCACACCAGCACTAGATGGTAGTTGTAAGCACCAAACATTGAACAATATATCCAGTGAAGCTGCATAGGGAGGTTAGGGATGCAAAATATAAGCTGAAGGGTGAGCAATGCCTGCAGTTAAGGTCTTTCATCAGGCTCCAGATTCAGTTGCTTATAATTTTGCTATAGAGTCAGAGGTTTTCTGTCCCAGATGCCTGTCTGAAGTTAAAATTTCAAATCATATGTGTTTTCCTCTGTTCCCAGAACAAGGGTATTAGCAGTGAGGTGAGTGGAATTGGCTTCAGGTGGTCTGAGAAATCACCTCTCCAACATGTTTCCATTACCACTGCAGCAACCAAAGCTTGCACCATCAGCTACTGCTGAGTGACAGGCATGATAAGGCATGATAAGGCAATTAAACCTTCAGGTTCACAGATCTGACCACAAGAGTATTCCCACCAGTGCCTTGAGCATAAGGAATATATATAACACTTGGGCCATACATTATTCTCATCTGTTTTACTGTTAAGATCTGAATGAAGTTTTTGAAAATTAGCATGAGAGGGGTACTGAGGTGTTGGAAATTACACTGTTCCTGTGAGAACTTGAAGGTCAACCAAAACTACAAGGCTTCAAAGCAAATCTTATTTGACATAAAATTATGAAGGTCCTGGGTAAAGAGTAGAGACAGTCTCAGGAGGGATCCATCCGGGGAAGGAAGCACCAAGGACTCAGGGTTTTAAGGACTGCTCTCTGTGTTCCCTGAGACAACTTCCATGCACTTCAGAGAAGAGGTAACCAAGACCTCACAGCACAGTGAAATCTGTTTGGGAATAGGGAAGAACAGGGAATGTATCTAGGGAAAGAAAATAAAATGTAATCTATTAGAAGAGTGGAAGAGAGAGCTGGATTTTGAGAGAGAGCAAACTAAACAGAGAAGGTCTGGAAGCAGGAGACTGGAGGCCAGGTGGGATGGCAGCGAATGGGTTGGAGGCAGAGTGGTGATGGGGGACCAGGGCAGGATCCTGCAGTGATGGGAGGAGGGGCAAAGCAGGACATGTAGCACAGAATGCTCCTCCAAAACCCCAAACCAGAGACGCTTGTTCTGAATTTCTTTCTTACAATTCCTTTTCTGTACTGTTTTTCTCAGCCAGGCTGGAAAAAACAGAAAGTATGTCGTACCACACCATATGGGCCTATCCTGAGGGCCAGTCATCTGAAATCCATCACATAAGTGTGAGCTGAGAGAGTGACTGGGAGCTGCATCGCATGATTATGCCTTGTGAGGGTCTGCCATCACCGAGGCACTCAGAATATTAATGGATTTTACAATGGCTTGAAGACAAATGAGGATGCATTTATGTTGGCAGACCGTAGGAACAAGTCCATACATATTGTATGACTGAATTTCTGTGTATTCAGTTTGCTGGGGGTTTTTGGTTTTGTTAGTTAGTTGGTTGGACATTAAAACCCCGGTACTAGAAAGCTAAAAGAAAGATTTGATAGTTATCTGTACATGGAATGAACAAAGGCTTCCGTCGGAGAAAGGAGCATGTGGTTAAAGGCAGTAACATGCTGCATAAATCCAGAGTAGGTGAATTCATTTTGCAAAGAAAACCTTCAACCTAGAATTTCAC
Organism: Callaeas wilsoni; assembly: GCA_013398955.1. Classification (NCBI taxonomy): domain Eukaryota; kingdom Metazoa; phylum Chordata; class Aves; order Passeriformes; family Callaeidae; genus Callaeas; species Callaeas wilsoni. Next base: position 206,213 of record VWPU01017662.1, on the reverse strand, counting down.
AACTTTCCCAAATTTGACTTACACTTTCGTATTTGTGTACCAGGTAATGGAGTAAGGGAATTATGCAAACTGTGGTGCACAAGCCACAGGGATCATCTCATCACCTTTCTTACAAAGCAGACCAAGATTTTTAACTACTGCAGGAGGAAGTTATAAGCTCATTTTCAGAGTCAGTGCACCACAGTTTTAAGCATTTCTGGGAATTGCTTCTCTCCTTCAAATTCATCTTATGGTGCAAGGAGCAGTGGCTCCTGAGATACAGGAACTGAGTGGTCTGCAAAACCAGGTGTCTCATGTCCAGCCTGGCAGATCTGGTTTTAAAAGTGCCAATCTAAATGCTGGAGCAGATGTAGAGTGGCTTCTGCAAAACATGACAGAACTCAAAAAGGCTGTCTAGTGTCACAGGAGGCTGTGGAGCAGAAAGTTATTTTTGGAACTACTCCTTCTTCTGCGGTATATAATTACTTTTCATTACTTCAACTGCTTCCATAAGCAATTTCTCACTAGCATGGAGTTTGCTCTGTCAAATAATATACTTTGTCTACCTATCTCAGTCCTGTTTTTGTTGGTTTTCAGAGCAGAGAACCACAGGGGATCTCCCAAGCCAGTGTAAATTCTTATCTTATTACGGATCTCATTTCAGTGATAGTTCAAAAGTGAAAACTACTTGAGATTTGGCATTTGGGGCATTCTTTGACATCTATAAACTGATGAGCTCAGAGAAAGCACCATCCAGAAAAATAACTCAATATAAAAATAAAACACCAAATCAGCCCAAAAACAAAAACAAAACCACAAAAGAAAAAAACAGGGATTTTTTTTTCTATCTTTAAAATTATAATTTGGACTTCTTTCATGCCCACAAGCAAAATTTAGGAATGCAGTCAAACACATGTGCACAGTTCCCATTGAAGTTTGTAAGGAGTTTCATATGCTTAGTGAAGTGTAAATCATTTTCTCAGAGCTTCTTAATGTTTATTTGCAGACATGCTAGAATCTATATGACCAGTATGCACAGATATTATTACATCTTATTTTTCTTCAAATGCAAGTTGATCTAGAAAATGAAAATGGTGACAGAATTTAGCAAAAACAGCTTTATTTTGCATTCTTGCAATGCAAACACAACTGCTACAAAAACTGAATAATGAACTGATGCTTTCATAAATTATGAGATTATTCCCTTTTAGCACTTGAAAAATGAATGAATAAGTAATATTTGAAAATGTGTCTATGCTACATTTCCAGTTATTTTCTCTTGGCTCTTTAAATCCATATTGAGTATTAGCATCATGACCACTCCAGGCATGCTAGGAATCAGTATCTTCCAATATGGGTCCTGACAGTTGGTTGTTGGAATATGTCCTTACCATGGCAATAGTTTAATGATTGCTTAATATATAAAAAAAATCTTGCACATTTTATAGTATCATCATGCCATCTAGAGGTGGCGTATCACTGAGGCTCCCACTCATCCTCGTACCCAGAACAAAGCAAAGTAGTTAGAGGAATAGCAGGATGGAGGCCTTTAAAGATAGCCTTTCACTAGGATGGAGATAGTGCCATATGGCATGGGCCCCATGCTGAGGTGTGTATCTGGTGATTCGGGTCCCGTGGAGGGTAGCAGTGGCAACAAACCCTCCTACAAGGTGTACCTTTGGGGCTTTTGGTTCTGCATAACTTCTGATCACAATTAATAATGCTGTTTTCTTTCTCACTCTTCACATCCCATACAAAGCCACTCAGCTGATCAGAAATCAGCCTGTCCAGTTGCATCTGGTTAGGAACAAAGAATACCAAGCATCCAGCCAGCCCTGGGTTGCACATACACCCTGTATAAGGTCAAGGGTCAAGTCTGTTCTAGGAACTTCAGTGCCAAGACTCATAACGAAGAAAATGGCAAATATGCTTGGAGCTATGGGGAAAGTCACTAATTTCAGCTAACACACTCTTCAGTTACAGCTCCCATTACAGAAAGAGACCAGGAGCAATTGAAAGCTCAGCAACATGAAATATGCCACTTTCAAGAAATTCTCCATCTGGGATAGGTAGCATGGACTTTCTACATCCAAGTAGTCCACGTCACCAGCTGCAGAAGAACTGTGGGCCCACTTGCTATAGTTTTGTGTCTAGTACATGAACTCTGCCTGAGATCACCTGTAGGGCTCTTATCTCCCTGTACTTATCCTTGATCTCCCCTGCACAGACCTTCATCCCAGTTAGTGCCTAAACTGATAACAGAGACACTAACAGATCCTTTCTCCATTACCTAACTTCTCATTAAACACAAGGAAACATAACATTTGGGGCTGGTCCAACAGACTTGATTGTACTTAGGCCATGGGTTTCAGCAGTATTAGTAAAGGACAGGAAATGCTATTGCATAAGACTCATTAGGAAAAAAGTTAAGGATTCAGAAATTCATTGCTTATTCACAAAAGAAAAATAAGCAATGGACAATCTGTTGCTTTTCTACCCAGCTCCACAAGAAACTGTGCTGCATCTGGCACTCCATATTCACTGCCTATGAAGTCCTACAGAGGAATAAACACTGTAAGGATCAATGCTGTTCAAAGCAGTAAGATGAGTCAAGTCCATTTCAAAATGGAAATTTTAAAACAAACAGCCACCCTTGCATCACTACATGCTCCCCATCTGTCTTGACCCCTTGATTTCCCAATACTTCTCCTACTTCCCTGAAATAACAGAGCTCTGAACAGGAATCAAGTACTCGTAGAAAATTCAGGCTGGAACCTGCCCCAGAAAGTCTCTGGTCCACCTTCCTGCTCAAGGAAGGATAAAGATGAAATCAGAACAGCTTTCTCAGAATATTGTCTAGAAAACCTGCAAGGTCAGAGATAGCACAGCTTATATTGCCCAACTCTTCCAAAGCTCCACTGTCCCCATGGAGAACAAGCTTCTCACTGTGTCCAGTCTGGATCGCGGTTGTTCAGTTTACGCTGTCCTATACTCTCCCACCACACATCCCCGTGATGTGTTTTCATAACCTCCTTGTCTGGTCTGGGGGACTTTGCTCCCTCCTGAAGTCACCTTGAAGTTCATCCCAGCCGAACCAGTGCCAGTCCTTCAGTCTCTTCCCACAGGACAAGTACAGTTCAAGTGTACAAAGTCTCTCCTTAATAAAGAGAGCAAAAGTAACGAAGACATGAAAGAACTACTGACGAGGAGGCTGCAGCTGGAAACTGCAAGAGATACATGGTTATGTTTGGTAATGATTCTCAACTTTTACCTTTAGGTGTTTCTTGTCCCATTTTTAAGGATACAAGAAGAGTAAATTAAGTAAGGGTATTGCACAGCAAAACTACTGAGAAAAACAGAAATACCTTTTCCCTGTAGCAAAAATCTATTGCTTGGTTTACTTTGTGCCTCCTATTACATAGAAAACCTATGGCTGAATTTGCTTTACTGTCTGCTGTTATATCCCTACATCTAAAAGAACGGAACAAGCAAATGTCAGCATTGAAAAATAATATGAAAAATAAAATCTCAGCCCAGTGCCCTTGCAAAACAGCATCAAAAGCATTCTGGAAACAATCCTAATCACTAGAAATACATGTCAAAAGTAGTAATTAGTATTGTAATTATCCTACAGCCTTGGCATCTGTCTTATGTAAGCATTTAAGCTCCAAAAAAGCAGGTCAGCATGACTTCAGTTGACACAAATACATGAGATGGGAAGAATCAACAAAAACTCAGAAAAATATCAAGCTAACCACATCTGCTTTCACTTGGACAGTGCTACATGGGACACTGATGTTTTCACCAAGCTCCCAACAGCATCTGTGTGCATTATCCAACAATTCCTCTAATGTAAAATTCATAAGATCTTTTGGAAGAAGGAATTAGTCCATTGCCAGTCATGTCTCTAAACAAAAACCAGTCATTTCCACTGAGCTTTGTGCTGCATTCAGAGTTCTTGGAGCCCTAAGCACTCATCTCCCCTGTCCTGGGAACCAGACTGGTTGCAAGGCCACCCCGGGCTGCACCAGAGAGGCTCTCTGCCCATGCCATAGTGGACATCCTGACCAATACGCTGTGGCAGCTGGAAATTGAACTACACTCTGCAGGTGTGGCTCAACCTCACTGAGACACGTTTGTCTCTCCCAGCAGAGAAGGGTGTTAATGGAAATCAATGACTGTAGCATCATGGCGTGCAGCCCAGAGGAGCAGGGGGGGTGGACTCTGATTTGGGTTTACCTGAAGCTGCCCTTCCTCAGCCAGTGATTGCCACAGTCTCAGAAGGTGGGGTAGACCTTGCCTTAGCATCCATATCCCATTTTGGATTTCCTCTGGGGCATATGCACTTGTGGCGCTGACCCAGCTCCCAGTTAACTTTGGCTAGTGAGGATAATTTAAAATCTCCTCTAAAGAGAAAGAACAAGATAAAAGATAAAAATAGTACCAGATCTGATGACACAACAGATCTTACTTTTTCCAGACTCTGAAACTTCCAGTCTCTTAGAACTGCAAAATCAGATGCTTTAGAGAAATAATAGGAATAATAATTTTATCTGAACTCATATAACTAAATATACTATTCTTATTCATAAATATTTCCAAAAACTCTGGAAATCTGCTGTAAAATATTGTAGGTTGAGGCTATTTGCTTTAAAAAGAAAAGTTCAGCCTTTAATCTCTCTATATATTTTTTTAGGGTTAATTAATTTGCTTCATTTAGAGATTATCAGATGCTCGGCTCCCAGTGTGGAGGTGGAATTTTCTGAAAACTAGGCACAAGACTGCTCAGTTTGCCTTGTTTCCTGAAAACCAGCTGCTTTTTCTGAGGAACACTGAGAAGTCACATGTCCTGAGACCTAAAACTTGTTAGTAAAACTTAAGAAGGTTTTGGTATATATATTTATATGTATATTTATATGAAAGATTCTTTGTATGCATATGAAACGTGATATATTTATTAGAAAAATGATAAATGTGTTAGAATGTGAATTATACTTCTGAAGACAATTCATGGTCCCTTTGCTCCCGTAACAATGGAAGCTCATTTAATTTCAGCTTTTACAGGATAGGCAGTTACAGTGTTTGGTTTCCTATTCCATGAGCTCATGTTAAGCTTCTCAGCAAGTGCCTGCCTTGTGAGTTAATCTCACACTCATTATCTGCACCAGCAAAAATACACCCTTCTGACTGAAAGAAATGGCACCTTACCAGAAAACAGAAAAGAAAAGCAGCTGCCCACTGTGATGAGAGAAAACAACCTGAACATGATGTTCCTTGAAGATCTCTTCGAATTGATACATAATGACAACCGTCATCAAAACAAAGATAATGTCATAAAAGACTAATAGTGAGAGGATGTAGTAATATTTGAAGTAATAAAACTGTGTTTCTGACAAAAGCCTAAATAAAGAACGTACTAACACAATCAGGGAAAGAATGAGTGGGACTGATTTTCCTCCTAAGCAATCCCACGCTTTTTTGCTATAATGATGAGCAATCAGCTGAAGGAAAGAAAACAATTCCCCTTGCCCTTATGTGGCGAGGCAAAGGATTTATAAAGAATAATTTGCATTCACAAAACAAGGAGGCTAGTGAGAAACCCAGACTGCTTTCATATGCACCACCAAACTCTCTTCCCAGCTAATGTGTGAGTCTTTTACTCTTTGTGATTCATCTTCCTGTGTATGTCATTCACATTAGCCATCACCAAGCACAGTTGTAAGCACAGAGGTCCAATGGAGAAACAGCCCAGAGACTCCCAGGCTTATGACCTCTACTCCCTGCTGCTTTTCCTGACCTGACATGCTGCCTTGCACAGGAGAGCCCTGTTGTGCAGTACTAATTAAAGGCAAGTTCTTGTATGTCTCAGAAAGCCAAAAAGAAGGTCATTAACAAGGCCATTGGCACCTATGAATCTTGCTACAGAGGCTGCACCGAAGTTCTGCCCTGCACCACCTACGGCAGGCAGGACAGCAGCAGCACCAGGAGGTGTCCAGCCCACCCCACTGCCCTGCCTCACGTTGGTCACCATGCTCACAAAATTCACCTGTGCTTATGAGCTGAACTAAGACCTACACGCTCATCACAACGTCATCTGTGGAGACGCAAGCATTTTCTCTGACTCATTCCTCACCTTCTGCATACGGCACTCCTCGTCCTCAGCCTTTATCACAGGTTCCATCCTGCAGCAAAGGTAGAGCTGATAGTGTGTGTAAAGTCAACCGCCAGCAGCTCTCTCACCAGTATTTGGGCAGGAATCAAAATAAATACAATCTTTGGCTTCTGCTTTTATTGCTGGTATGGTAGAATGTTAAAGTCCAACTTCTATTCATTGAGAGTGCTGTTTAAGCTTATCTTTGTACTGTCTGTTGCTATGCATACAAGAAATATAATTATCAGTGCAAGTAGAGTAGTCCTTGAAAATGTCTTTGCAATGAACTATGGCATTTTTCCAAAACCACACCTTTTACTCCTTTCTCCTGTCTCATCTACACTGTAATCCTTTCATCTTTGCCCCCAGAATGCTATCCATAAGAGTTATATCCATACAAATAACAAAATCTCTTTGCAGAGAGTGATATGAGTGAAACCGTAATATCAGAAAACAGAAAGTAGTGTAAAAGTGCTCAAGAAACATTGCCATGTTCAGGCCAGGAGCAGCTAAACTGAGCTATTCCCCCTGTAATGTGTCAGGTCTACCACTCTGCAACACTGACCCATGGCTGAGAACCAGAAGGAGAGAGAAGCTTTATGCTACGGGTGTCAAATATGAGGTCTGAGTGTTTGCAAAGTCAAAAGACATAACTTTCCAGAAAGATACTCCTTATCTCTACAATTGTTTGGTTTTTTGAAAGACACTTTCATTTTGTCTATTCTGCCTTGGAAACCTGCCCATACCTGCTCCCCTGCAAACTGCAGAGGCTGCCTCTAGTACACCAAACTCTTCTACAAGCAGCACACAAAGGGCACTGAGCTTCAGATGTGTCCTCTATTCCTTGCAGTCACCAGCTAGTTGCCACTCTATAACAGCTCTCTTCTGGATTTCCCTTTCACACTGATCCATACCGTTGTGACTTCTTCCTCTTTTCGTCTTTGAGGCGAAGTCTGAGCACTTATCAAGAGTACATTAACATCTGAGGTTTTCATTTTCTCCACAATGGCTTATAGCTTTTCCCTTAAAAGTCCTGCATCTCTTCAAGAACAATTTTTACCTTTTATTTTCTCTTCCCCCCCCCCCCCCCCCCGCAATAAATGCAAGTGAGGGAACTGGAGGAAGCCATTCATATCTATGAGCTTAAGACCAGAATTTAAATCTTTTTAGGAATTCAACGTATTTCAATTACAATTTTGCACCCTGGTGCCAATGTTCCTCCCAGCCTTACAGTCAAAAGCACAGGATGGTAAGCATTTCAAAGTGGGTGCATCAATTTATTTTCTCCACAGGAACCTGGAGAATAGAGGTGGACTACCAGATTCAGAGCAAGGGGTGGCCATCACCAAGGATCGTGCACTACTTCCTGCTAAGAAAACTAATGGAGGTCCCAGAGTGATGGCTACATGTTATACTGACAGAAAATGTGTCTCAGCCACTGTGAAAGTCTTCCAAGGTATATGATCAGTGCTGTTTCTGGCTCATATGCTTTTAGTGGAGAGTGAAGGACTTCAGAAACACAGGGTCTGATGTTCCAGGGGCAGGTTTGGATTTACCAGGTAAGCACGTTCAGAAAAATTCCCACTTTCCATCAGACCTACACTGCCTGTCTTGCACACACCTGTGTAGCCCAAGCCGAGACTGTCCATGTTCCAGGCTGGGTCACACCTGCTCCTGTAGCAGTCACACCCCCAGGGTCAACTGCTGTATAACATCCGATCAGGATATCTGTGTCACCTCCTGCTAAATCTCTGGGGTTTGGTACCCATTGTAGGAATGTGCCCTTGCCACCAGGATGTATCCCATCCTACGTGGTGATAATGACCTCTTGAAGATGGTTGTCATGGGAAAAAACCAAAAGTAGATGCTGTGTCTGTGTTTCCCTGCCCCATGAATGGAGAAGGGGCATTTTTCTATAGGAGGAAACCCTGCAGGACTGACGCTGCACTGACCACATCCACAGTGCTGCAGCCATGCATCTCCTGGCTAGGGTGGACAGGCACCAGCTCAGGCCCCACAGCACCACAGGAACCTCTTTGCCTCCAGCAGCTTCATCCAGGTCCTCCTTGGGGTTCCTGATTTTTTAAGGGCTTATTTCTCAGTTTTTATCCAGTACAAACCTTATGCAAAGACCTACTGTGTAGTCAGAAAAAAGGCAGTTCTTAGCATGGAAGGATGAAAATCCTACATTTTAATGTGCTAGACTGCTGAAAGAGATATCACATGAGTAGGTGAATTGGCTGGTTTTTCCTTTGATATCACATAAATAAAATTAACAAGGAGATTCTTCATTCATTCCAAAGACATCTTTTATTTCAGACTTACTACAGCTTCAGTACAGAGACAAATTTTGTTATGATGTTCTCCAGCACAAGGTTGAATAATTGAATTGTCAGGCAAGCAACTAGTTGAGATCTTTAAAAAATATTTATAACTGTCGAACACAGAAGCATTGTAGGGTTTTCAGTACTCATTTGTTCCCTCTTTAAGGCTTTCAGATCATTCAAATTGAGTCAGGCATTATTATTTTAAAGGATGTTTCTAATATATTATTATATTATCTCCACAGAAATTGAACATTCATCAGTCCAGGCAAGGTTTTCAGCTTTTAGAACCACAGATATGTATGTATTATGCGTTGATATCAATCACAGCAGAGGTATCCACATTTTTCTTCTCAAAAGAAAACAGGTACACACATGTTGTTTATTATTCTCTTCTCTTTTCATTCTTCTTCTCACATACAGGAACTGCTACTTTTTTATCATAACAACTGATAACTGTTTAAGTATTAGAAACCACTCTGGCCTGCCTAGGCTAGAAATAGGAGCCAAATTTCCCACATATCAGAAAATAAGGTACTGTAGCATCTTCCTTAAATAGAGAATTGCAAACACAGATCCAAAGCCAGGTGGAGATGGAGATTGAAAAGTTTACAAAGAGATTTGGCAAAGTACTGTTAAACGCAGCAGCACACAGCAGGACACAGAGATGCGAGAGACGTTCTCCAGTTACACAGTCATTATACGAATCGCTAAATATCCTGCTGCAGTCTCCTTAGGGCTGCCTGCATCCTCGAGGCTGTGCCTCCCCTGCACACCGCTCCTCTGCGGAGCAAGGGTGCTGGTGGGGACGTGCCTCTCTGCGTGCAGGTGTAGGGAGAAATCAAAGGCAGCCCCTGCCCGCAGGGCAGCCGCGGTGCTGCCATGCCCTTTGGGCACATCCGGCCACCACCCCGTGTCCCTGCGCCCCGTCAAGGCCGTGGGCCAGCCCTGCCCTTCGCTCCCAGGCGGCCCTGCTGGCTCTGTGGAGCCGCTGCGTGTTCTCCACAAACAGCCTTAATTAGTGACAGCAGCGCTGGTAATCAATAATGACAGCTTGAGTAATACCCAGTTATAACAGTGCAATAAACAGAAATCAAATCTTTCATATTAGGTCAATTAAGCTGTAGGCAATAAGAGTCTCTTAAGCCACCAGAGTGGCATTTGAAATAGATTACCGAGGCTTTAAAAAGTCCTTATTTGATGTGGGCTTTATCTTCTGACATGGCATATTCTCAAATCTTTGAACCACTTGCAAAAGCACTGCCAAACCTGCTTCCTGTCAGCACCACAGTGCTACCTCAATCAGTAGTAAACAGAAAGCTCAATTGCAGCGTCAAGTACAGCAGGCTGTGAGACCAGGCAAACAGGGGAATGAACACCAGCCTTTGAGGAAAGAGTTCCAGGAGGGATAATGGAATAGCATGAACAAATAAGAAATCATCTACCATTTAAAAATGGGTGAACAGTTGGCTCACCTCCTGAAATAAATAACAAGACTTTTTCTTCTAATGAACTAGTCATGAGGCTTTCTATTGCATTTCTTCATGCCAAATCTCTGCTTACACCTAAACACATTATACAATAAAATATTTCCTATATTGATCACTTTTTTTTCTATAAGAGCAGGTTTTATTGCTCATGAGTAGATAAGAGATGTGGTTTCACCCCTAGACAGTGAAACTAGAATATCAGCATAATTCCTCTTAATGCTTTTTTTCTGTTTCAGTTGTGTAATTGTTTCCATAAATATCTGTGAGACTAGGGATCCAAATGAGCTCAATAATGTCTCCAATCGATTTCAGTTGTTCACACAGCTGTATGACTTAACAATATATCCTTTATCCTTATTTGGATTGCTAAGAGTCCCAGCAAAATCCGGTAGGATTTTATCTGTTGGTGTGAAACTGACTCCTGATTAATACTAACCTGCCAGTTTAAAGCTGGGATAATACAATTACCTAAAGCTAGATCTTACATCCCTACTTACACCCATGAACAGAAAAAAATCCAGGAACCTTTGAATTACTCAGAGGGAAAAAATCCAACCTGTTTGATTAGTGGATACATATAATAGTATTTCCAATTATACAGCTGAAATCAATAGGAAATTTTATGGGATCCTCTAGATAACCTGAATCCTTGGCCAAAATTAAAAGGTAAGTACTCATCCAGTACATTGTTAATGTTAATATATCAGATCCATGTAATTAAAATTAAAGACAATTCTTACACTGTAGTTTTTAGAATATTAAAAGGCACAGATGAAAGGGAAAAGTGATTTTGACTGAGAGGTTACTAATTAAAGTAATTTTAACAATACCAATGTATACCAAATTTTAAGTACTAGTGACACTATCACTAAGTCATCTGACTAACAGGTACAATTAAAACACCGGGAGCCAAAAGGTTTCACTTTCTATTTGTCATGGAAAATGGCAGTTACTTTTTCATTTAGACTGTTCCTTGTTCCTAAAGTGTACATTGTGTTGGATTGCACATTTGACACCTCATGAGGCCCCTTTCTAAGAAAATTAGATCTTGCCACCTGTCATGCCAGTGAGACTCATTAGGCTACCCGAGCAATATCAGGCCAGAGAGAAAGTATATTGCTAAGTTATACTTAAAAAACAGTTACTAAGCACCTCCTATAATAAATTGCATAAATGTTGCAAAGAAAAGGTGAGTATTTGGAACACTTTTCTTCAACCGTGAAATAGCTATAAAATACTTATTTATATTATATTTAGCTGTTGGTTTGATTGAGGTCAAGTGTTTGTCACACCCGGAGAATACTGGTACAAGTGGCTCTTGGTTTAGATATTTTCATTGCTCTGAGGTTGTCTGCTTTTGTTCCTGGGAAAAGAACAAGCTCACAACAGTGTGCTACACTACTTAGACCATAATAGGCTTCTACATTGCCTTCTTTCAACTGTTTTTTCAGTCTATTCCCATGATTTTCAAAGTGCTTCAACCTGTTTTGCCAAGTGATCCAGCACTGATCAGAAAAAACACTCCCTCTCAGAATTTTCCAGGAAGTGTTTTATAGCAGTGTTGTCTACAACATGAAATTATATATTAGAAGCACAAAACCTCTGTAAGTGAAGAAAATTCTGCTGTGTGTTGCATTTTTTCTGTTTTTACAGAAAATACCACTTCTGACAGTGCTTGGTTTTCCTACTATAAATCTACCATAGTGTTACTCACACCTCTGCAAACTCCCTCAAAATTTTTTTCACTAGGTCTGCGGGACCATGTACCAATTTAATGGACCATCCACATGGCCTCCTTTGTATTTATATTTGCATTTGTGTTGTGCTTTCTTTTGAAGACACTATTGTTGTTACTTTAGTGGCACTGCCATCTCACACACCTACAGTTCCACTGCTGGCCTATATTTCCATATTTGCTTTCTGCCTGTTTACAATAGAACATTACTTCTGGGGAGAGTGAGAGACCCACTCAATCTGACATGCTTTCTCCCAGTTTGCAGTGTAATCTGTATGTACAGTCCCACTCCAGTTCAGTATGTTTTTATGACCAATGTGCAAGATTTTTAGATAGATTATGAAGATCTTTATTCTGTGATTGCTAGCTATATATTTCTAAATATATATCATAAAATAGGCTTCAGACGCCATAGTTATAATAAAATTACCACCGTGCCCTTTTGTGTACCAATAGCAATTATTCAGATACACACTTCTCAGTTTATGATGGACCATTGCAAAATTAATTATTTCATAATACATAAAAAGATGGGGTTTTTCATCTTCAGTTCAATCACTGTCACTTAAAAGGAATGTCTCTTCTGTATCCTACATCTGAGCAGACTTCAAATGAATAATTTTTGTGATGATCAATGTTAACAACTTTCTGTGATGAACACATATTTAACAACCACCTCTCTACTGAACTTTTGCTCTTGTAACTAGATAATTTCTGCTTAGGTTATTTAACTTTCTACCCTTGTTTTTCCCAATTGCTGCTAAAATAGGCAGAAAAAAAATCTTTAGGATAAAAGATCTTTCAACATTATTTATTAGTGGCATTTGTGAAACAACTCCATATAAAACAATTCTATATAAACATGACATCTGTGAGCATCAGTTAAGTGTACTCCTGATCATAGGACTAAAATGTAACAATACATCAGATTTTTCCAAAAGCTATTATAACTTTAATTTCAAACAATCACAGATTTGTCAATATAGCACAGAAATTACATTCTACCAGACAAAACCAGTAATTTTTGTGGCTATCAGGATGTTACGAGTTAAGTGACCACATGACATATAAAGTATTGGAATACCAAGCCCTTTGTGTTTTCTTAAAGAAGCATTTAATTTTAAACAATTATTTAATTCTTTTTTTCTCTGGTAATTTTATAGCCTCAGATTTTATTTTAAAAGCTTATTTTATATGAGAAACAACATAGAAATCTATATGGGAACTGCATATTCTTCTATTTAAAACAAAGAAATACATTGAATATATGCAGTTCTGACAATTAAAGATGGAATTTAAGAAACCATTTAAATTTAACCTCTCTTCTTGATGTAAGAAGATTATATTAGTCATCAAGGTAGAAGTAACCTAACGTTTAATTATTTTCTTCTGTCTTAGAGAGGTTTTGAGAATTATTCCCAGTGTCAAACAGAAATAAATCCTGTAAACCGGCTATACTAAACCAACAAGAGTCTCTGCAATATTGAGCTGGGACAGTTACTTTCCTTGCTGGCAGATGCTTTATGATTCGTGTCACTTCTTACTCCAGTTTTAGTTTGAGGTGCTTTTGCATGCTGCAGAAAAGGCCACAATATGTATCTGGAGAGAAGAAATCCACATGAGGGTTCCCTGACAGTGCTCTTAGCACACAGCTCTGTGGCAAAGAGCAGGGTTTTCACTTCCATGAGGAAAGTTTATAGGTCTGCTCCCCCATCCAACACACACCCAGACAACCAAGAGAGGCACAGATGTACATCCACAGAACACTTCTGCCAGCGCCTTGCCTGCCCCTGCTCTCACCCAAACTCTGGAAAAGAAGCTGCATTTAAGACAGCACAAATCCCTGGGAAGGAACGTGATTTTTTGGAAATGGTTTAAAAAGCACCACCAATAGACTTAACTCTGCTTCCTTTTGTGTTTGATTCAAACAACACTCCTGGGCAGGAGCCAGTGAAAAGTCAGTGTTGACAGAGAAGAATTGTTTGTGGTCCACAAGAAAGTGTTCCTTCTTCCCCATTTGGAACTTGACCTTCTCTCTCCCAGGGCAGGCACTGAACCACCCTGAGGCCAAACTGGGACACAAAGCTCTAGCCTGGAAAGAATGCTGTCCCATAAAGCATGCGGTTAGAAATCCCCCTTGTGCCCTCATTTCCATGACATCTGTATTCACTTTTATTGTGCGTCAGTCAGACCAGGCTCCTCAGAAGAGATAAGCTGCAGACATCAGTAGGATTTAGGCATGAAAATGAAGCTACTTTGAAGCAAGTTCTTTTAATTTTCTTTTACATAGCAGATTTTACATTGAATGGGGCTTGACTGCCTGCAGTTTGCTGCATAATTGAGGAACCACAGCTCTCAGTTCTTAGACAACACAAACTAACCCGGAACATAGGAACCCATCTCCTCCAGGGTCTCCTCTTTTGGTCTCATCTAGTAAGGCTGATGAGCCCCATGGCCAAGACTTCTTTGCCTGCTTCCACAGGGCAAAGCAGCACAGCCTGACAAGCAGAGCATTGCCATTGTGAGTAGGAACCCAAAAACTTTGTGTTACATCTCCAAAGCCTGGGAGATAGGACACATCAGGATGACTTTATATTATCCTGGATTGCCTTTTCTTTCATTTTACCTAGGTGAGCGGTACCAAAAATTATTTACCTGCCAGGTGAATATTATCTGATTTAAGTTTTAGCTTAGCTTTGCAGGTTTGTGTATTTTAATGCCTATTTTTACGATACTTTTGCTATTTCCGTATGTAATAGATAGCAGAGGAGCAGTAGCTGCTTTGCAGAGAGGCAGCTATGATCTGAAATAAAACTAGGGTAAAGGATTATGCAAGTAACGGATTATAGGAGGAGTTCTCCAAGTGTGGAGACGGGATAAAACCAGATGCTCCTGGGCTATAAACAAACTGCTAATGATCAACTACTGGTCATTAAGCCCTTGGGAGGCCGGTAAAACTGGCTTTGGAGATAACAAAGGGAACAAAGAACAAATATTCAACACAGGTAATTAAAACATACTATACATAGTATATTTAGATATAAAGAGGAATTGTGGACCAATGAGGAAAGAGTAACATGCAGTACATGCTAAGAACCATATAAAAGTAGCCCCACACTGATCCTAGAGGAAGACAGAAGAAATCTTCAGCAGCACCATACTTCTTCCAGTGAAGAAGCCAGGACACTAACAACTTGCCAGAACCCTCTTCCATGCTTCCTGAGGACAAAGAGAATGGTGAGCATAATTCTGGGGAAAAGGGTGGAGATGAGGAAACTGGTGGGTACTAGCATCAATTGCATCATGATTGGGAGTGAGCTATAATAATTGGAAAATTTGAAGTGCTGGTTTTCACAAAATGGGACTAATAAATACGCTTTGATTAGACTGCTAATACCTTAATTAATACTTGCATTGATAGGTAAGATTTCATTTTTCAGCCCATATAAAATGCATGGTGTGGGGTTTTTTCTCGTGTATTTGGTACCTCTACTGCTTAGCTGTAATTGTGGATGCAATGCAAAAATAGATTAAGAAAGTTGTTATGCCCTGGAGCATAAGGCCTACATGATGCCAAAAAATACCGAGTACATGAGACAGAAGTTGAAGTACGAGTTAGTACTAAACCAAGCGTATTATCTACAGGAGACAGAGATTTCAGAGAGACAGTTCAATTGTGCCTATTGCTTGGAAGAATAAATAAAGCCTCCTTGGTTTAGAGAAGGTGAACACATTTTATTCTGACAGCTCTACTTTCCCATTAGTAGCTTCCCATGGCATTACCATCAGATTGTTGACAGAAATGTGGTTTTGTATGTATTAAATTCTAGAGGGGGTGGCTCTGTCCCTCAGGCCATAATTTTTGTCACAATAGAAGCAGCTTTTCACATTGCTAAAATTAGTCTTTCAGTTGACTTTGCCAGCAGAAATATGACAAATACTTCTGAAAACTCTTATTAAGCAAATTTCATGGAGATATTTCTTGTAACTTCCTGACATTCTTTAAAAAAATGCAAAACACTGAGTACTCATCTGAAGTATATGCCCACATTTAAATAACTTCTCATAGAAGTAAAAAGATGTAGATGAGAATGGTCAAGATGAAAATAGCTTTACTGCAATACATGCCAGTGTTTCCAATACCATTATTTGCATTAAATACAGTCTACCTGAACCTTATGACTGTTGATGTTTTGATTTTTCTAAATAACAAAGTGGACTGGGGGAACAGAGGACTGAAATTTTCCTCTTTTTCATGTACAGTCTCTCATATACAGGGCTGCTGTCAGCATATTTCTCTGTCCATATTCATCTGTCTGTGAAATGCTTCTTGTGAAACCTGAAAGTTTGCATCCTTACGTGTTCTGGGAGACCTCTCGTTCCCATTCACCGAGTTAGGTGTAAACACCATTTTCACAAAAAGTAACCTTAATGTGGCTGGGATACTGTCTGACAAAGAAACCAGGGAGATCACTGCTAGTGATAAGCGTAGTTTAAAAGGAGTGGAAAGGACAGGGAATGAAGAAGAGAAGAGGAGCAGAGAGAGAATGGCCAGTGCTGTGAGGACAGTGAGAAGAAACTGTGAAGAGAAGAGACTTTGAGGATAGAACGTTTGTTGTGCCGTGATCAAAAGCAAGACCTTTTGGAAGAATTATGTCATTTTAACAGCTCAGCATCATTTCTGAAGAACTCAAACTCATCCTTCCAGTGAAACTCATCTTACTCAGTGAAATCAGCACCCTGTGTTGTTCAAATACCTTCCTCTTCTGCTTGGTGGCCAAGCATAGCAATGATGACCAGTTATGTCGTAAGCCCTCAAAAGCCCTGAATAAAACTACTGAGGAGTCTGAGGGACCTGATAGCACTACAGACACTCAAGTCCTCTATGTCATTGTCAGGCTGGCACCAGAAATCATTTACTCACTTAAGTAGCCTATTCATCTTCATGTCCCCTCCTTATTGCTTTCTTTCATAATGCAGTACAATTTCTTTTTCTCTAAGTAATTATAATATCATAAATGTATCATTGGAAAGAAGTTCTACCCTTCTAAAGGAAGCATAGCTATAAAAATATCAAAATTATTTCTCCTTGACTAAGAGTTAACTTTTATATCTGTCTATGTCTGTTGGTTATTGCTTCCATTATAATGAAGTCCCCATTTTCAAAAGGGAATCAAAGAAAAAGAAGAGAAACAAAAATAGATTCTGTATGTCTAACTAGCCTAGAAGAAAAATGATGCTTTTCAAGTTCTTCCTGTGCTGGATGACACAAAGGAATATATATTAAGAAGTCTGTGTCTGGAAAATTTACTTTTACAAAGTGTCAGGAAAGATTAAAGCAGGACACAAATACCACGCACATGCAGTCAAGCTTGGTCAGATGGGGCACTTAGGCCTGCAGAGCTCAGAAGAAGACATTTAAACTAGGAGGGTAGCAATTACTGGAGTAAGTCAAGAGCATGGACATGAAGAGGTAGTATGGCTAAACTGATACAGAGTAATTTGTTCAGCTTCCGTGACTCGGTCATATGTCTGAGCATTTTGGCAGTAGGGGTGATTTTTTCAGCTATGGAACTCAGTAAAACATCTGGCTATGGCAGTGGTGTATCTTGCTGCTGGAGTGAGCTGCTCAAAATGGATTTGGGGCTTTTGTATTCTTTCTAAGTCCATAAAATTGACCAGTTGATCTTTCTACATTTCTACGCTGCTATTATTAGGGTTTATATTTCTCCCTGTGGCTCATTTTTTAATTAGCTAGACAGTAGCTCTAAAGACATTACATAAATAGGATACGATGACCTGCTATGGTGGACAGAAGTTCCACAGACTATTTTTTTCTCTCATAAGCAGTTCTGAATTTCAGAATATTGTTGCATCCCAAAGTGGGAAAAGGATACAATGTTGGGGGGGGGGAGGGTAAGTGAAATTTTAAAAATAGTTTCAGTTGGAGGATCTACAAAATTTTTCAGGTATATAAATATCCAAAAGAGATATTCATCTTTTCAGAATACATCAAACATCCCTTGTTAAACTCCTCTAAATACAACAGTTCAGCTTCATGAAGCAATTTCAGCTAGAAGTATGAAGCAGGAAGAATCATCATCCCTGACTTACGGATATTTGTAAATTCTTTTAAGAAAAATCACTAGATGTACTGGAATGACTTATTGGACACACATGGCTAGCAGACCATAAAGATCTATTCAACACAGCCTAGGCAGATTTCAGCTCAAAGGCATTGCAGTCTGTAAATAAATATTTCTTCAATTCACCTTTTCTTCCTAGCCTCATTTTGAAATAGTATTGGACATTAACACACAACCTAAAATACAGCACCCATTCCAGTGAGCTTCAAACTATGGTGCTTCCAGTTGTTGAGTATACTCTACAGAACTAAAGCACTCCCAGTATGACACCATTACTTTTGTGCAGTGTTCATGCCTCCCCACAGCCTAAGGAAAAATGCACCTTTCCAACTCCAGAATGGATCAGTCAGAAGATCATAATCTAGGCTTTGCTTTGGGTCATTGACTGAAATATTTCAGTATGTTTTACTTGATGCTTTTTTTAACTGTACCTGAATGTTCTTCCCAGAATACTTGTAACAAGTATTTTGCCTTCCATCTCACACAAAATCACAGTATGGTTTATCTGCGAAATGCTAAAAAGTTAAAATCCTGCGTATTTCTTTACATCAGACTGTAACAATCTTGGGGGATATTTTGGGCCCTGGTAGGCACTGTCATCAGCAATGTTCCCAGAAAGCAAGTGAACCGTAGTGTCCCATTTTTTGTTGTAATTAAGGAAAGACTGTTTAGAAATGAAGCAACAAGCTTGAATGCAACAGGAATCCAGTGCAGCCTCCACAAATGCATGCACAACAGCTGTCTCTGGTCACAGGGTAGTTTTATCTGCTGAAACAGCAAGGAATGCTGATACTGAATGGTTATTATCATCTCAGAAATGAAAGTGTCACTCTGTGAATAGGTGATAAACACCAGCTGAACAAAATTACCTTTATTTAGCATAAAAAACCTGTGATGTTTTAGCTGCATGTGTCTTCAGTGCCTTTAATCCCCACTTAAATGGCAGGTAGCCAAAAAATAGAAAATAACACTAAGAATGTAAAAGCTTCTACAGTTACATTTTCCCATCTCCTACTGACAGTATTATAAAAGGTCCCTCCAGGATCTTTACTGATCTTCACATGTGCGTTGAAAAGTAATGAGACACAATAAAAACCTGAGATATCTCACACATATTTGAACATAGTTCCTTTGAAAATATTAACTTTAGAGGAAGGATTCCAAGCTAGGATTTGGCTTCAGCCAAGTAGAGAAGAACAAATGGAAAAATGCTTCAGCCATTACTGACTTTCAGCCTCCCATGTGTCAGTCTGACTTCTAACAAGAAAAAATGATTCCCCTTCTCATGTCCTTCACTTCTCAAACATTTTCTTAGAAGATGATCAAAACGAAGCATGGACAGGCTGGATGAAGTTAGTGATTTATATAGAAAGAAAGAAGCTAGAAATGACTGTCTCCTCCAAAAACTCACCTGTTCCCTAACTGAATACCTGGTCACACTCATCTCTCAATGTATGTTTTTGGCTCGTGTTTTCACTCGCTGAGTACCTTAAGAAATGCTGTTTATCTTGGTCTGCAACTTCAAGTGATCTGTGTTGCTCACTTGCTTGCATGCCCAGTGATTCCCTCACAGGCTTCAAGGATAAAGTACTGTGCAAGAAAGAAATCTTAAGCTGTCAAAAATTCTGGAGCTTATGTTCAGAAATGGTCTGGATATTCCCACCCTGTCGAAATTGACAGCAAACACTTACAGTCAACAATTTCAGTTTGAGCTCAAGGAAGCAAGTGAACTATCACATGAAACAGTGTCAAATAAAGTTCAAGAAAGAAAGTTTTGTTACTTTATTTGAAAGGGAAATATGATCTAATTTGTTTCCTGAACACTTTTTTTTTTTAATCAAGTTTCATTGAAATTACTCTGAATTGCTTCCAATCAAAGACAATGCCATTGTATGGAAAATCCAAGGATTTAAAAGTGACAACTGTATCTGTGATTTTGTGAAGGGTGATGGGAAAGCTGATGTCAAGTCAGCTACCCCTAAACACTGAGGAATCAGTACTTCACTTTCAAGAAACTATGCTTTGTGCAGAAATGCCATGATAGGGACAAAGAATACAGGACAAAGCTCATGTTTAAACCATGCTACTGTGTACCCTGTTTTCAGGGAGAAATCCATTTACTCTGGCATGTCTGAGGTTTGCATTAACTAGTGTGCTTGGTGGTGTTTCGCCTTCTCTAATGCATAAATCCTCAAAGACGTGTTGACTTCCATCCTGAACACCTGTGTAATCTTGGACCTCAGAATAAACCCCCAGCAAAATTATGTTCCTCTCTCTGTGAAGGCTGCACATAGCAAAGGCAGGCTTTACAAAGCTACAGCCAGAATTTTTTTTCAGATGCTAAAACTTTAATGTACATTCCCAAGACTATACCTTCCCTGCCAAGGAAAACATAAAACCAAGTATATTTCAAACAGTGATATAACAGAGGGATACAAATGTTTATCAGCAGCCTTGAGGCTGAATTTATCAGTAAATTTCCACCATCCTTAGAGGTGCCCTGTGGTGTCCTTGTGGGCATGCTGGCTCCCCTAGGGCACCGGGACTGCTTCTCTCAGGGGCAGCCAGCCCAGCTGTGTGTCCTGGGTCTCCCTGGTCTCAGGGTGAGTTTGTTGTCTGATGGAGATTTCAGAGCACAAAGTGACAGGCTTTGTGCCTCTTTTTCCCTTCTGGGTTTTTTTAGAAGGTTGTCATCTCTTCTTCCACAGTAACTATGAGCCTGGGGAAACAACCTCCTATAAAGAACATGCAGCTTTGTAACACCATTGCTCTTTTTTTTCTTTTCCCTAAAAAAAAGAGCACAGACAAGTGATGGTAGGAAAAAACAAATGGAAAAAAAAAAAAAACCTAAAAAGGAAGGGTGAAGCGTGAGAGATGAGAGCTCAAACATGTATAAGGACCCCAGAGATGGACACAGAGCAGAGCACACCCCTCCCATGTCCCTGGCCTTTTCCTTATACATTTGAATCTTGAAATTTTTGGTACATATGCTTTGGAAGATCTTCTCCAGTTCTGCTTTCAAGTTTTTATGTTTTCAGGCTAAATTCAATCTTGCATTCAATGATATGAACTATTTTCTGAAGCATCTTAGCCTCAGTAACTATTGTTGCAATAAGAGTAATGAGCAACTATCTCTCTGGACTTGGTTCCATTGTCAAATGCTCTAGAAATCCAGCTTGCAATTTCAAGGATATATTGAAGCTGCAAGTCACACTCCATAACTGAAAAATAATGAAAAATAGCCATTGGCCAGGCTTTGTTTGGTAATTCCTTATGATTTATAATCAGTTTCAAACAGCACTGGCCTTCAGTAAATAAAAATGTATGGGTTTGTTTATTTCCATGACTAAGATTAAATCTTCTTTTTTTTTTTTTTCTGCCTGTGAATATACCTAAGTTTTGTTAACTCATAAACTACTGCAATCTCTTATTTTTTTTATTTTTATTTTCCACACTGTTTAAAACGACCACATCAAAATCTGCCCTGAAATCCTCCACGGATAATTTACTTTAAGGTCTGAAATGTCTAATTAATTCCTCCTGTTTCTCATTTTCTTCAATAATTACATGTGAGATGATCATGACAGTGCTCTCAAGAAGCTACATTAGCTACATATTTCTCTTTCTAATCCAGCACCCAAACACTTTTGGAGAACACAAATTGCTGAATATTATCTGGTGATTTACTTGGGTTTGTGCTAACTTTTTTCAAGTGTGTTATTATTTGTGTTACATGGTATTTACAGTGTTTTCTGTCCACCTTCAGCCCAGAAGCATAGTCTCTTTCCATGGCTGCTCCGAGGCAGTATTTTTTCATCAAATCTAAATGTCGTCTGTATAAATCTTACCAATCTGAAAGATTCGCAAAATTTATCACCGTTTTCCTCAGGTGCTAAATGCAGCCTAAAAACACATCTGAGAAAACAGTGCAGCTCACAAATGTTTCAAAAAGTTAAAAAAAAAAACCCTCTTTAATTTTTGCTAATACGAACATCTACCAGGACCCCCATAACAGACTTGTTTTGTTTCTTCAGGCCTATCAATGGACAAACAAGGAGTTTCATTCATCTTTCCAATAACTACAAGAACTATTCTGTATGTTCTTCCTGTTGTTCCAGAGCAATGAGTATATCCAGCTCCTCTTTAAAGCATTGCTTTACAATGTGAAGGGATCACATAGTTGTGGGAATTGTGGGAGAATTCAATGCTTTCCTGTTTTTTTTTAGTATTCACAAGGTATTTATCCACTGGAAAATAGCTTCAAATTATTTTCAGATTTTTTTGCTCATGTTATTACACAGGAACTCAATGCTTAGATCAACTTGATGCACTGAATTGCATAGTGCTTGCCCTTTTTCCCATCTATTATGAATTTGTATATTTATTTCTCATCTATCTTCTGTGGGCTTAGCCTTGTGGTTTTAAACTCTGCAAGTCAACGATCTTTCTCTCCATTCCCTTTCATTCAAGCATAAAACATACCTCTTGGCAGCATCTCTGTATAAGGGTCTCCTGAAACTGAATGCTACACTGGTTATCCCCAGACGCACCCACTGTCTCAGTGGACATTCTGATCCAGGTCTTGTGCTTTGCACATGCCAGGTGCACCTTGTCGAATCTTCCAAGCTCTTTCGAAGTGCTATCACCTTTTTCAGTTCCTGGATCCCTTCCAGTGGTTCAGGCATCACACTGGCTTGCTTGTGCTTTTTATCACAGTGTACAAGTGACACAGGCTATTCCTGTTCTAAATCTCAGACATGCCTGATCTCTTCTCTAGAACTCAAGCTTTCAAATATACTTTCTTCAGCCCTAGTGCAGTCACAGATTGTTCTGAATGAAACTTCTTATTGTCCTTCTTTTCTGTTTTTAAAAATTACTTCCAAGTTTTATATACACTATGACTCTTTCTTCTTAGTATGTTTTTCTAATTAGTTTCCAGTAAATGTCCAAAAGTCAAGATTGTGTAAAAATATTTTTCTTTTGCTCTCTTCCTCTTTAACGTCAGACATTGCTTGCAAGTCTAGAGTGCTATATTATTTAAATCCTTTTCAAGTCATTTTTCAAACTTACAAAATTTCAGTGCTAGTGGGACTCTCTTAGCCCCTTACTCTAATCTGGATTATGATCTACTTCAATGATGCTCAAGTCATCTGTTTTGAATTATGTCCCATTTCGAACAGATACATAACATCACAAAATTTGCATTTACACAGTAGCTTATCCCTTAAAGACTCATTTCTCAACACTTATCCATCACAGACTCTGGCATCACAGGATAGCTGCACTTACCAAGAATATCCAATTTCAGAGATCAGCTACTTTCAACCATCCCCATGCCAAATTCATTTCATCCCAATGTGGCAATCTTACTGTCCTTACCTACAGGCGGAATGGCACAGGAGAGCCATGACACGAAAAAGAAGCTTTCCTTCCAGGCAAATATTTGCTGTTATTCCTCTACAACATTTCTGGCTTATGCAATTCTGATTAGTCTTCCAAGAGTGGGGAAAGGCAGGCAAGCCTTAGCTCTGGCCAATAGCCAAGGGGCAAGTCAGTGCCAGCACGACAAAAGCCACCACAGCTTCAACTCAGCTGTAAATACAAGGGCTGGGACTTTCCGTGAGACTTTGACAGGAAGCTCTTTCAATCCCACACAGACAGAAAAGGCTTGCAACATCCTCTCACATATTCCTGCCCTGTGCACTCACCCTGGTTTCCACTAGATAAATACCAGCTGGGCTGTCAGTGTTTCTGTGGCTGCTCCAGGCAGTGGCACCCCTCTGCAGCTCCTCAGGTTCCCCTTGGTCCACGGACAGCATCGCACCAGCTGGGAAAGCACAGCCTTGCTTAGGGGGCTGCATCAGGTTGAGTGCACAGGTGAGTTTTACACAGATGACACAGGTTTCTCTCATTTCTGCAGGTGAGAATGGGGAACAAAATGGCTAAACCGTCAACCTGAGAAGCTTAGGTGGGCTTGAAGTTAAATTTTTAAGTCTCTTGATGAAATATTAGCCCAGCTTTTTTCTCTACTAGCCAGAAAACCACAAAGCTAGGCCATTTCTCCTAGGTTTTTATTGACATTATACAACCTGTTTGTAATTGAGAGCTGATGTAAGGAAGCACTGAGAAATAAGAATGCAATTTTATCTGTAAAGTCGGGACAAACCAGAACTTCAGATTTGTCATTTAATATTCAGAGAGCTTACATAGCAGATAACAGGCTTATTTAATCTTCCAGAGGTGTTTGTTATAGTTAAAGTAAAGAAAGCTTCTTCAAATAAGGGTCGGTCAGTGGGGTTTAAATAGCTAGAAAGTGAATTTTCTTTTCTATGCCAGAGCCAAAATATTGGTATGAATTTTAGTAGCAAGGGCAGGGCATTGTTTTACTCCGAATTATAAGTTGTCACTAATAAAAGTTGGAACTAACGATTCTTTTCACTTCTGGATTTATATGTGGATTTCAAGTTTTCTCTTCCCATTCAAGCAGCATACCAATTTTAATCCTCTTTAATATTTTATAAGCAAGGGGCTTCAATGCTGCAGAAAGAAATGGATTTTTCTTAAATATTGTCTTATACCAGCTCCACATTATTAATTCAGAGAACATTTGCAGCTGTCAGAACTGTTCTTCAGCTTTGATATAGGAAAATTTCATATCCCCTCTAAATCTGTAACACAAACTGTCACTCAGACTGTAGGCCAATTTTTTCAAGTCTGTTAAGACTTCATAAAATGATGCAATTAGTGGAAGATGAAAATTCTTTTTTAGATGTGGCCTTTCTGAAGCTCCTAGATTTGTTAATAGTAATGATTTAGACTAGCATGAAGTATCACTGTAACTACATACCAAAATATTGCAATAGTCATTGAGAAATCAAGCATCACTGGATTTTCTTCCTCCATATTGGAATTTTCTCATAAAAATATATTAAGCACTTTTCATATTTGCACATTTTTAGGCAGATGGTATGTTTTTTAATTACTTCTCTCTTAGTTACAGGCAGAAATGATAATCAGATGAAGGGTCTATTTGTGTTGAGAAATTATTAACAAAGTGTGCAGCCTACACTAGTGGTTTATTTCAGAGGAGGAGCTCGTTGGGAATGAATCTGCTGCCCTCCGCCACGTATCATTCCATGTCTCACATTGCAGAGCAGCTGGGGACATGTCATCTTGGCTGCTCATGAGTGAAACAAAACAATCTCACAGCTAATTGCAATTAAGCTCACAGGACCAGACCAGAGCTACTCCAAAGTAAAAACTCCGTCAGTGTGGGCGTTGGGTGCTCCCTATAAACCCAGTCTCTCAAAAATACAGACAGCAACTGAGACTTTCAGGCAGAGTGACTAAAATCTACATATTTTAAGGTCTCTTTCCATTTTTATTTAAACCTGTTTATTTGGTAACTTCAAGATTTGAGCCAACATTTCTTCCTTTGTTGCTGGACTAGCAGAGTGGAACTGCAACATTTTCAACTGCAACATTTTCTGTGGGACATTTTAGAGGCATTGGCATTTTGGCTTTCTTTTTTACTCTATTCACATTTTCATGTATATTGACTTTGGGGTTCAAAAGCCAGGTTTTGGGAAGAAAAGGTATGAACCTGTATTTAAATGTCACGTCTGCATGCTTATTGCAGTTCAGATGTGGGGAGGTTTTTGTCCCTGCACACTCCAAAACAAAATACTGGGGGATTTTTCCCTCTTTTGGCATCCCTGTTTAGAACCAGATACTGTCTTCTTTTTCAAAATTTCTCCAACACGTACTCCCCTTAGTGAGAGCACTGTCAATAAAATACTCAATTCACTTACTAGATGTTTGTAGGCAGGGCTGTGAGAAATAGGTGCACTCCCAAATGTGCTCGTGAGCCCTTCCTGGGCTCCCTACAGCTCTCTCCTCCCAGCTGTGGAGGTCTGGGCAGGGTGCTGGGACTGTGCCAGGCAGTGGGTGGCAGCTCGGGTAAGCACTGGTTATACTGGTGCTTCTTGGAAACAGGGAATAGCTGCCAGCAAAAGCATTCCTTAGAGGACTGACAAAGCTTCCTCCCAGCTTCATAGTGACTACTGAGTACAGCCCTGGACGCACAGCTGCAAAGGTGACTTTAAGCTATTTTTTACTTCACTAAACTGTTGAGGCGCAGTCTCTCCTGGTGGGGTTACCAGAGAAATGCCCTAATTTTGGTGGTGGCACTATGCTGCACGCAGGCTCGGGCTGCCTGGCTTGGGACTGCTCTTCCCATGCCTGCCTGAGATGCCTTGCTTGTTTGCACTGGCACAGCGACACAGATCAGCCTGGTTCAGCAGCAAGGCTAGGTCTAACCCTCCACTAGGACATGCAGTTCCCATGACTATCTCCAGAAAACATGAGGTTAAGATTAAATCAGGAGTGAGGACAAGTTCTTAGCTATGGAAGATTTCCCTACGTGTGCTTTTCCCAAGTGGAGCAGCCTCACCAGGACAAATAAGAATGTGCAGAAAAACCACTTCCATAAACAGCACGATATCCCTCAAAAATGAGAATATTAATAAGTTTGATTTGAGTTCTGAAACCTGAACTGCTCCAGAGCTTCATAGAACTTGGCACTTCAAAGGTGCTTAATTATAATAATCTGCTACAAACTGCTTGATCAATGGTGAAAAGGCTCAGCTATCCAATTCAGACAAGTTACAGCACCTGAGGACTGGGATCAAAGTGTTTTACTGCTGCCTATCACCTTTAGTGATGCCAACTATGTGAGCAAGTTTCTGGAGGCCTCTAGATAAACAAGCCTTAAGAGCTAAGAAATTAGGTGGAGAAGTTGATTGCCAAAGAGCAAAACGCTTTCTGGCGTCATTAAAGCAGACAAATGTTTGACAAAGGATTTCTCTGGGGTGGTTCCATGCTATGATGACTGTGAGAGCAGGAAATATGTAAAAAGGCATGAGTACTCACAACAAGTGGATAATTATGCAATAATCGTAATAGCATAAAATGGTAGTTCAATAAAGATAATGGGTTTATTCAGAAAACTCAGTTCTTTATTTTGTATTGCATTTCCTTGCTGGAGATGCAAGAGAGGGTCACCCTGCAGGAGGGAATTATTTCGTCCAATTAGGCAATTACAAAAGCAGTATGACACTTTGTTTCATACCCCCTGGCACCCTCTTCTTTGCTCTTCAGCAAAGTTAAGTAAGAAGCTTTTCATTTGTCTCTGTGCCAAACATCCACCTTTTCCTTCACTCCTTTCTTGCTTATTGCGTGGTCTTGACATGCAGAACCAAGAGCGACTCCTGCCTTGACCCCAAATATTTCTCAGGGGTAGGAGCAGTGACCTTGACTGAGACCCAGGAGCAGAGAGAGAAGACAGAAATCAGGGTGAGTTCTCCCTGAAGGCTGCAGCCCCTGTGTAAGAGGGCACTGGCAGCGGGGATTTGTAAGAGATGTTCTGTAAGGTTTCCTGTCCCCCATGCAGCGGCACAGGGTAACTCAGGCTGCCCTGTAAGCAAGCTGGTGGCAGTGCTGTGCCCCAAGAGCAGAGCCTCAAGGCAGTACCCTGGCAGAGAGGTGTCATTTGTAGAGCTAACGACTCACTGCAGTGCACACCCATCCCTGCTTGCCAGGCAGGAATCACCAGCAGCAGCTTGGGCACCTGCAAAACCTGG
This sequence comes from Callaeas wilsoni, assembly GCA_013398955.1. Taxonomy (NCBI): domain Eukaryota; kingdom Metazoa; phylum Chordata; class Aves; order Passeriformes; family Callaeidae; genus Callaeas; species Callaeas wilsoni. Next base: position 178,747 of record VWPU01017662.1, on the reverse strand, counting down.
CCTGAACTCAAAGGAAGCTTTGGTCAAAAAAAACCAAAACAAACAAACATAAACTCTAGATCTTTCCATTTCTCATTATAGGATGCTGCCCTGAACAGCTCCATCAATTTTTTACTAATCTCATCGCTGGGGTTTTTTTTCTATTTCAAAAGCATATTTCTAAATTCAGGCTTCTCAGTAATTAATTTTCAAAGCCGGTAACTTAAGGTTATTGCTTAAAGAGTTTTGAAACCAGTGGCTCACTAAGAAAGGGAACTTTTTCCATCTTGAGAAAAATTTAAAAGATTGTCTGATAAGAACTTTTCCTTGTTGAAAAATGCAACAGCATATAAAAATATCTATCTCACTCTCTTTTTTTCTTTCTTTTGTTTTTGAGTGGTTTGTTGGTTTTTTTTTTTTTTTTGGGGGGGGTGGGGGTTGAGGAATCATTTCTTCTGAAAATATCAGTGTTCATTCTGTCCTAGAGGCAGGCATGTCTCTGCAGATGCCACTCAAATTCAGTCAAGTGAGAGGGGAAAATGTTCAAGTCCACATAAAATAAAGAGAACCAAAAGGAGTAAGAAAATACAACTAGTACACTTCAAATCAAGTGAGTAAGGGAACTGATGAAGTTATCCACTGTCTTGGATTGCCCAATCATATGTCTTTAAACATAGATTAATGAACTTTCTGTAAAATCTGCTTGTCCTCATTCCAGAAATGTTGCAAACCCACATTTATTTGTTTTGGCAAGAAAACATCATATTCATGGTCTGTTTCCTTAAATCTTTTGTCATATTCTCAGTTCTCAGATTTCTAAGAGCGTAAGACAATCAAGAACACTGTCACTGCACCACTGCAAGCACCTTGCCCTTTCTTTTGTGAAAGGTGTAACAAAACAACTGGGCTTCATTTCCCCACTTGTGCAACCGGGTCCAAAAGGAACCGAGCTGCAAATCAACAGTTCATTCGTGTAAATGGGAAGAGAGTCAGGCTTTTCATGCTCTCCTAGAGCTCATAATAAATATGTGGCATGAACTCTTACATTTCTAGTGTTCGGAAGGTCTGGTTTTGGTAGGTTGCTGGTGCAATTTCAGCTAATTCCAGTCTCACTGCAAGGCACTGACAGGCTGTCAGTAAATGCCTCCCAAATAATATCCCCTGCCTTGTTCTCCATCAATTTCAAGAGACCACAATGATGTTGGGTCAAAACTGAAAAGCCATTTCTCACTTGCTTCCTTCTCTTTTGGTAGTACAGACATGCATTTGGGTGTGTGTACTTCACAAACTTTTAGGGTGTCCATTACTTTAGCTTGATTTCTGTAGGAAGTGAAATTTCTCAATTTCTCCACTCATGCAGAGGTATGTGAGTGTCTCACATAGATGTGTGTTCCTCAATTATTTTTTTAGTGATGATTTCAAACAAATACACCAGGAGGCCAGAGTGCTCGCCTCTTCTCATGTTGCATGAAAAAGGGCAGCTGAAGACCCCACAGAAGAGTCTTGAAAAACGAAAGACTATAATGTGACCATATACATTTGAAATACCTAAATTCCACTAAAAGAAATGTTATAGGAGACATCTCCTGTGATTAGAAACAGTTTCAATCAGCGCTTGTAATCAGCCAAGAAACACAAACCCCTAGGAAGCCAGGCTTCATTATTTCTAGTGTTATTTCTCTGTGAGATACAGCCACTTGTTAATGTCTCTAAATGGCAGATAAAAGATGCTCAAAAGAATAGCTTCACAGTAAGGGAATGACTCTGCAGGAATCCAAGAGGTGTCTCTCCACGCCTGGTGGATCTGCAAGCACGTCTTTCAAGGTCTCAGAACATCTCCTGGGCCAGCTGGGGTAAACCCAGCGCCCCTGCACTGCAGGCAGGGCTTCTCTCCCTCACACTTGCTCACCTTCAGGTGTTTTAAGAACTATTTTCATTCTTCTTGCAGTTGAATAGCCTGGATTAAATCTTAATACCTAAAAAACTCAAAATAGAACAACAGCCCTGAAGAGGCTGAGGAAATTACTCAAGTTATAGCTGGGTCTTACGTGTTTATGGGAGCAGCTGGAGGTGGTGAGATTTCCAGCCTTCTCAGTACTTTGCTGTGATTTAGACAACATTAAGCACATCTATTTAGGACTATATTTCATCTGTTTGAAGAGCCTCTAGGCAGTTTTAGTGTACTCCTGATAAAAAGTGAAGATGTGGGAAATGCAATGTCGTCCATAGGAGGATTTATTGTCTCAAACAATTATTTTTTATCAGCTTTGTCAAAACTTGGAGCCCAGGATTTTCTGCTAGGAAGAACAGCAGATCTTCATTTGCTTGAAAGAAAATTCATGAATAATTTGTTGTAATACATTTGTTGGAGCTATTCTGCTGTTTTCTTTATGTGTTTAAGTACTGGATTAATCATGGGACAGTAGTTTAGCCACATGCCTTTTAGTTTTAGGTGTACCAAGAAAGAGAAAATGCAATTTATAATTTAGGGCAGATTTGGTTCCACAGCTGTTGGCTTATAAGAAACAGTATTTGTTATAGAGTGTGTTCTTTCTCTCTCTGTGGGAATACTAAAATGAAATTTTGAGTAAATGGGATTGCCTCAGAGTAGTGTACATGTCTTTCTGAGGAGAATTTTTAAATCTCATTTCACCTGTTTTCCATGTTACAACAGGATTACTGTATATTAAGCATGTGTGAAATACTTCATAAAGTATTCAAAAGACACAGTACTACTTATGCAAGAAATAAAGTAATAATTTCTCTCTTTTTGTACTATATTTAATGGGCTACTATGTGTAATTTTACTGTATTAGGGTGTTTTTGTCTAATATACACCTTTTGATCATAGATTACAATACAAAGCAGGAGTCTTATTAACAAAAAAACTCTGCAGTTGGGGATGACTTGTACTTGCCAGTACATGAAATAAACATGTAAGACAATAATGAAAATTAAGTCTATTTGAGAAAGAAAGTGTTCAACTTTGGAGAACTTGACCGTATGGGAAATTAAAAATTACCAGGGAAAAAAGTGTAAATCCAAATAAACATATGTACTCAGTTATTTGGTTCAAGTTCACCATGCCCACCCACAAGTACATAGAATTTAAAGGAAACAATGAAAAACAGAGGCTTGATATTAAGAAAATATAGAAAATAAATAAAAAAATAATCCTGGCCATGTCCACTGCTTTTGGCACCTTTGGTCATAGGCAGTGCTCTTTATTGCCACCAGCATAAGCACATGCCATTCGGATGGTGTCAAAGCACCAGGGTTACCAGGAGTGCTCAGCCATGACTGAGAAGGATGTATGTTTATCAGGTAGGGAGGGGTTAGCTCTGCACGGAGGCATCAGGAGAGCAAACCTGACTGAACCTGCTTGGTCTGTTCAAAGAGTTATGAGGAAGGTCTGCAGGACATGAGACAAAGGTTTATTTTCATCATTTCAACCTTAAATTCCAACTCAAGATCAGCTCACAGTAGCCCAGCAAAATTAAAATGAATAATTACATCAAGTCCAACAGTGTTCAGGGCTTACTCTTTGCAATGGTGGTGGGAATCTCTTTTCAAAATGTTTTGGAAGAGACATGCTCTGAACCTCTGTTATTGAAATGACTTGTCATGTACTCAGCCCTGCCTGACTGATTTAAACTATGTAAGCAAGTTCCTGAATCCATGTAAGGAACTGCATGATTCCAGGTGTTTCCTGACTAGAGAGATACAGAATTTTGACTGAAAAAAGCCTTTAGCAGAGGCCTGAGGACTTATCTATGCGGATGCTGTGTGAGAAAGCTCAGCTGACCTTTGCTGTAATGAAAACAAGAGAAAGAAAAGAAAAGAAAAGAAAAGAAAAGAAAAGAAAAGAAAAGAAAAAAGAAAAGAGGAAAGAAAAGGAAAAAGAAAAGAGAGCTAGATTCTCCATGTTAAAAGAGCAGTGTCGTTATGGTGTGGTGTAAGAAGTCACGTTGGTAGTTTAAAATGAGGGCATAGTCTGAACCCACACCAGTTGTCCCAAATGCCTCGGTTTCACTACTGTACAAGCAGAGTTAAACATGGCCAGTTAGTGAACCCGAGGGAAGAATTAACTTCTCCATGCAGCAAGGTGCTGTTAGAGTTCATCCATGCAATGCACCCAATTTAATATGCTCCCAACTGTCAATCCAAGTGTCTCTCCATCATTATAGAAAAATAACCCTTTTGAAATATGGAGAAACAGGGTTTTTCTGGACAGGTGAACCTAGAAAACAGATTTCATACCCATATTCTGCTACACAGAATTGCTGGAATATGCAGTCAATACTGTTGCCATGACTTCTGTATAACCATATATGAATTCACACATATGAATCTACACTCAGGATGCTATATAGTTGAGCAAGATGTATTATGTCAGGACTTTTATTTGCCTCCAGAATGCTGTACTAGAGCAATGGCAAGCTGCTCCAGAGACACCATTTTCATCCCTAACACTCTTTATTATTTGCAGAGAGTAACAGAATCCTTGCTGCTATTTACATGGAAATAGCAGTAAAAATAATTCGTTTACATAGAAAGAAGGCCTTTGAGCCTTCATTTTTAAAGTTAAAATCCCATAATATTTGTTATGTGTATAATCTTTATGTCCACCTTTGGGATTACGATTCTTACAGCGATCTTAAAAAGCAAAAAGAAAAAAAAACATAAATGGACCAGTGTTTTAAATCCTGGCACTAGTTCCTACAGTAGACAGCATAACCTACAATAACCTACTTATAAACCTTTCTTTTACATGGCAAAGGGTCAAATTTCTTTGGCCTTTTCTCTTCTCATAGTCCTTATATCCTGCTTTGTCTTCTAAACTTTTGCCCTGAATCAAGAGATAAAAGAATATAATCCCAGTAGAAGATTGTCGAAAAAGAGGAGAAAATACAGAGGTTCTGTCACAGCTTGGAGCCACCACAAGTGACCAAGAAACATCAAGTGCTCAAAAATGGACTTGTTCCCCTACTAGCATAACAAGCAGACTATACTAGATTCTGAAGGTGGGAAGGTGGTGTTACATGAGAAGTACAATTTGAGAAGAAAATTAGGTCAGGAGATTGGCAGCTGCTTAAAGAAAGTGTTAAAAGCAGAGACATGAAGATTGCAATGCAGAGCACGGACTACCATAAGAGACCTGTCAGTTCTTCAAAAGTTCAAACTCAAATAACACACATAAACCAAAAGCTATGGACAAACACGGAGCTGTGCTAATATGTTGATACGATTTAAAAAGCCACAACACAAGAAGAAGTATAATTAGTAAGGTACATATAGAATAACAAAAATTTTCTTGTAAAAACATAAACTGTTGAAGAAAAATCAAGAAGAAAATTGACCCACCACTCAAATGAGAGAAAGCTATTGACTAATGACTCCAAGAGAGCCAACTCTGTAATGGCTATTTCACTTTTGTTCACTGGAAGGGTCAACCATAATAGAAGGGTTTACATCAGTAGCGAAGAGCTGGAAATACTTGCTAAATGACAGAAGAATGAGATTAGGCCATATTTATGTGAGTTAAATGACCTGAGATCAGTCTGGCTGATGGAATTCATCTCACGCTGTTCAGGCAATAACTGAAGCATTTCCACAGTTGTAAATAGCTATCTTGAAGAATTGTGCAGAAGAGCTAAAGTTTTGAAAGACTAGAAAGGTAATAACAGCTATCTTCAAATGTAAGAAGAAAGAGGAGGTGCAGAATTATGGTCCATTTAAATAATCCATTTAAATACAATTCTCAAACTAATAGAGGAAGCAAATAGAAGATAAGAAAGAAAGAGATGATAGGCACATGGATTACTCAAGAATAAGTCATTCCAAGCCAACCCCATTATTTCTTATAAAAGGATAACAGGCCTTGCGAATCACAGAGGTGATACAACTTGACATGAGCAAATTTTTTAGTATGGTAAATATTAGAAAAAAATTTCAAAAGCAAACGACAAAAATTCAGTTTAGATTAAACTAATATAATGTAGGGTTCTGTGGAACTAGCAAAAGAAAAATTTTTCAACCTTTCAGTTAACCATTGTCAAAATAAAAGACTGCATTTACTGCAGATATACAGGGAGAGTCTCCTGGCAAAACTCCTATTCCAGAATTTCATTAAATGACATAGATGACCGAATAGACACTCATTAAAGTTGACAATCTGACAAAGTTGAAAAGGGCTGCAAGATAGTAAGAGGACAGCCTGAAAATCAGAATGATCTTGACAAATTGAAGCTACAATTTGAAAAAAATATAGTACTATTCAACAGGGACACGTGCACGATACAGCTCTGAGTCAGAAAGCACTACAGAAATCAAGGATGGAGCAAGTGGCGTGGGAGAAGTCCAGTTAAAGGATTGGGTGTAACAGGATGCATTTGCATTGGTATTTCAGTTCTGCTCAGATGTAGAAGCAGATCATCACTTTTCAAGCTTTGCTTTACACTACAGAGTTATCTTAGAACATATGGAACTAGATTCCTTACCACAAAAGGTGAGCCAGAAGATGCGGTTTAGGTGGACCCAAATGCATTCAGCTGCCAGTGGGCATGCAGGCTGCAGTGCTAGACTAAAGTTAGTCCAAGGTGGAAATCTGACACGTGGATGGTGTGCAAATCATGAGCTCAGAACCAGGTGTTGCACTCCACATCTTGGTCCCTGTTGCCACACACTACTTGTTAAAACACTCATGACCATAATGCATCACAAGCTAACTATTGAATCTGCTGTGCTGTGAATGAGACAAATGTGACAGCAGGATTACATGTGGACTGTGAGGCAACTAAAGAAATTCTTTCCTATTGGTAAGATCTCTGTGAGAGTACTGCAGTCAGTTTTAGCACCACACTTTTCATTAACAGTTGGAGCAGTTTAGCCTAGAAAGATCAGAAGAAAGCCATGAGAAAGATCATCACTCTCAGAAACACAAGTTGCAGGAAAGATGTGGGACTGTTTTTTCTCTAGAAGAAAAGAGTGAAATGGTAACAGCTTTCATGTCCAACAAAGGCTGCTGCAATGAGAAGGGGGATAAATTGACAGCTTTGACAGCTGTGTCTACTGTGGGGGAGGCAATACAGATTGCTCATATGAAAATCTGCCTAATAAAATGGCTGAGAAAGCAGTAAGCAAGGAGCTGCAGCATCCACAACACAGGCAGGTCTCACAAACAGGTTGGACAAGCATCTGTCAGACTTGCTTTAAACACAGTTCATTCCGCCTTAGAAAGGACCTCTTGAGACCAAAACCAGAGCAATTTGTTTTGTTCCTTTTTTAAATGTAAATAGTAGAATTACTCTTTCCTGCTCCTTTCATCTTGTCTTTCTAACTTTTGAATCATTCCACTGATCTTCCATCTGCATTTCATGTTACATCTTTCTGATATTTCCATTATCCATCCCATCTCTACCTTTTCACTTTTGGCATTGTCCCTGTGGTATTGCTTCTACTGGGACATCCCTCCTTTTTCCCATGTGCAAAGCAATATGCCTGTCTTAATTCAATTTCCTACATAATCAAGTATTTGCATGTAACTGCTTAACTAAACATTGTACCTTCATTCACTTCCCCTTAGTGTTTATGCAATGGGGAAAACTGACAGTGTTGCAGGCGACTTGTTTTTTTTTTTCTTTCAGCATCTCCTTTTATCTTTACTGACCAAGAAAACTCAGAGATTACCACCATTTTCCTTAAAATAGGAGAACTCAGCATAGAAGAATACAACAACAATGCCGAGGGGAAAGGACACGGTTAATCACTGCAGAAGCTTACATAGATTATCTTTTAAATAACAAAAGGCATTACTAGTGCTCTAATGTTAGGGGGATGGATGTAAGCAAAAATATTATGTATGCATACAAAGCTCTATGGCTTTTTCTCAGATAATATAGAGCTACATATGTAAAAGAACAGATAATGATTACTGCATGTTTCTTTGCTGGTATTTCTGCCTTCCTCTGTGCTTTGAGAGCACCCAGCATAACCCACGGGCATGGAGCAGAGCTCCACTGCCACCGGCTGCTGAGTGATAGCCCAGTGTCAGCCTTTGGGCTGGGCTCCCAGTTACCAAACAAACCTTGTGTCCCTTGAAATATATTTCTGCTTCCCATCTTTCACACTTATACATGACAATAAAACACCTCATCCTACAGAAAATTACTATCTTCTTACACTCCAGCTACCACTGTCATGAATCTGGGAGTCCAATTTCCTTCTTTTGACTTTACAACCACGCAGTTGCCATGAGATGCTGCATTTTCTTCAAGTACACGCAGCAGTGCCAGGACGTGCCTATACATCCTAGTGCCTGAATTAACTCCCACATATTCACTGCCCAAGCCTACAACCTTCTTTTAGTTCAATTAGAGCCAGCTGACACAAAAGACATGTCGAAAGGAAGAAAAAGAAGGATTCTATGGAGAAAATTAACTTAATTGCTGTATTTTTTATAAGCAGGCATGGTCCAAAAGACCTGGAATTTAAAAGTAGACCTGCCTTGTCTTACATGTGATTTTCAGAAATAACAGATTCACTATCAGTTTTACAATATAATTCCTTTGTTAAAAAGTTCATTGGTGAATAGTTTGTTTCTAATTTATAATGTATGCTTTCATAACAGCTATGGGCATCCCTATTAAGTATCTCTTAAAAAGAAAAAGTGAATTCTGCTCAATTTAATCAAGCAAATTGTTTCTCCTGTTAAAAATGGTATTAAACTATATTAGACGACAAGTACTAAAGAAAACCTTAACTCTCTTCAGCTTTCTATGCCTTGCACATTCCCTTTACATCTTAGATGGCACTTCAAGAAACCATATTTTGAAAAAAAAAACCCACTCCTTCCATTAATTTTTCTTTTCATCTCCCTCTTTTTTTCTCCTCTGGCAAAATGAGTTCAATGTTCACTAGTAAACGAGGTGTTCAGTATAAGTGAACAATGGAAGTACTTTATAGACTTATTTCTCACTGGTGGATCCATTTCTATGTTAAATATTTTTATAAGCCCAAACAAAACATAACTCGACTGATCTACCCAATTATAATACCTGATATCATCCATATGAGTTTTGGTTTTTTCCAGCCTTAGTTTGGAGAGGAGAACGAATTGCATCATTCACTCAGCAATAACTTAACGATTTCTTGAGGACAAATACAGATTTTCTCAGCTGGATAATTGCATGTTACAAATAAGTTTTACTTTTTATTTTAGATAGGAGACTACTTTGCTAAAAACTAAAATTAAGGAAAGAGAGTTGAGTCTTACTAGGTACTGAGTTGGACCATTTATTAATATTACATAAGCAACCCTTCTATTCTTTTTGAAATATACACCATCCCCAGAAAGGAATTTTATACCTTTAGTCATATTAGAGCCTTGTGGGACATTAATAAACTCCTCAGAGAATTATTTTCAAATATGTCAAAGGACTTTGCAATTTTATGCATGTGTCAAAGCACACAAATATGCAAGACACATTCAGATGAGTCCCTTTGAGGATATGTTTTCTTGCTCAGTGTACTACTTTTCAAAGTGCATGGAGTCCAGCTGCATAGAGCTAAGGTTAACACCCTGCTGCACTGCAAAGCCTCCCGTGGGACCTGTCTGAGCCACACAGATCCTCCAGCACACAGGTCCTCAGCCCTTCTCTGCCTGAATCCTCACCTTCCCTAATGACCAGAAGCAACTGTCTTGGCACCTCTCTAAACCAGGGCTCTCACAGCTCAGTGCAAGAATGCAGCTGGGCAGGCACTGATGCCAGCTGAGGGCTACACAGATACACGTAGAGGTAGTCCAAGCCAAAATCTTCACATGTGATTCTCAGAATAAGAATTTATCTGTCTGTCTTGATAGCAAAGCTTGCACTCTACAGCATAGGCCACAGATGTTTGCATCCTTGACTCACAGCTCTTATCCCTAAGTCATGGCACGTAGAGGGAAGCTGAGGCTTGATTTTTTTCACTCACCAAACAAATGCGAGTTTTCGGTCAAATAATTTAGAATCGTGTCAGATTTTTAAAAAGCAAAAACTGTTCTGGCTAGACAAAAATACAAAAGAAAGTGAAGAACACCATCTCAGTGTTTTTAAAAGGCAGTATGTTTAAATTGCAGCATTCTGAATGGTGCTTCACAGAAGAATGCAAGCAAAAGGTTCATAAACAACAGGAGCAAAGAAGTTGTTTTGGTTCTAGCTAAGCATTTCAAGCATTTCTTTGCTGCAAATAGTAAAACCTGTTATTCCCACAGCTCTAATTAGGACAGTTAGCTATGCTGTAGTAAAAGACTTGAATCAGGGCTCCTGCAAATTAATTTGCTGCTCTAAGTACCAAATTGACGGACAGTCCAAGAGACGGGTCGGACAGGTCTGTCTGATGGACAGACCCTGAGACCAGGGTCTCCTGTTGGATATCTTAGGTTTTCTGCTCTAAGTTTGCCTCTTGTTGAGGGAGAACAGCATGTGGACCTACTGCAAGACCTTTGGAACAGACCTTTTTGATTCTGTATTTGTACCATGGGTCTCACTCTGCAAGTACAGCGCGAACACACTGCTATTGCATGGATAATACATTAAAGACTTTGAAGTTGCCAGGTACAGTGATAAAGGAAGAGATATAAAACCTCAAAGAGAATTTTACTATAAGTAATATATAAATATCAAAAATCTATTTTCAACATGAAATATTCAAGTCCACCATCCAAATGCTTCATGGAACATTCTTCAGGAAGCTGAAGAACAGTAATGAAACAAAATGGCACTGACTACTTGCATTAAGGAAATACTGAGAGCAGCACATAGGTTTATAGCTACCTTTTATAATAACTCTTCTCAAAGGTTTTTATTTTAAAGAAGACCTTCCAGGTTCTAATCTGATTAGAAACAGACTCCTCCTCAATGCTTTTCTATAGCATAAGTTAGCAGAAATTACACTGAAAAGTGTGCTACCCTTGCTCTCTGTGCTCCTGTGCCTTTTCCTCCTATTTTCTCTTTGAGAGCTGAAAACTGAAACAGTTCAGCTGGATGTTAAAATCCATTAAATGGTTGGAAAAGAGGGTGCCATAAGAGATGGAGGACTGAATATTCAGAATGTTTTTTAAAAAGTGTACATAAATCTTCTGAGAGTGTGTATTCAGAAGATTGTGCAGGAATTACATTAAAGGACAAGAAGAGGCTAAGATGTCTATTTTGTACACCCAGAGTGAATACAAACCTTTCATTTTCAAGAGATCGATGTTTTGCTTAGTTTGTTCCTATTACCTTTTTTTTTTAACAGATGAATAAAAATTCTTCCAACATAATGGCTTTGGCTCCTAACACTTCTAACAAAAGAGAGACAGTGTGCATATTTGGAACTGGAGATTTTGGACGAGCTCTGGGGCACAAGATGATTCAGTGTGGCTACTCCGTGGTGTATGGAAGCCGGAGCACCCAGATATCCAACCTGATTCCCAAGGATGCAGAGGTGTTGGGCCATGCAGAGGCAGCACAGAAGGCTGCCATCATCATTATAGCAATCCAGAGGCAGCATTACAACTTTCTCACACCGCTAGCAGAAACTCTCCATGGAAAAGTCTTGGTGGACATAAGCAACAACTTGAAATTAAACCAGTATCCTGAATCCAATGCAGAGTACCTGGCTCAGCTGCTGCCTGGCAGTAAGGTTGTGAAAGCCTTTAACACTGTGTCAGCCTGGGCCTTGCAGTCGGGCACGCTGGATGCAAGCCGGCAGGTAAGGCTGAGCAATGGGGACTCCCTCTGTCACAGAGTTACATCGCATGGCTTCTTATCAGCTGCACAAAACACACCTGGGACATAGGAATTAGGCAGGGTTGAGATAGTATTTTCACTATAATCTCCCAGTTCAAGCTAAATGTGCTAAAATTTACTTGGGATTTTTAATATGGCGTGACAAGGAATATAAATAGCTTGCCTCTGAACTCAGTAAGGTGTTTAGAGACACTAGAGAAGCAAGGAAAGAAAGACAGCAGAGCTACAAAGAGAGACAACACATCAGAAGGGTTACATCAGTTGTTCATCGGGGTTGTAAAGTTAAACAGAAATGAGATAGGAGGAATTTTCAAAGCAAGAATAAAATGAAGAAAGCAAAACAAGGGAAGCAAGGGATATGATAGGGCAATGAGTACAGGCAAAAGAAGTATGCTGAAAGGTGAATAACTTACTAAAGTTTTCTAAATCATCACCACCTAAGTTTAACACAATATCGGTGTGTGCAAACTGTTTTAACCAGCTCCTCAGCCACAGGCCAGCAAGCACAGAGCTGGCCATAGGAAAAAACACAGCAGCTTACTTGAAGACAAATCATCTATTATGGCCCTGTTTTCTGCCACTTCAAAGGACAGTGCTCTTATACAACACGTGAAATCACTCAGCTACTCAGACCATTCCTAACTATGCTCTCCGCTGCCAGATAAATGTTTTTGGCTAGAGATGCAAGGGCTTCCAAGCCTAGGCTCTATAAGTCTTCATCATCTCAGCAAGAGCAGAAATTGCCCCCTTTCTGCCAGTTCCAAAAGGACTATTGTCTTACACACTCACAGAAAAGATGGTTTCTTCACTATTTTACTAGACCTGGAAAGAACTAATATCTACTTACAGACCTCCACGGGCTGTAACAGGGAAATCGTGTTCAAAGATCTCAGTTCTGACTTCCCTGGAGTATTTATGGACCACTATAGCAGCAACCGAAAATCTCGCTCTTACTGCCATTGAAAATTTTGCTTCAATATAGTCATGTAAAATCTTGTGCTTACAAACTGCTTACAGATCTTCAGAAAAGTATGTTGTCGTCTACTCAAAGATATATATACTAAGCCTGTTATGCATTGTTCTTTCCAGATATAAAATTTTGCTGCTTGAAACAATCTTCTTTCCTAAAATAAAGAATTATATTTGAAGTTCTTTGACTTGTTTGCCAAAAGTACCTATAGGCTACTTTTTGCATATATTAATTAAGGTCAGCAGGGAAGCCAAGAAGCAGCCTAGGAAGCTTGTGCTTACTGTCCATATCCAGGCAGGATGGCAGTAGAGAATGTCACAAAAATCTGCAAAAAATAAACTTCTGTTTGTTTTTGTCTGCAGGTCTTTGTCTGTGGAGATGATGTGGAAGCTAAACAAATGGTCATGGATATTGTTCGTGCACTGAGTCTCACTCCACTAGATAAGGGATCCCTCTCGGCTGCTCAGGAAATAGAAAATTACCCTCTTCAACTCTTTCCAATGTGGAATTTTCCCATCATTTTGTCCCTTGCCCTAACTATATTCTTCTTCTTGTACTGTTTGGCTCTTGATGTAATTTACCCTTATATTTATGAAAACAGTAACCTTTCATTTTTTATTGCAATTACCATTCCAAATCGGGTCTGCCCTGTAATGGCACTCATCCTTCTTGCCTTGGTTTATCTTCCTGGTATATTTGCTGCAATTATTCAGTTATACAGAGGTACCAAATACAGTCGTTTTCCAAACTGGCTGGACAAATGGATGCTGTGTAGGAAACAACTTGGACTAGTAGCCTTGGCATTTGCTTCCCTGCATGCTGTGTTCACTCTTGTTACTCCACTGCGTGCCTTCGTAAGTTGGAGAACCAGCAACAGAATCATCTCACAGGTAAGTTTTGTTCCCTGCTCTAAGTCCTCCTTTCTTCTGGCCCTGTTAAAATATTACCTTCTGTCTTGAGCTTCAGAAATCCATGTGGATAGTCCAATGTTCCTTAAAATAGAGTAATATTCCTAGCTTGTGTTTCTTTTAAACATTGATATATCTACGTTTTGTTGATATTATGTTGAGCTGAGGGGATTTCTGGCCTCAGTCTTCCTCCTAGATAGTTGACATATTAATAAAATAATCGAGGAAAATGTAAACATTATTTCTTCACATAGCTTCAAGAATAGAATATATTTTGACTTTCCGATCTTACTCAACAAAGGATCACATATCTCTCTTTAACAGGTCTACAGAAGAGTAAAAAATGTACCTCGACTACAGTTAGATGGAATCCATATGTAATATAATGCCTCTTCTTCTTTTTGAGCAGGCGTTCAGAGTAAATCTCTGATGATCAGAGAGTTAATATATAACATTTATCTCCTACTTACCTGTAAGGAAATTTTTTCTACTTATTGGTGCTAAAACTGCTATCACTAAAATACACCTGGTCTTCTTTTCTTCAGGCACTGAACAATGAAACAGAACCACTCGACAACACTAATGCCTGGCTTAGTGACTCTTATTTGGCTTTGGGAGTTTTAGGATATTTTTTATTTGTTCTTCTGGGAATAACTTCCTTGCCTTCAGTCAGCAACAGTGTCAACTGGCGAGAATTTCGATTTGTTCAGGTAAGAAGACCATCTCTAAAAAAAATTTCTTCTGAAAAACCTCCTTCCCTTATCAACAGTGGCCATGGGCAGGTTTACTAGAGTCTTATGGCTTTCCTCCATTAGTATCTCCAAATGTGATCTGTGCACTATCCACCATCACACGGTGAAAAAACATCTACATGGCCGTAGAGCTGTAAAAACCCACAACGGCTCTGATGGCTGCTTATGGCACAACTGAGATTACCGCATTAACAAGAGAAAACGGGGAAGATGTGAGCTCCTAAATGAAAAACAGAAAGCTGACTTTGACATCAAATTCCACAATTGTACTAAGTCACAAAATAATTTAGCCATTTTATTGGTCTAATTTTTTTGGTTCACAAGATAATTCGGTTAAAATGAATCTGAAAATTACTTTATAACTCAAATCTTCTCAATGCCAAGCATCTAAAGAGAATCTGCAATTTCTGCAGACTGTAAAAACTGCTGTGACTATAAACAGGCTGCCCTTGGTAACACTATAATCTCAGCTCTCCGTTTGGAGGAAGTTTGGTGCAAGCTGCCGTGCCTCTGCAGGAGCTGGGCTGGAGGGGAGGGGAGGCAAGAGAAGAGGAAATTACTATCAATGAATGTTTTATCAAGGCAAAAAACTTGCACAGTATGGTACATCTGGATGGATTAGCAGTAGAGCATAAAAAACCTTGGATATCTCCACTGAATGTCAGCGTTTTCTCTGCTTTTTCAGAAATATGACAGCTACTAGGCAGTACGTGTGAGCTAGGAAAAATTATAAGGGCTATTGATGGTGAAAAAAACCAAACTATTTAATCTATATCCATTTGAATTGATTGTGTTTTAAAATAATAAGAGCCTTTATGTTATATAAAACAGTTTCATTTCACCAGTTCCCAAGTTGGCACATGCCACAAATCTTACTCTGTCCTTAACATTGCATTCGTTCTGGTTTAATTTACTGTTTTAACCTCCATTTCTTTCCTTCTTTCTTTCCTCCAGTCCAAACTGGGATATCTGGCACTGGTTTTGTGCACTGCACACACGATGGTTTATGGTGGAACATGGTTCCTGAACCCAGCAGCGTACAAATGGTATCTTCCAGACATCTACATGCTCTCCCTCGTTGTTCCATGTGCTATTCTGGTTGTCAAATTTGTGCTGATACTTCCTTGTGTAGACAAACCCCTCACACGAATTCGACAGGGCTGGGAGAGAAATCCCAAAAACTCAGAACAGTCAAATTACATTATCAACAAGTCTGCTGTATAATTAGACTAACCTGTATTATTTAAAAAAAAATATTATGAGGGCATATCAAAATGAAGTCTTAAGCTCACTCTATCTGGAGAGGGAGAGAAAAAGTGAAAACTTGGCCAGGCTCTGTGTAAAACAAAGCCACTCCAATGACAAGCTTAAAATACAAATGAGGCCATTGAGTTTCTGCACCCCAGGCATGCTTTCACACAGGTGCAGACGCTCTCTTTTGCTCCACGTATTTCCCCTTGCCTATTTACCCTCCATCCTAAGAAGGGTATGTGAGAAGTTGGCGGTGTTCCATATCTCTTCTCTGTTGTTCTGAATGCCTCCAGAGCTGGGCAGAACCACAGAAACCTCTGGTTTTAGACACTGTTTGCTCCTCTTTCCTATCCTGCCCATCAGGACTCAGCTCTACGTGCACCTACACACATCCACAGAGATCCATATGCACACCTGCATGACTTTCCACACATTTCCCTGTTTCTAACCCCAGAAGCCACCAGCACCAACAGAACAGGTGCATGATGGATGCTAGCTAAGGAACAGAGCTTCTCCTCCCAGTATTAGTTTATCTTCCATTAATATCTGATCCCAGGAGAGCTATGTCAATGCCTTAGGGAAAGTTGAGTAAGATTTGTTTGGTTTGTGTACAGGAGCCCTGATTTTCAAAGTGTATGGGTCAAGGACTGCTGAATCTTTGTTTGTACTGCTCTACCAGAAATTCAGGGACAAGGGGAAGGAGTACAGATCAAAATGGCAGAGATGTGAGAAGTGCTCACAAGCCTAAGATTTTAAAGTATAGGCAAAAAATGATCTGTGATTTTTTGTGTAAGCAGTGAGTTTTAAGAAAAGAAACTGAAGGAAAATACTTTTGTATCAGGGGTTATATGTCATAGTTATATCTCATGAGGATAATATTGTTGATTTTTCAAAAAATAAATAATTGGATGTGATATTGCAGATATTCTATGAAAATACACATATTTTAAAGACAATAAAGGTGGTTTTTTTTAACACACTGTTGAGCTCTGTTATCATTTTGGGAACCTCTTCTGCTAAGATGCAGCTGCAGGTGTGCTCAGTTGCACAAAGGTGTAGGGAAGCCTTGGAACAATTCATAAAATGGGATCCTGTCTTCAGCCAGCTGCCTGGACTCATCTTCCCCCATCTTTGCTTCTTGGATGCTCACATAAGCAGATCTTTGCTTAGTCATCCAAGTAGGCTGAGGACGTTGGGGAAAAACTGGATCCAGCTGGGATGGTGACTTCCTGTTAAATTGCAAACAGAAGATCCAAGAGTCTCCTTTGGACTGGAGAATAAAGAAAAGACAAAACGTGCTGGTTTTATAGGAAGAGAATTGCTTACTAACTACTCTGCTGTTCTCCCTGTCCATACAAAGAACATTCACATACATGAAAATATAAGCATGCTAACTAGTACAGCTAGCTGTGTTTTCAAACTAGCATTATCAAGCAGCTTTAAAAAATAAAATACAAAAAAAGCAAACAACCATCTGAACAATACTTCTGAAAACATTTCTCAACAATAGAGTCTTTTTTAACTCTGGGCATTCATCCCCTCTTCATGTCATCCTCTGTCCCAGAATCTGTTCTTTATACTCAAAAGAATGGTAAAGTAGTCTGGGATATCAGCAATTGATAGAGCCAGATTTCTTAGAAATAATTCTGGCACCAAGTGCTCTTACTAACCAGCACTGGTGCATATGTTATACTTGACCTAAACTGATATGCATATGTTGATGTCTTTACAGAAGTTTTGTCTTGACCTGTGCCATGATGGAGTAGTACTACACTTAAAGCTTCCTTTAGTGATTTTCCACAGAATTGTTTATTGCAGAAGGGATCAAGTATAGGCTGGACAGGTCCAAGTGATAGCATTGTTATGAGGATGCCTGTAACACCTATTTACAGCTCCCCGGAGAAGAGGAGAGAGAGATGGAAGCAGCAGAAAGAGAGGAGGAAAACAAGACAGAACAAGAGAGAGAGAGAGATGCAGTTCGCATGGGCACAAAGGGACAGACAAGAGCAGAAAACAAGTGGCAGCAGTCTGAGTGAATATCCTCTAGATTTGCCATTTTGGTGGTAGATTCTAGTCTCAGTGACAGTTACTTCAGATTTATGTTAGTACCAGTAGAAACAGTTCCAAAGCACTGACACATCTTGGGTTTTGATATTACTTTAGAAAGGATTTATTCTCAGGGTTTCTGCCTCTCCCAATACAGATTTAAAACCTGCCTTTCCTCTCTCACAGCTGAGCCTGTGGGTTGGAGTTTAAACTGCGACAGCCATGGCAAGACCCATTTAAAAGCTGTGCTTTATGAAACACAAACAGTGCAAGTGCTCTGCATCCTTTCCTCCCAGTGAACAGGCTCCTGAGTGTTTTCTGAGGGCCTTGTGTTTAAAAAGGCCAAACCAAGTTTTCTTTACCCTCACCGGGAACTAGCACAAAGTAACCGTGGCCTGAGTGAATGCTGCTTTGTACACTCACTCACAGCTGATCCATAGTCTCAAACACCCACAGGACTGTCCTCCTGCAGGCAAGACAAAGGAACTTATTTGGGGATGGATATCACGATGCTTTATCAAGTGAAAACAGACCAAGACATACTGGAAATGCAAAGCAGCTGGGCACGATTTGCAATTTGCTGTTTACTCCAAGGATAAAGCGCCAATATCGGCTGTGTACAAACCGAGGAGGCAATGCTGCCTGCTTGCATGGGGTGTGTGCAGCAGCTCGCAGGAGCAGATCCAGAGCCCCTGCATCTGAACTCAGCAGCAGGTGCTTTGCTGGCTTCGGTAGATAATAGGTCAGATCTTCATCACTCAGATCTGAGTGAGGGATTTCTTTTCCTCTTCATATCCTCTGGTACTTGGGCAGCTGGGGAGGATTTGCTTTACAAATTTACTTCCTGAACATAGTAGAGAAAACAAATTCAGTAATCATACTGGTAGTAAAAGAATTCGATGGTAGTATTTTGAAAACAACAGCCAGTGCCAGGAAACCTGTGGGGAGCTTGTATGCATTACTCATAGCTGAGACCTTGGTATTCTATTTTTTCTCCTTTTATGTACTGACAAAGCCTGGTCAAAAAGGAGATCAGAAGGATCATGAAAAGAATTTTGGAAAGGGTGTTTTCCATATGGTTCTCAGAAGCTGAGAAAAGCTTTTGCGTGCATATGTACATAATGCCATTCTAAGAACTCCTGCAGGAATAAAGCATTGATTCTTAGATCTCCTTCTAAATCAGAATCAACACTTAGAAAATACAAATTACAGCATTTTAAGTAAATGGTCACATGGATATTGTCACAGTAACAGCTAACTTTGGATTTCATTACATAAGAAAGTTTAATTCTAATGCACTACAGCATAGTGTGGATAGACCTCTACATCCTTCATGATAGGCCTAATTTAACTCTGCCTTTTTGTTATACCTGGGGAATATCTATTTTAACCAAAATAAAAAAAAACTTACTAGTGCAAAGAAAGTATTTTAATTAATTAGATTTCCTTGAAACAGAATGGGATTTCACACACACACCGGCCCCAGGGGATGCAGCTGACTCCACAGATACTGCTGGATCCTGAGCCATGGAGATCTGAGCAATTCCCTTCAGTTCCACCACACTGCACACTGAAGTCCTGAGATCTTCAACTTATTTTTGCTTTGAAGCACAGCCTTCTGTCAGGCTTCTCTGCCTTATCTAACAGACACCTTTCACTCCAAGACATGACACTTTATGACCCACTCTACAAAGCCCCTTTACTCCTGTATGTCAGGTTTTGGCAGATTCACTCTTGTAAGCTCCTACCAGATACAAGATTTTACAAGAGCATCTTTTGTTTCAAACACCGTTGAGCATGTTGGATTCACTAGCCCAAATAAAGAACTAGTGAATATGATGAAGACTCACAGTAGCTATGTAACCCATGTTTGCCTGTTCTTCCTTACTATTAGCATATTTAATAAGCATTCAGTGTACCAATAATAGCCTAAATATGGTTTCTCTCTCACACAATTTGGGAGCTTTTCTCTCCTACAGAGACCATTTTTTTCATCTGCATTATACAGATTTTTGTTGTGGATCTCCATTTGTATCACTAACTCCTGACCTTAACATGAATAATTTTCTCCCTTGAGGAAGCTGACATTCCTCAAGATATAATTTTTTATCTATCACCACGGAAAACTACACATATCTTATTCTTGCACATTGCCTTAATGTTCTTGACTCTGGGAACCCAGAATTGACATAAATATTAGCTCCAACAAGACTAGACCCCTACATACTACTTTCTTATAAGCAACCTCAGTGCTAAAAGTAAAATACTCTACAGAATCTTGACAGGACATGCATAGACCTCAGAGAACTGCAAGAAGCAGATAACATCTCCAAATGCTGCAAGCCAGAAGTGGTAAATTTTGTTCATATGTCTTCACACACCTACTTAATTCCTGTGTCTCTTTTTGCTTCCACATCCAGATTTGCTTATTAGTTGAGATACAATCCCTTCACTGTGCTTGCTTCTCTTCACATGTGCTCAGATTTAAACTAGGAATCGCTTAACTGCAGTCAGCAGACTAAAGGTAGTAGCAGTGGTAGTAGTAGTGCAGAGGCCTTTCTTAATTTTCTAGTTATCCATTAAATTTTTGCCCCAGTTTTATGGAAGATGGGAAAATGTAGTCTTTACAAACCTCTCTTTTAGAGCCTTCAGAAAACAGATAAATGAAAATTTTAAAAATGCAAGTTATCGTAATATGCTAACCTTTACAGGACACAAGTGGTTGAACACCACTAGACCAAACTAGAACGTCCCAAAACAGGCATGTTTGGGACATATAATCTATGACAGAGTGTTGGTATCAAAGGGAGTGATTTGCCCCAAACTGGGCCAAGAGACACGTCCGAGACAAAGTCCAAGAAGCAGGTATTTGCCTTATTCAGCACGCTGGGTGCGTGGGGGATCGCTCCTCTTAACCACACACCACCATGCTTACAGAAATTTACAATATATGGTTGCAATTTATGCAAATTCACTCTTTTCCCTAGGAAAGGTGTGGTTATGCAAACTATTTCTTAGAACATATTATTCTCATTAGCATACGCGGCGCGCAGGCGCACTGCTCCCCGGTGGTTGCGCTGAGGAAGGCTCGGTGGTCATTTTGATGAAGGCTGCATCTTCTTCCTCGCTTTGCACTGTTCACCTTTCGTCCTTAGACTCACGCAGTCTCTTGTTAGCTGTTTCAGCAGTTTCTCGACTGGTTTCAGCAAGCTTTGTCCTTCATATCGGCAAGCTTCCTTCCCTATCTCCTGCCAAGTTACTCAGCTAGCTTCTACACTGGTTACAGTGTATCTTATTCTAGCCCCAGGATACCAAAGCATGCCCAAGTACAGTGATTTTAACCCTTTCAGGGGAAGGTATTTTTAAAGAAATATACTGGAGAAAGTATATATAATAAAATTTAAAAGTTATTAGAATGAACAATAGAGAGACAAGGAAAGAAGAAGGAGGAAGAAAAAGCTGTTTTTCTTCTTTCCTACTGGCTCCATGACAGAAAACATCACACATTTTTGATTGCAATTATAAATTAAATTACCAATTATTTCAGTACCTTGTAAATAACTAAATGAAGAGTTTGATCTTGGCAGCCCTGGAGTTCAAACTAGCCTTTAGGATCCCACCACAGCATTCTTTCCCCAGCCCGTACAAGAAAAAATACACATATTTTCTCACCCTTTACTATAACCATTCCAAAGGTGGCTGCCACTCCACACCACACCACTCAGGGTTGAGCAGCAGCAGTAGCAAACCCAGTTGTGCATCAGGCACAGGGCTTGCATGTCTTGGTATTAAATACAGTTGGAAGAACTGTTTCCTTGGGGTAAAAAAAAAAACAGAAAAGATGCCATAGCCCAACTGCACAGGCTGAGGACAGATTGCTTAATGGACTCCTCTGTTTCAAAGACACCATCATCTTCATTTTATAATTAAAGAAGCAAAATCAAACACAGGATCTCACTGAAGAAAGGGTAAATCATTCACACGGCATGAAAACTGGAACTAAAAGAAATCCTATAGTACTTGATGAAGACAAGTGAGAGCTGGACACGGTGAGCAGAACCTGAAGAGGTGACTGCAAAGGTAGTCCTTCCCCCTCCCCACTTGTCTAGTGATGAACCAGAGCTTCAGGAGTCCTGGAATAGGACAGGTGCAGCATTCTTGTCCCTCAGAACCAGCCCAGGCAATCAGAGGAGATGGATGAAGAAGTAATTGCAGGGAATTATGTTAAATACATACAGGATTATAGTTTGTTTGTTTTTCTGCTAGCTTCTGTTTTCCAATCCCATAAGTAAAATTTGGAAACCAAATCCCATCTTTAATTGGATTGGTCTAAAGGTTAAACCTCAAGTCACACTTCAGAAACTCCAGCCTGGTCTTACTGGCAAGCCTGCCGAGCATGAGATAAATAAACTCAACAACTTAGGATACCCAGTCTTGCCTGAGGGGTGCCTCCTGTCCAGTTATAGAAGTCTGGGAAGGATAAAGGGGCTAACTTGGAACAATACCAAATACCCAAGTATCACTGAATACCACTGAATAACTTCTAGCATCTCCTCTTCAAAAACTCATGTTTCCTGGCAAAGCTGTCTTCCCTGTCTTTTACAAAGAAGCTGACGCTTAGATTCACACTTACTGTCATCACAGACATATCCCAAGTTTCTTTAGTGATCCCTGTGTCAGTGACTAATACAACATCACACAGGAAGTCAGAGGCGAGGAGAGGAATTGGATGCGGGTTTCCTGAAGCTAAGGATAGTTCTCTAATTACGAGGAGCTTTACAGATTAGAAAGCTAGAAGGCAACCTTGTGATTAGCTATTCTCTCTTCCCACAGAACACGGGCTGCAGACACTGCCTAAATTAATTCCTTTCTGAATTATCAGGAGTTGTCATATTTTTTGGTTCACAGACCCACTACAAATTTTCCAACGGTAATACAGATTGCTGTAAAGTTTAAGCTTCCTGACAACATGTAGTTTTATCCTAGCTACCATTTGTTACTGCTGGCAGGTAATCCATTAAAACAGGCTGCATTAAAGATATTCTGAAGGAACTGCTGAACTTGATTTAAATGTTAGGGAGCTCACGACAACTTCTGGCAAATTATTTTGACAGCTGATTACCCTCACTTCAATATATAGCCTGGATTTTTTTTATAACTGTAGTATTCAGTAAGCATAATTTATGATTTCCATGATTTATCTAAAGTGTCCAGAATGGTGGCTATATATGGGCCACATATATTATTCCAGAGAAGAAGCCCAGATGTAAGAAGAAAAGGTGTGATTTATACATATATATATAGAGAGAGAGAGAGAGAGAAATAAAAATCCTAGTGCTCCTACTGTACATGTGGAAATTCAAACACACACTGAAACTTCTTGGTGATGAAAGTGAAAGATTCAATGTCTTTCCAATCAATTTTTTTTTTTTAAACCTAGTAAAGTAAAAAATAAAAATATTAACTGTCAATGTGGATAATCTCAAACTTAACCATAATTTCGACCCAAAAAAAAAAATATATCCCAGATCCTAATAAATATTTGTTAATAACAGTGTGAAAACAGCAAGGATATTACCTGGAGGTTTACAGCTTTTCTAACCTATTCTGTTAAATTCACATGAAGAACAACTACCACATAAGCAGGTTTCTAAAGAGTGTCTCAGGAAATAGTTGCAGATCCACCACTACACATAACAAGTCTCAACAAACATAAAATTGCTGCTGAAGAAATGTGCAAACCATAGTACCCTGGGAATCTGCAATGAGGACAGAAACAAATGGAAGTGATTCAATGGACAGTGCATTTTCAGCCACAGCCCCTCTGAATCCAGCTCTCCAGAAAGGGATTGTAGAGGAACAAAGACTTGTCACACTTCCAGCCCAAGGAGATGGAGCCTAGAAAGCACTGTTTCACACTATAAAAGGAACAGTGAAGTCTCTGGAACAATCTCCATTAACACCAAAAATGATGTAAGAATGTGGAAAAATTTATTACATCCACAGACCACAGTAATATAATTGATTCATTAAAAAAAAAAAAAAAAAGAGATTAATGCAATAAAAAGTACCCAGGTCACTATTCTACTGATGAAATGTCATAATTCAGTAACTGGAAAAGTGAGAAAAAGTAGCTTGTCTCTTCTATGAGACAGCAGAAAAAAATATAATCTATACAAATATATGCAGCTCTGGGATTGTTCAACAGAGCACCAGGTGTGAGAGAAGCATACAGGGAGTATCACATAAGCTTCAGATAAAACCACAAGTGTACTTAGACAGCTTTGGCTAGGTTTAAAGGTGAAACTCTACTTAAAACTCTACTTAAATCACTCTACCCAGAGGCTGAGAGTAAAGAAACTTGTTCATTTCTTCCTAAGTTTAGGTATTTGACATTTGGTGTTGTTGCACTTATTTTCAAAGAACACACATAAGGAAATATATGGCTCAATTACAACCTCTTTTTCTAAAGAAAAGAACATAAAGACTAACAAGCTGTAAATGCTTTGGTTAGGAGAAGTATTAGAACCATTTGAGAGAAAAAACATCAATATCAAATATCATTATCCCAGCTCAAGAAGGATACAACTAAAAAGCTTAGAGTTAAAACTATACAAATGAGATTAAAAACCTTCTGGATGTGCCTTGAAGACAAACCCAGTGAAAATAATTATCCTCGTGCGTCAGGTGACTATTTCTTAATATGGGTGGATTCACTCTTGCAAACACCAGGTCAACCATAGATGCTTTAGTCAAGCTGAAATCATCGAGTTTATCACAGGGACACCAGCATTACACTAAATGTTAATTGCCTGTGTAATGCAGAAGGTTATACTGCATCACAAAATCCTTGTTTATTCTTCAAAACAGGGGAATGAGTGTGTGAATGCTACCACCTGCATACCTTTTGTTTATTTTCTGAGATTTTCTAAGAACAGACAATTGAAAAAACAATCATTTTGTTTCATCATCTCCTTCTTTCTCCACACAGTTATTAGAGAAAAAAGTAAGTGAAGAGTTTCTTAAGTAGGTCACTCTAGCACAAGCACAGAGTATGTGTAAATAAAGAGCCATGGATTTTCCACTTAGCTATCTGGAGAAAAATTTCAGTGATCAGTCCAAGCACTGTTTTGTCAGAGATGTGCCAGGAAACACAGTAAAAATAAATTTAGCAGAAAATACAAAAGCAACAACTTCCTAAGTAGGGTTGTGAAGTTTTGAGAAAATGCATAGTAGTAAATTAGACTAATTACATTCAATCTGCTACATACAACAGAAGAAGCAAGCTAGGAAAGGATCACAGTGCTAGAACTAGGTACTAATGTACTCTGGGAATGTGTCAT
Organism: Callaeas wilsoni; assembly: GCA_013398955.1. Taxonomy (NCBI): domain Eukaryota; kingdom Metazoa; phylum Chordata; class Aves; order Passeriformes; family Callaeidae; genus Callaeas; species Callaeas wilsoni. The sequence goes on along the minus strand of VWPU01017662.1, from coordinate 153,724 downwards.
AAATCCCAACCTTGGAGTTAATAAAGGCTTAAATAAGATTACTTTTTCTGAATATTCATGCTGTAACTAGTTAAATTATAGAAGTACTACCTAAAGATTTTACAAGTTAAATAAATGGAAAGACTCACAGGGAAAAAAACACCAGCTTTGCCTACAAGGAGGTAAAGAGGTACTGCTCAAAGGCAGACAGAACTAGAGGCATCTGACCACACCTGACACCCTCAGCTCTAACTACTGCAGCAGAAGAAAATCAAGTATCTCTCTTTGGGTGCGAAATACTTATATCTAATGTATATCTACAGTGAAAACAACTTTTAAAACCAGATCTTTCAGCCAGGATAATGACACCCCTTAACACGCCTCCATGTTATGCTCCAGAGAGGAAAGGGCAGTATTTGCAGATAATTTCTTTCTGACTGGTTTTATTGACAGAGTTCATGAGGGAAACAAAATAAAGCCACTTAATCCATACTTATTTTCCAGCCTTCGCTCCTTGCACTCACAAACCTCCAGAGCAAGCATACTTACTTACCACTCAGATAAAACAAGCCCGGCCACTTCAACAAGCATGAACCTAGATACCTGTGACCTCTGGTCCCAGCCAGGTTTTCAGCAGAGACCTTCTCAAATCTGATTCCTGTGCAAAATAGGACTCTGCAAGTATAATTCACTGTGCCCACTACCAGTGAATAACTGGGGCCCCTTAAGTCCAAGATAATGGTGGTCATGAGCTATCATAAAACCATTTTACATGTCAGAACTACTGTGGCTCTGCCTAGAGCATATTTGTGGCTTTTTCAGACCATGGCTTTTAGGGCTTTTTTCCCACTCTTCAATGATTTTGTTAGCCTCCATGCCAAAACATTACGAGAACACTAGTTCTGAACAATTTTTTTAAGTGCATATTTGAAATATGTGTGTGAAAGTCTGCCGATGCTTTGAAGTGTTAGATGTGGAGGTATTGTGCCTAAGCTAAACTATCAGAAAGCCATTATTAGATATTAGCCAATGCAAAAGGTGATGAAAACCACTTCACAAATGAACAAACACACAAAACCTGTGGATGAAAGCAGAAAGAGAAAAGGATGGGAACATCCTTAGAGTTATACAAAAGCCCTAATCCAGAAGAGTGTGGAGATGACTGTTCTTGAGCAGACTGGGCTCCCACATTAGAGAGCAACTCCAAAATTCAGAGCCTTGTTTTAATGTTTATTACCCCCAACCAACTGCTCTTTTTGCTTCAATAAATTTCAAATGAAATCAGAAAGATTTTCTGTTAACCTGCAGAGTGCTCTTAGACAGTTCAAGGCCAATTCATTCCTGGCTGTAACAGGTTAAGCATGCACAACGCAAATGAAACAATCAAGTGATTATTATCATCTGCGAGCATTCCAGGAACAGGTTGATTATATAAAAATAAGTATTGTTGTTAAGAACAATATACGTTATCAGAACAGCAAAAAAAAGAAAAGTTCTGTATCCTTTTTTTAACTGGAAAGCCCCAAACATTTTGGAGCACAGAGTACAACAACTGACAGCCTGCCTGGCCTATTTACCCCTTTGTTTTTCCATTAAGCCCTGTCCATAATTTTATAAACATATGTGGATGTTCTTTCTTAAGAAGTGATGCAGAACCTTTTTTTTCTTCATGAAAATTCTAATAATTTTACTGAAACAATGGGGAATAATCAGCTATAATGTACATATTAACGATGTATGAAAGGATTCAGCTGCAAAAGGACTGAGCAAGAAAGAAGCATCAATATGACAATAACAAAAAAACCCCTGTACCAGACATCCTGGAAACATGAAGTAAGAACAAACTGTACATCATCAGCTCTCCTAAAAGCCATGGTAACATGTTGTGAATGAAATATTATTATGTTTTGATACATTGTTATACATAACTAGCTAATGATTTCTGACTTTACTTGACTAATTATGACCTCATTTGTACATCATGCTCACTCTTTCTAGGTGGACAGAAAGATTGTTACATTCAACAAAAGGAGAAGATGTTCTCTGTGATACAGTTCATATAAAATATGGCAAACTGGTATACTTTAAGTGGCAGATTTGTGGCTGATTTTAGAAATTACACTTCTCAACCAATCTAGTTATTTAGAACTATCATACACAAACATTTACATATTACACAAAATCTTCAGAATGTATTTCCAAAAATATATGCATGAACATGTGTTAAATTTTTTCCAATAGAAAAACCTATATATAAGCTCCTAAACCACTGCTAGACATTTTAAAAGGGACTTTTGGCACAAATAATTTCTTTAGGCTCGGGAATACTACACCTCCTATTAGGGATGAGCACTGGGACCCAAGGAGCTGCTCCCACAGCTGGTACCAGAGGCCTGTCTAGGTGTGTTCTGTTTGTACCTTTGGTAGAACTTATATTGGGCTATGGTAAAAAACAGGTATAGGTTAGACAGCCAACAAGCAAGGGCTGATGTGCCTGAATTAGAAGTAGCAGTGTGACATCTAGTGGGCTTTTTTTGGGACAGCAATAGGCTGATTCCTTTTTAGCAACTAATAAAGCTCACAGATCACAGACTATTCTGATTTGAAAGGGACCCACAAGGATCAGCAAGTCCAACCCTTAAGTGAATGGCCCGTACAGGGATTGAATTCACAACCTTGGCGTTATTAGCACCATGCTCTACCAACTGAGATAATAGGCTTTAAGAAATTGAACAAACGGAGCAAAGAAGCTAATACGAGGAACAAAGAAAACAGCCACAGACTATACAGGTGAGGAAAAAATATTTACAAAAGCCAGAGGTGGAGGAAGAAGTTTTCTGTTCACTGGTATTGCTTTCAGAGTGTACTCAAGTATAACTGATGGGAATTGAAAATACATCTCATGTTGGCCACTTGAGGATGTGTGTTGCAATATTTGAGGCATTTTCAACACACGCCACATGCTCCAACAGAATCATTAACCAAAACAAGCACTGAGGGGAGACATCATGATGAGGAAAGTGACTTTTCTCCACAGAGTGCAGCATACTTCTTTCATTTCCAGTATGCTGAAACTTGGGATTCCCCCAAATGCAAAAAACTCCATTGCATCATAGGTGGTAGTGGGACACTTAAAAACAAGTAATAAAAACTAAACTTTCTTTTCCTGGAGTTGTTTATTTCCATGTCACTTCTACTACATGAGTCACATGCAAGCCAGCCCGAGACAGTCCCCCAGTAATTTGGCCAGTCTCACTGATTATGGAAATTACAGATCAGCAAACAAAAATGAATTCTGGTAGTACTGCAGTGGTGTCAACTCAGTTCAAGCACAAGACATGGAGAGAATAAACGCTATCTGCCTAGATTCTCAACAAATTTTGGAGTTAAGAATGAGAGCCCAAATGGACATCAGGCACCTAATGGCTGACAGTCACAGAATTCAGACACCTGAAGCATCATTTCTATGCTCTGTATGCTGTTTTTGTGCCCAGTCCCTGTCCCACCGCTGACTAAGCAGCTATGAGCTAATTTCTCACCTATCACCAGAGGTGGTAGTGCAGAGCATAATGCCTAAATCGTCAGGACTATCCCTTCTGTAGCTGGATACCCATGACACTGTTGTGGAAGAAAAAGGCTTCAAAGCAATTCCTTTCCATCTGCACCTGGGAGTTTTACAAGCCTTTGCTTACCATCCAGCCAGTACAGTGGAATCCTAGCCTTTCAGAAGGTAAAGTAGTATAATATATATTCTAATTTATATTAGAACATATATGCTGACACATAGGATTGCAAAAAGTGTTGTACAGAAAGAATCAGATGCCTTATTGCTGAACTTGTTCTGTGCTTCAATCCTTTATACACAGTTCATTTTCATATTCTGGCTTCTGTCCAGCAAAACCCCTGAATCCTGATCCCATGTTATTCAACAAAATAATTAAAAGAGCTTTCAGGACTTGCTTTGGTTGTCATCAATCTGTTTAAAATTATCCAAGGTCTTGGTATGGAAGGTTTTGAAATAAGGTATGTGGATGGTAAAGGAATAAAGATCAGTTGAAAAGTGATATGCAAAGTAAGCAGTATTGTAAATGTCTTTTTCAAGTCACAGGCATGTATCACTATTATCATCAGATATCTTTATATTGTAATTATATCTTTAAAGACCATCTTGGGAGCCACTGACTGCAACGTACCAGATCTAAGAAATTAATGTCATTACTGAAAAACTGCATTTCAGCTTTTGTTCTGTAAAGAACTCATGCCTGAGGAATGCACAAACTGTTGTATTTATAATTAAAGGGATGCGGTAAATTGTGTTATTGTACTTCATTGAATAAAAGCTGACAGCCTCAAAAAATCTCAGTATCAAAACCTCACTAGCTGTGCCACCCACAATTAAGGTTATCTTGTTTTAGGCCTTCAGTGATACTCTTGCTGATGCCCAGGGAGTGATGAAGAATTTCCACAACGCTGAACACAGATGAAACAAAAAAGAGAATGAGTATGAAGTAAGCGAGTTGGTCACCTCTGAACTATCTATTAAAGACATTGCAGCTGGGAGGGAAAAATCTGGAAGACAGAAAAAGTTGCAGAAAAAACTGAGGTAGCTCAAACTGGATGGCTAAAATCTATAGGAAATTTTGTTCTCCTTACTCTCTATATCTATAAAGTGACAGAAATGCCTTCCCTTGTCCCCTGTTCTTTCAAGTAAATTATGTGATGAATCCAGCATAAAACTTGGCTATTAAGGGAAATCCTGTACAAAATACTTGGCTGCAGAACTAAGCATAAATAATGTGCAGTAAATAAAAAATGAAAGAGTGGAACCAAAGAGAAAAAAAGGCAGCAGAACACAAGAGCACCATTCCTTTGGGCACCAAGTCAGGCATTATATTAGAGACATCTGGTCTGTACTATATTTATTTTTCTACTGTTTAAAATTATGCCTCTTCTCAAGTATTGCAATTAAAAGGGTGAGAAGATTATTTCTTGGCCTTCCTTAAGCAGCATACTTATTCTGAAATTTTTATCCCCTCAGCTGTGCTAAGTAAACACTTCAAGAAAATTGAACTTTACACTTTAATTCCCTGTCTCCTCCCTAGCTTTATTGCAGTTGTCAGGAAAGTGTGACACCTCAACACACCAGCACCAAGCTCCCAGCCACGACACCAGATGGGAATGTAACTGGCAGCGTGATCTGGCTCAAGGCTTTCAGTTCAGGGTGACTGAATTCCAACATCATGTGTGAGCTCATGTCAGGATTAAATGCACCCAGACTTAAAAGGAACAGAAGTAGAGCATATGGGCAAGCAGAAAGTCTGTGACTTGTCGTGGGTTTATGCTAGCCTTGCTTCGCTGTGGGGAAGCATGGCACACATAATGAATGTGACTTGGGACCAGAGTTTAAGGCCATAACACTACTACTGTAGCTCCGTTCTGAATTCTTTCTTAAAATCCTACTACAAAGAATCCAGAAAAAGCTATGGAATGAAAACTGTGCACATAATTTTCCCTTTCTAAACAACATTATTTCACTTAGGCCTTTTCTTAGGAAACTACAGTGAATTATGTAAAAAAAAAAAAAGGCGATAGTACTAGTATCCTGTGTTGCTTGACTTCAGTTTTCCCACTAGAGGGACTATACACTCGTTGAGATCTGCAAAATCAGAAACTATTTATTCTACACAGATTTCTTACTGGTGTGTTTGTAATATGATGATCTTATCGTAACTTAGAAGGTTACCGCCGCTCAGCAGCCCTTCAGAAGGCAGATGGGTAGTCATTAATCTCCTCGAACAGCCTTCCTTTGCAGCCTTCGTTTTCCTCAGATAAGGAATAAGCAAATGCAGCAGTGCAAACAAAACGCCTACCCAACAATCCATTTAAAATACCTCCCTTGGTTACATCTGTCTCCTAGCTCTTTTGCTCACATATGTTTAAACAAACATAATCTTGCAAATGCTAACTACTGAGTGCAGTGTATGTGGGCCCCTCACTGAGGTGCTGGAGCAAGATCAGAGAAGGGCAACAGAGCTGATGAAGGGTCTGGAGCACAACTCTGATGAAGAGCAGCTGAGGGACCTGGGGTGATTAGCCTGGAGTAAAGGAGGCTGAAAGGGGACAGTACAACTCTCTACAACTGCCTGAAAAAAGGTTGTAGTGAGCTGGGGTCAGTCTCTACTTGCAAGTAACAAAAGAGGAAATGGGCTCGAGTTGTGCCAGGGGAGGTTTTTGGATATTTGGAGAAATGCCTTTATTGAGAGCATTGTTCAGCATTGGAACAGGCTGCCCAAGGAATCACCATCCCTGGGGGTATTAAAAGACCTGTAGATGTGGCAGTGACGGACATGGTTTAGTGGTGGGCCTGGCAGTGCTGGATTGATAGGTGGTCTCAATGTTCTAAGAGATCTTTTCCAGCCTAAACTCTATGATTTGATGAGTGCCAGGAGTCTCAGCAGAAGTACTGAAAATGGAGGATGACCAGGTATTTACACTGAGTTAAAGAACAGAAAAACCCTACCCCAAATTATGAAACATATCTTCCTTTTCTATACAGCTACAGCTGTACAGTTTAGTGTCTTTATCTACCAACTGGTATGAATCATATCTGTTTTCTTCTCATTGAAGCAGTCAAAATTTCATTCCTATTAAGCTATTGGCAATACATATATACCATTTGACATTTTCCTTATCAGTGTATAACTCTTCAAACCTTATCACTGGTATTCTTTGCCAATTATTTTCAATCTTTCCAGCCTTTAAAATTTTTATCACTGTTCCTAGGTCCTATTTTAATTAGGAGGGCTTTTTGCCTGGACATTAATATATGTACTCTAACAAAGCTCAGCAACAGACCCTGCAATAACCCGCACTGCACTTAATTAAGTCTGGTCGATAAAACTACTTGACCACCGCACAGCTTGATATCAACACACGCTTAGTTACATACCCTTGTGAGACACGTGTTTCTTAAGCCAAGAAACTACTCAGGGTCACTACTCTGTTTCTCAGCTGCTTCATAGCTTCACATATGCTATTGTGTGATGAAGGTATTAAATAACGATTTGTCTCATTTGGCAACTCTATTGATTATTAAATTACACAGAACATCACAGTTTTGTTTTCATGTCACTGGCAATTGTTAACAGTTATAAGGTGTAATTAGTGCTGAAATCTTAAAATATATGCCATGTAGATAACGTCTGAAAGTTCTGTTTACTGGGTGACTTAGAAGCTGAGAAGGGTGACTCGCTTTTAATGGAAAGTTTACTATAAATTAGCATGCTTTAATTAATAAGGTCGTACTCAAATTTACAAAATTCTTCAGAAATTATGCTAATTAACAGAAAATAAAATGTTCTAGATTTCTGACAGTCAACCGGTTACCCTGCAAGGTCTCCGTCAGTAGATTTGTTTCAGACATACATCCTCCAGCAACTGATTTCTCATTGTCTTGCGACTGAATTAAATAGCTCTCACTCGGAGAGGGAGGGAGTTCTATGTCTTGCAAAGTCGCAGTCCAGCTCAGACCAAGCCGCGGCCATTCCGGCTGATGCTGGTCCCGGGGGTGCAGGGTGGTCAGCGGGAGCAAACCACGGGCTGTACCGGTGAGCTCCGCCAGCCGGCAGGAGGCTGCTGGATCAAATGCTCTTCCAGGTAATCCCCAAACCCAGAGCGGCCCCCGACTGAACACAAAAGGGCTCCCTCGCTTCAGTGGGACACGGGCATTCCCCCAGCTCCTACTCCAGAATCTGCACCTACAGACCCCAATGAAATTGTACAGCCTGTGCTCTGTCTTTGGGAACAGGGACAGGTGCTCAGACTGAAGAAAAAGAAACGCTACCAAAAGAGAACATGTTAGGATGCGATTTCGGATACACGATACAGATGCATGAACTGCTGAGTTTATGAGCCTTGCGGCCTTTTGGTAAATCACGAGTCGGCGATTCTGAAATAATCGGACATCAACTCAGCGGATTCACCGGTGAGCATGTCGGGAGCTTTCCTGCCGCCTTAGAGGGTCACAGCCGCCACAGAACGCCGCTTTTCCGGGATGCGCCAGGGACCATCTCCACCTCCGGTGCTCCGGGGCGCAGCCTCCTGCTCCTCAGCGGAGCGGTTCCGTCTACGGGCGCTGCCTCCCGCCGGTGTCTGACAGCTGCTGGCCGGAGCCGCCAGCTACCTGAGCGCCCTGTCGTTCGCCAGGAACCTCACGCTGCCCAGGCTGCCCTCGCTGCCCTCGCTGCCCTCACCGCCCTCAGCGCTGCCCTCTCGCATCCCGCTCCGACACAGCCACGTCGCGCCCCACGGTGCGGGCGGGCCCGAGGCAGCGCCGCGCCGCACCGCGCCCCGCCCCGCCCTGCCCGCGCCGCGAAATGCCGCCGCGGGGCCATAGGCCTGTACCACCGTGCCGGAGGGGGAACTTGGAGGGGAGGAGATCGGACTGCCTGGTCCCTCAGCTCCCAAAGGCACCGCCCGGCACCGCCCGCTGCCCCGGTGACGGAAGGTCGCCGTTTGCCCCGCCCGGGCGGCGGCGGGACGCGGGCTCCGGGAAGGGCCGGGGCTGAAAGCCGCCGCTCTCCTTCCGTGTCCGGGTGGTTGCTCCCGAGCGCAGCCGGAGCCAGGCGAAGATGGCGTATCCCGGGCAGCCGGCTCCCGGCGGGTTCTACCAGGGCGGGGTGAGTGGGGGCCGGGGCCTGCGGGGGGATGTGGCCGGCGGCCCGGGGGAAGCGGCGGGAGCCGTGTGAGGCGGGGTCTGCCCGGCCCCCGGCCGCCGCTCCCGCCGGGAGGGGCCGCAGGCGCCAGCTCGGGGCTGCGCCCGCGGGAGAAGGGAGGGAGGAGGCACATCCCCGGCAGCTGCTGCCGGGAGAAGGTCAGTGCTGAGGCTGTCATTCCATGATTTTCGCTAAAGATTCAGTGTTATTTAAAAAGTTTCACACTTAATGCGTATTCTTCCATGTATTTGCCCTAGACATCTGTTTTGCTCAACTTTTCTGAAGTGGAGAAAAAAATCTGCAGTGCCTTAGTATTTCTTCAGCACGCCGTTTTCTGCTAGGGGTAGAATAAAATGAAACCTTGATCAGATAGACCAGGCTGTATCTAGATCAGTGGGTGGCTCTTGTGCAAGGTTTTACACTGATCTGCTTACATTACAATAAATTAGTATATCAGTACTGAAATTGAGAGTTGATTTTGGGGATTTTTCCATGAGGGGTTTCGGTTTTAGCTGGTTTGATTTTTTTTTTTTTTTTTTTTTGGCATGTTGTGTACATAAAAACATAAGTTGATAAGTACAGATCCTTAACTGAGTCATTGATTTTAAAATAATTTTCTTTTTGTTTTCCAAAGTATGGAGGAGCTCCAGGAGGACCAGCATTCCCTGGACAAGCTCAAGATCCTTTGTATGGTTATTTTGCTGCAGTAGGAGGGCAGGTAAACTTATAAAATGTTGTTTATTTCTTGGATTTTTTTTTTCCTGGGGAATACTCTCTACCTTTGGAAGGAAGAATGCATGGATGTTTCTAGTTTAAAGAAAACAAATCCATCATTGTTTTACTTAGCCTATTTGCTATATATAGCTGTATATATATATATAGGTCTATGTTATAGCTGTATACATACAGGAACTATACAGTTTGAATAATGCTGTTAGTGTCTATATTGTATGTGTAAATACATACGTGTATATACACAAACATATGCATGTATGCCTATATTTCCTATATAGGTGTATACAGGGAATATATAGATGCATGAAATTTTGTAACTGAATTGTGACACAGTTCTGGGCTGGTAAATGCTGCCAGGTTTAGGAGAAAGAAACCAGAAGCAGTGGAAAGCATGGGCTGTGGAGATGGCCTGGCTAAGAGCAGGAAATGTTAACAGGAAAGAGGTCATTACGTGATCTTAATAGACTCACAAATGAAAAAGCAGTCATGGGTTGTGCCAACATCTGGGTGTACTGGTAGCATAGAGTGATACTCTTTTAGAGGAAAGGCATTCACAACTTTTTTTCCCTTTTCTGTCATTCTGCACTGCGTTTTTAATTTCTTTCCTGTAATTTTGTGGCATGTATTGTTTTTGTATGATCATGTATGTTACTAGAAATAAATGCTGTTCGAACTGTATTACAGAGTTTAGGAGCAATTAAGTTAGGTTTATTGAGCTGAAGTTCCATGTTTGTTGGCCATATTATAGCTATTTATTGCACACCTGTAGGGTGTGTGCAAATCTAAAACTCTGCTCTTGGATCTGTTATCCTCAGGTAGATACAACCACAACATGAAAATTTGAATTCAGCCATATTGGCTGATGTTCAGATTCCCACCATAACTTGGATTAGTTTTGTTCTCTGTGTTACTCTTTTGAATTAATAATGCATCTTGCAGTCTGTATCTTACTTCCTTCTAACTGCTTATGAAAATATTTAGACCATATGTTTTTGTAGCAAAGGAGAACACTGGACTTCTGTGTAGTTAGGCCTTTCTGAGAAGGTGGAGGCCAGAGCTGAGTTCTGCTGAATGCTCTGACAATTCATCTGCCAGCTGAGATGCCTCTGCATGCAGGTGCCACTTAGATGTGTGGCAGGAATCAGCAGTGGAGCCAGTATCTGATGCTGGAAAAACGAGTAAGCTTCTACTGTAAAGAGAAAGGGAGGTAGCAGCAGACGGGATACAGCACTGTGGAGAAGAGATGGCAGGAGCTGGACCTCGGCAAAACATAGACCATGCCCAGGTTTCTCAAGTGAGGCATGGATACTGGAAGCTGGAGAACCAGTGGGTATGATCAAGTTAGCACTTAAGAATACTTAAGTTAATACTCTGAAATACTTTAGATTTGTAGAAGTCAGTCCTTACTGAAATGAACTCAGTAGCTTTTGAAGTTGTCCTTGGCATCTGAGGTGTCTGTTTCTGGGACCAGCAGCTGTGCGAACAGATAAATTATCAGTTGCTTTTATGGCCATCTGTACAACTCTGAAAAAAGCCACATCTCAGTTATCCATATGTACTTATTGTAGAATTAGTATGTTTTGAGTATGGTTAGCTGTTCTTGGTGGTGTTTTTATGCCTATATAATATATAATGTTTTCTCTGAGCTTTCTTTGAAGGAGTTTACAATAGAGATCTTGTCTTTGACTTGATGAATTAGTTTCCTTTGTTTACAGAAGAAAGTCCAGAGTATTGTTTCAAATCTTTATTCAGTTGAGTCTGTAGGAAGTAATAATTTATTTTTTAGCCTCTTTGGAAAGCCCATATGCATTGTCTAGTTTACCTGCTTATGTTCTACCAAAAAAAAAAAGACAAGCATCTTTTTGGTAATGTTAATCTTGATTACAGTCATGCTTTTCTATCTTTCTCTGTTTTAAAGTTATGCAATTCCTATCTCTATTTCAAAAGGTACAAAGCCTTTGAAGAGATTAGTTACTTAATATTAATGGCTATTTCAAATATCTCCCCCCCCTCCCCCCCCGTGAATATAAAGTGTTACATACATTTGTATAATGAGACTGATTGAGTAGATTGGAAGCAATTTTGGGTTTAGCTGCAGTTAACTTTACATAGAATCAAAACATTGTTGCTTTTTCTTTTCAGACCTTGTCAAATATCATTTAACATAGAACTACTATTTGTTTTATAAACAACAATACTTCATTTTTGAAGGTTATCAGGCTGTGCTGTTCCCATCATATCATTCAGTAGTATATCTCTGTTCTTGAAAAAAAGAGCTTTCAAAAGTGGGTTTAAAAATGTTAGGAAAATGCTGTAGAATCATAGAAATCAGAGACTCATAGAAACAGAATCATAGAAATGCTGAGTTGGAAGGGACCCACAAGGATCATTGAGTCCAACTCCTGGCCCTGTACAAGACACCCCAGGAGTCACACCAAGTGCCAAGCGGGGTGTCCAAATACCTCTTGAACTCTGACAGGCTTGGTGCTGTTATCACTTCCCTGGGAACCTCATTCCAGCGCTCAACCACCCTCTAGGTGAAAAACCTTTTCCTGATATCCAGCCTGAATCTCCCCTCACTTGGCTTTTCATCTTCTAATGCTTTACAGAAGTGGCATCATTTTTTATGTCTGCAGACATAATGTTCCATTCTTGAATGAGGTTAAATTAAACTCTGTGTGAACCAAACTTCATGTTGGGGATGTGAGGAATAAAACTTAGCACCACCTCCACTTCTGGCAGCTCATTGCTTTCCGTGAATTGGCAGTTGTTTTCTCTATTTGGCCCTGAGAGAATTTGTTAGAAGTGAGGCATTTTCTAAGCCGTGTGGATAGATATCTTTTCTGGGTTTGTTTTGTTTTTCTTTCAAAGTTCTTTGCTTTCTATACTTGCTTGTTCTGCTAGCAACTTAATATCTCAAAAAAATCAGGAATTTTTATATTTGTGAGTTATGAGGATGTCCTGAGAAGGATAACTAATGGAATGCTGCTGGAAAGGGCATGGGTACTGGGAATAAGCAGCCTGGGAGAGAGTATTAATAGCTGATACATCTTCTGTTATCGAAAGGATGGACAAATAGATGCTGATGAGCTACAGAGATGTCTGACCCAGTCAGGGATTGCAGGAGCATATAAACGTAAGTTAATGATTTAAATACAAGGAAATCTAAAGCATACTAATTCTTCCCATTACTAGAAAACGCATGTAGTTGTGCCTTCTGCAGAGCTGGGATCTTTTCTTTGCATGGCAAATGGGTTTCTTTTCCATATCTTGGAAATGTAAATTCTCTGTATTGAGTTCTGTGTGCCAAGGGCTTGCCTTCTCAGCCACCTTAGTTCCCCACTCTGCTGGGCTGTGGAGTTGAAGTGGTTTGTTTTGCAATGGACAGACAGTTCTTAAAAAGATGCTTTGCTTTGGTTTGAACTGAGCTTTGATACTGACCAAAATTGGTGGCAGGACTCCTCTGCTGGGATACCTCCTGTTCAGTTTGCGGCATCTGTGAGTGAAACTGGCTTGCTTAAGTGATGTCTGTGAGTGGGAATGTAAATGGCCACTTTGAAACCCAAAACTGTTGTCGATTAAGATAAGAGCAAGTTAATTTTAAATATAACTTGAATTGCCTCCAAATTGTCTACTGTCAGTTTTTCTAACAAGTAATGGCTCTTACTTGAATCAAAATATGGTGTGACTATATACAGGGGGACCAATTACATAATACTTTATACAGTATAATATATTATCAGTATATAATTTAAATTTATAATAAATCTGAAATTTTATGTTCAGATAAAACTAAAGATTATGCTCTTAACATAATTTATTTTTCTTTTTTCTAATTTTAACAGCTTTCAACTTAGAGACTTGCAGACTTATGATCTCAATGCTGGATGTATCCTTTACTATGAAATGTAAACATTTTTGCATTATGTAAGCAAAGATGAGAGAGCACCAAAACATTTGGGAAATGCTTTGTAGTTTCCATTCAGCCTTTATTTGTTAAGTCTTGTGATCATTGTGATTGGGAAGCTGCAAAACTCCATTCTCACTAATTTTAATGAATGAAGAAACAGTAATAAATTAGGCTCTCAGTGACCAATCTTTTCACAGCAAGTAGTATCCCTCTAAGCCTGGAGAACTCTTTTCTCTATTGAATGTATGAAGGGTCAGGTCTGGTGGCCTAGAATAAAGTATTGTGCAAATCACTTATTGTGCTTTTCAAACAGGACAACTTTCCAATTTCTCATCCTTCCTAATGAATTTTAAGCATTTGTAGTACACAGACTGAATACAATCTAAGTCCCCCTAAATCCTGTGCTGTGAATGAATCACGTTTGAGTATCTAATGGAATGGTATATGGCATTCAGCAGTAGGACCTGTGGAAGACTTATACTGTGTAAGGTTGGAATCTTTGGAGGTTTTTTAGCCAAAACTTAAATTGAAAGTTTTGCTGCTTAAAAAGAAAAAAGCAGAAATTAAACTGGAAAGGGTCTTAGCTCATCTTGAACAAACCACTTAGAATACAAGAGAACTGATACTATAACAATTTATTCTTTGGCATCTATTTTTATTTCAGCTATGTATTTAATTGGTTACAATTATATAGCAAGTAAAAGAGAAGTGTGCCAACAAAAGTAGAATTCACAAAGAGGAAATAGCTTTAGCAGGTTTCACTGGGAAGAAGTGAGGACAGCAAGTTCTCTGAGGTTCTCTCACCTTAGGTTTTGGGTAGTATTAACTCCATCTGTGCTGGGGTATGCTTTAGTTAGTTTTCTACAAGAGAAATTAGTATTAGTAAAAATGTATTAATATTGGCCTTCAAGTAAGAGTTTTTAACTACAGAGCGATGCCTTTTTTGTTTGTTTTTTGGTTTGTCGTTTCTGTTGGTGGTTTTCTTTAGTTATGAAATGTTTTTCTTAGCCTTGAAATCAGAGGGATATGTCTGGCACGTTGGGATTTAATGAGTTTAAAGAACTCTGGGCTGTTGTCAATGGCTGGAAGCAACATTTTGTAAGTTTTGACAGTGATGGAAGTGGCACAGTGGATCGTCAGGAACTGGAGAAAGCCTTGATGACTATGGGTAAGTTGTGAAATGTTCTTGCTTCTGACACTGACTTACACCATATCCCAGTTATCATCCTGCAGTAACTAACACATGATGTTTCCAATGAAAACATGCTGGATTCTTCTAACTTACCTGTCTTTTCAAAATAAGAATTTTTTTTTCAAATAGGATTCAGACTGAGCCCACAGGCTGTGACTGCAATCACAAAACGATACAGCACTCAAGGAAAGATTGCATTTGATGATTACATTGCCTGCTGTGTGAAACTCAGAGCTCTCACTGGTATGCTGGATTACAGCTTTGTTACTGTCATCCCCATAATATATTTTTATTAAATAAAACCTGATTGTTCTCTTATCTCAAGTTCAGTGTTGGCATACTACAAAAGAGGTTTCTTTCAATAGTCTGCAAACAGAACTGCAACAATTATAGATAAGGATTTTTTTAAATTCCCGTGAAAAATGGACTTTTTACTAATGCAGGGTTTACTCCAAGGACTGGAAGAGTTATGTTACCAAAATTGGGAAATTTTGTTTATTAACAGAACATAAAGGGTTGTATATGATAAATACAAAAATTAAGTCTTGGAATGAATTGCAGTGTTCTTCATCATGTTCTCCTTCATGTGACTTGGGGAATTTTAGGGAAGTACTATACACTTTAAGATAAATGGTTTATCTGTAATTTTTCTTATCTGTTCTTCTTTCTGTTTTCTTAATGCATTTATGCAGAATGCTTTAGAAGAAGGGATACAACTCAGCAGGGTTTTGTAAACTTCCACTATGATGATGTAAGTAAATTTTAAGGCATTTATTAAAATTCCAGGGTAAAACAAAAGAAAAACTTAAGACAATCAGTAATGATTTGAGTTTGTGCCTACCTGCCCTACGCATACAGCGAGAACCCAAAAGTTCTGGGGCTTGTTGAGTATTGTCTCAAAAAGCTTTTGTGTATTTTACAGAGCTCTATAAAATGTTGTGTACTTTTTCCTGAACTTCTAACCAGCGTGGTTCAAGATGATCCAAGAAGCTACATCACTTCCTAGCATCACTTTCTGTGACTTTTTTTTTTTTTTTTTTTTCCATTTTCTGTTTTAAAGCTTGTTAGGCATTTTTCCCCAGAAAGGTTGGTGGAGGTCTGGTGGGAACAGACACAAATCACACTCAGTCAGGCTTGTGGGTTTTGACTTCCTAGCCACATCTGTGCAGCAAAAAGAGAACACTAGATGCAAGTCATCCTGGATTTGGATGTTTTGGAGTTTGGGGGTTTTTTTGGAGCGAGGTGAAGAGGGCCACGTGTGTTTTTATTTTTGTTGTTGTTACCGCTAAGGAGATGCTTTGTTTTAATTAAGTATTTGCTTATTTTCATACGTATTTTAAAGCTTTACTGTTCATGGACTGAATTTCTTTACAGAAAAAGTGTAGTGACAATGAGTATTGTAGGAGAAAAAGTAAAAACTCATTCTCTACCATATATCTAATAAGTGTTTATTCTCTTTTCAGTTCATACAGTGTGTTATGAGCATCTAAATCAAAAGGAAGCAAGCCGTGGATGATCATGATTTAACATTCCAGTTTTATGAGCATCTAAATCAAAAGGAAGCAAGCCGTGGATGATCATGATTTAACATTCCAGTTTTATGAGCATCTAAATCAAAAGGAAGCAAGCCGTGGATGATCATGATTTAACATTCCAGTATGTTTTGCTTTGTCAAATCCTCCAATGATTGTGTATCTCAATATTGGAAATTGCATATTTTATGAAGGTATCACTTTACACACATTTTTTTAGTCTTGGTAATGAATATAAACTATTCATGTACTGTTGTCTTTAACTTCCAATATGTGATTATTAAAGATGCTTTTATTTTTCTAAACTTGCAATTCACTATGTATAACTCAGATCATGCAAATGGTCAGATTTTCAGTAATGTGTCTACTTTTTTCCCATGATTCACTAAAATCAGTTTCTGGAGTGCAGCTTATCTTCTCCTGACATAAACAGTAACGTGTATGACTTCAGAGGATACATATTCTCTCGTCTTTGACAATGTAAGAACAGATGTACAGACTGAAAGGGCTTTTGGAATGGTCATTTTGCACTGGTCTGTTAGAACATCAGTAAGTTTTGGAATGGTCATTTTGCACTGGTCTGTTAGAACATCAGTAAGTTTTGGAATGGTCATTTTGCACTGGTCTGTTAGAACATCAGTAAGTTTTGGAATGGTCATTTTGCACTGGTCTGTTAGAACATCAGTAAGTTTTGGAATGGTCATTTTGCACTGGTCTGTTAGAACATCAGTAAGTTTCAGTTACTCACTTTGTCAGCTCGTTCGAAGATGAAGCCTGTGACACCGCGCACTGAGTGTAAGACTACTTGCTAGAAGTTCTTGTAAGCAGGGATGCAACAAAACATAGCAGAGAACTCTTCTAGCCTTGTGCTCTGGTACAGGGGGCTTTGTTCCTGTAAGATTCTTGCTTTGTTTGTGTCACTGCATAAAACTTTTAAACATACAAAAGCTGTGCCGTGTCAGTTTGTGCATCAACTGTCCCTTCACAGGCAGACAGACAGACTTCAGTTGCACTAAATGCATGTTTCTGTCTCCTCCACTTTAACCCCTGGCAAGTGGCCTTCCTGCCTCAATATGCCAACTAACACACAAGGGCCAAAACCCTTGGAAAAAATTCTTGCCAGGTTACTCTTTCAGATCACAGCAGTAGTTACCAATACTGTAGGGTGTCATGAAAGCAGATACAGACAGGCAAGGCTTACTTGCCTGAGGCTCTTCAGGGGAGAAAAAAATGGGATTTTTGTTTGGTGGGGGTTTTCTTGTTGCTTTTGTTGTAGGGATTTTTGAGGAGAAGATGGACATTGTATGGAAAGAGGGAGCAGCACAACTGTACAGAGGTAGTTCAAACTTTTTTCCAATGAAATAAGTTAATGAAACTTACTAATTTTGGTCACTTCTGCCTACCACAGAGGAGTGATAGTTGTTTTACTGCTTGTGAATACAATGCCAGAAGAATGTTAAGTACATTTCTTAAATAAGTAGTTTAGGGCACTTTTGGGGAGGAACCTTTGCATTAAGGAATGAAAGTAAAACTACACATACGTGCATATATATAGACACATATGCATATACATCATTGGACAAACAAGCTCCTCAGAGCAGGAATCTCAAAGATACTGTATTATACCCTGCTTTGTGGAGATGACTATGAAATCCAGGTCTTTAGTTTCTGGGCTGTAAATTCAAAGTGGGCTGGTCTCCCCTAAAGAAGCAACTCGTACTTACTGCTTAAATTTAGAGTCCTTTGTAAATTGCTTGTAGTTTCATTTCAGAAGCTAGTTCTCTTTCTACCCTCATAATGAATTTCAAAGGCACAGACAGCATTATACATCCACATTCTGCTAGTACACTGTCCTGTTGCACATAAAGTTGGGAAGCAGATGGAATACTACTGAAAGTATTTCTAATGGAATGACCAAAATCCATAAAGGTTTGTCTGAATGTAGCAGCCAACATCAGTTCTGCTGCAGTTCAAAACTTTGACAGTTGACAAGGTTAGTAAGAGTATGAAACAAAGACTGTTCTTCCTGTAGGGATTTGAGTAGACTATTTTGTATAGATACAGTGCTCATCCTTACACTGTTAATTTTACCCCAAAAATAGTGAGAGATCTTTACCAAAATATTCATTACCCACACATCTTTACTTCTGCTTGGTTGTGTTTCTGGTCTTGTAGTGGCTTTGCTGGGATATAATTAATTTTCTTTATTGCAGCCAAAGGTTCAGATTTGTGACTTATCAGCATCAATAACACAGCAGTGTTTCAGCTGTTGCTGGGCAGTGCTTGCACAGCATCGAGGTCTCCTGTTTCTCACTGCAATCACAGTGAGTAGGCTGAGTGTGGGCAAGAGGCTGGGAGGGAATTCAGTGAGGACAGCTGACTCAAGTGGGCCAAAGCACTCAAGATGCAAGGACCCAAAACTCAAGTCTTTCTCAGTTTATTTCCCCAGACTGAATTGGTATTTGGGCACCGGCCAGCTACTGAGCAGTGAAATGCTGCAAGAAAACAGTGTGCACCAATAGGGTTTTCTTCAGTGATCTTGTAAACACAGACCAGAGAAAACCGTAAAAAAAATTGTTCCAAAACCAGGAGAAAATTCTAGCTTCCTCAAGAAAAAATAGCTTTTTGTTTTACATCAGCATTTCAAAAATCCAGTGTATTCACAGGGACTGATGAGATACATCATCTTTCAAGCTTAGAGAGAAACTAAGGCAATACAGATGCTAAGGAATTACTACAGAGTTTGCTGTCATAGCTAAAAAAAAGCCACCTGAAACCTTTGTGAAAATTGCTTCCCCATTAAGAGTAGATTCAGTGGATAGATTGAATATGCAAGTTACCTGCTTTAGAGAAACAGTTATTCTCAGAATTAGTGGTTTTTCTTTCCCACAAGGCATACTGGGAAGGATACTTTTGTGACACCAAGTGGGATGATTGCTCTCGACCTTTGAGCAAACCACTGGGCATAGTTTCAAATAGGTATTTTTCCTAGGTTGCCCTCAAACATGCAAATTTAGGAATAGTAATTTTAGATTTGCTTTGAGAAGAGTAGGCCCCTAAGACAAAGATTTGAGAAGCTCACTGGATCATTTTCAATCTTGGAATTCAAAAAATAACATCTGTATTCTGCTATTAGCCTTTTCTTTTCCCATACACACATCTTTTTTTTATAGAGACCTATAAAACAGAAAGTGCTAAATACGACTTAGAAGAACAAAATACACACAACAGTCTTTGTCATCGAAAGTCACTTTACTGATGTTACAATATGTTAGTAACATTGAAAACCACAGGCATTTGTATTAAATACTCTTGTAGAAGTGGATACTGTGATGCTGTTATTATTAAAAGTGAGCAGGAATTTAGAACCCCAAATTACAATGATTTGATTTTATAAAAAGCAACGTTTTGTTTAGCTACATGAAAGCCAGATTCATTCAACAGCCCAATGCCTGTAATGTTTATGACAAAAATATCACACTCAAAGCTAGAAAGTTGTAAATTGCAATGCTTCATTTTGATGTTTGTCAAAATCTTACACTTTTATTACTTCAGGTATGATTTTTAAAGGATTTTAACTAGCAAAGTCAATGATATGATGCAAATCACTGGTTTTGCCAATACTAGCCCAGCCAAAGTGGTGAAACACAATTCTCCTTGCCTCTCTCAATAATGGCTAGTATGAGTGAAAAAATAGCATATTTTTTTTTACAGCAATGCCCAAGTTAAACATTAGCACATGAAGCTGGCAGAGCCAGTTGGTATATATCACCCCAAAAGCTTTGCTGAAAGAACTGGTCATACAGCAAATAGTGTTTTCTCCAGCAGATTAAAAATTTTGTAATGCTTTGCTATTCTGAAAAAAATATTTTGCATTTATGCAACAATAAAAATAAGTACTGTATTCTATATAAAATGTTACCTATTGTAATATATTTTTATCCTTAAGAAAAGAAAAATCAGGTTATATATTCACAGTTTGAGTATGTTCTGGACTGTATTTCCAAGCATAAAATATGCAGAGTCTACACAGGCAGTGAGCAGGAATTCTTGTACCAATAATCAAACTAAATCAGCATTTGCTGTTCTACAGAGCCTTATAATATTGCATGATTAGCTGCTCGCACCACTCTACTTACAAGGTCAGTCAGGCCTATGTACAGAATTTCTAACATGGTTGTAAAAATAGACTCTCCATGCTAAAGTTAGAATATATAAGGTCTTAAGGCCTCATGTTGATTTTTTTTAAACAAAAACTTTATTTTTTTTATTCAGAGGATTACAGAAACAGAAAAACAAAAGCTTGTTGCTTTGACATTTTATGCTCTAGCAATTAAAAATTGTGTTGACACCTTTACTTCTCCCTTAGAGAACATGTTTCGTTTTAACTGCTCTGTGCTTATTTTCCCAAACTTTCCTCATCTCATTCTGAGTTATATGGCAATTATGGCCCATCTTAAGTAGCAGAAGTTTTTAAACAGTTTAAAACTGGTTTAGCTGAAGTGATTTTGAAACTGGTGTAGACTGAATTTTAAAGAGCTAGAACTGCCAGACCTGGCTAGGTGAGCAAATTGTGAAGCCAGGTACAGTGTCTCAAGTGTGAGCAATATCTGTCTTCTGAACTTACTTTTACTGCTTGTTTTCCTGACTTGGCTGAGATAACATAGGAATGTTGACTGTTGTAGTGCTTTTCTCTAAATACTTGCAGAAAACTGTTGTGGAATGACAAGATGCCATGTGCTGGGTGCACAAGCTGCTGTTTCCAAAGCTTCAGTTTACATCAGCATCCATACTTGAGACACCAGAAATCGTTTTCATAAGCCGACTTAGAAAATACTTGTGTCAAAGGAAATTTTTAGCGTAGATGATAGAAACGATTACTTCCTTTCCTATTTCTGACAAAATCACACTTAAGAGAGTCCTGTCTGTATTGCAGCTATATTTACACAATTAGTTTCACTGTTTCATTTTTTCTTGCCTTATTAGTATAATAGTTATGTGCACACAGGAACCTCACCCCACTGTGCAGTCATGGGATCACAACCTGTACATATTTTTGCAGTTTATTCAAATTTGTTTTCAGGAATCACAGAACATGCTGGGAAAGGGACCCACACGGATAATCAAGTCCAACTCTTAAGTGAATGGCCCATATGGGGATTGAAGCCTTGACCCTGGTGTTATTAACACCGTGCTCCGACCAAGTGAGCGCATCAAATGTGATCAAAGTCAAATCCCATATTGCTGATAAATGTCGTATGCTTTGGAAGCCATGCAAATAGTGGGTCATCAGCTCAGCATTCTGATGGATAATCCATTCTTGGTATTCAGTGGAGACTGAAATGCTCAAGCTCTTTAAAAATGAGGCAAATAACATCACACTGTGGTTGAAAACAGTGGTCCAAACAGTCCACTGTTATCCCGTGACATTGATACTCAATTTAGAGAAAGAAACATGATCTTCAGGATCTCATGGAGCAAGAGAAGAAACAGGAAACGGCTCAACTATTAGGTTCACAGACTTGGTGATTAAAGAGGCTTAGCCTTCAACAATGCTAGAAGTTGAAACACAGGATGGCTGAGTCACCAAGTAGTTTTACCAGTAGTATTCTGGTTTAACCACAAGTAACTAAGCCTCAAAACAGCCGCTTGTTCAGTCCCTACCCCCAGTGGGATGAGACAAGAGAATTGAAAAGATAAAAGTGAGAAAACTCATGGGTTGACATAAGAACAGTTTAATAATTAAAATTAAATCATTATAGTAGTAATAATTAAAAAAATAAAAGGGAATTAACAGAGAGAGAAATAAAACCCCAAAAAGACAAGTGATGCAAATGAAAACAATTGCTCCCATCAACAGACCAGTGCTCAGCCAGTCCCTGAGCTGCAGTTCTTCACTGCCAACCTTTCCCCTGGCTTGCTGCTGAGCATGGCATCATATGGTTTAGGATATCCCTTGGGTCTGCTGTCCTGGCTGTGTCCCTTCCCAACTCCTTGTGCACCCCAAGCCAAATCGCTGGCAGGGCAGGGTGAGGAGCAGAAAAGGCCTTGGCCCGTAGCACTGCTCAGCAATAACTAAAAAATTCCCTGCATTATGAACACTGTTTTCAGCACAAATCCAAACCACAGCCTCATACCAGCTACTGTGAAGAAAATTAACTCATCCCCAGGCAATACCAGTGCAAAATCCACGAGACATGAGGCATTATCACCTGATTATAGCACAAGCAAAAGATCACAGAATCATAGAATGGTTTGGGTTGGAAGGGACCATAAAGATCATGTTGTTCCAATCCCCCTGCCATGGGCAGGCCTTTCCACTACACCAGGTTGTTCAGAGCCCCATCCAACCTGGCCTGGACACTTCCAGGGATGGGGCATCCACAGCTTCTATGGGCAACCTGTGCCAGTGTCTCACCACCCTCACAGTAAAGAATTTCTGCCTAATACCTCATCTAAACCTACTATTATTAACAGCATTGGAAAGACCCTATCCATAGTGTGGAAAGGTGACCAACTTAGCAGCTTTCTGATGTCAGCCAGCTCTCAGAGGCTGTTAGTGGATGAATGTTTCATGCAAATGTTTTCAGTAGGAGTGAAAAGGGGATGGAAGAGAACAGGAGCTCGCTGAGTTTTACGCTGTAGTGTGATAACTTTGCTTAGAACTAGGAATGGGATTCAATCATAGAGCAAGTCCTAAGGGCTAACTGAAGAGCATATCCTTTAGGATTATGGAGTCTCATCCTTATTTCACATTACATCCTATCCATTAATCAATTCATTAATGAAGTAACAGCAAATTTGATCAGAATTTGTAGTATATGCGTGTCTATAATAGTGTATGTACCCATTCTTAGCTCTGTTGAAAAGAGTTGTTGCATTAGTGTTGACAAGACCAATCAGTCCAAACCAGCAATAGGGATTTGAGTAAGAGGATTTCAGTACACTAACTATTGACAGAATTTCTTTCTGATTTTAATTCAGGCTATAGCTCAAAGGTCCACTTGTTCAATAGCACAATCAAAATTATTTCATGAGCGCAATGAGCTCAGCAGGTTCAACATCTCATAAATGAAAAACTCTTAAATCATTTGGAAGAAGCCATCTTCAAAGTCAAGTCACACTTCAGGTGACTGGCAAGTTGTGACTTTAGTTCACAATTTAAGCAAAGATAGGCTATATAAAATTAATGATCTTCTTGAATCTATTTACTTAAATACAACAAAACTATATTTAAATTATCAGTCACAACCATTTCTGGTATATTGCCTGAGATTACTAAAGTTCTTAAGTCAACAAATCCAGAATTAATAGGTAAATCTTTACTTGTTAAACTGTGGCATCATTGTGCAGCATTATTTTTAGATACAATCTCAATTCCCAGTCTCCATCAGTTAGTCATATTAATTTTATTATAAATTACACAAGATTCTTCTCCCACATTGAAATACATAAAGGTAATTTAAGTATAGCTCATCCTGCTGGTCCTATGCTCATATGAACAATTACTTCTAGTTGAGAACTGATAGCTTCCCCACTTCAACAGGCATCTACAGCATAGTTGCCAATAACTAGTTCATTTATTAAAATAAAACCAAAATAAAAGCATGAGTCTCAATGAGTCAAAATGACTGAGCTATATTAGTGACAAGTACTCTATTTTAGTCTGGATGAGGTATTATGCGGCAGTTTATATTGCTATTGCCAGTGTAACTAACTACAGTGGATAAAAATATTTGCAATCTTCAAGGTTATTAATCTGGCAGCTTTCCAACACACTACATTTTAAAAGTAGGAAATGACAGCTTGTAAGCAAACAACTTCTCTGTCCAGCCTCCACTGGCTTGGGAGGCTCACACAGCCCTGTCAGTTCAGGTCTCCCAAGTTACCAAACTGATGCAAAGTTCTCCGCAGAAGAATTTTGCAAAAACATAAGTCCTGTGATAATCTCACTCTAGACCACCAAAGTGAAAGTCAACATTTATTTAACTTAAACTTAGTGCTCAGAACTAGACTTCCAGTCACTACATATCTCCAAATGTGAAGGTGACTATTAAAGGTACACTACACATGTAAGTATCATCATATGCTACGAATGAATTATACCAAAACAAAAGAAGCTGGAAGTACATACTACATTGAAAATACAGTCAGGAGGGCCACTTGTTTGCAAAACAAGAAGCTATGAACATTGCAGAAAGAGCCAGTATGTTATATCCAGTTCTGTCTGCCAAATCTTGCTGCTTCTTGGTAAGGCAAAATGGAAAGGGAAGAGTGAACAGTGGTAAACATATGCACAGAAATCTAACAGGATTATTCAAAACTACATGCCAGTTTGTATCCAAAAAAATACCATAAAAGGCACATGATGAACAGTTCAGTTACTAAAGACAAGATATGAATGTGGGAGGGAAAACCAGCTTCCAGGCGACAGAGTAATACAGCGACGACTGGGTTATCATGATGTCCTAATGCGGGTGAACCTCCTGAGGGTCCTGCTCAAAGTCCAGTGAAATCAACAAAAGACATATTGATTTCAAGTTATGGCTCAGACCCTAATTTCATAAGCTACATGCTACCAACTATCTTTAATCCAGATTTCTACACTCAAAGTAAATCTTTGCAAAAAATATTCTTCAGTGCTGATTGATATATTTACCTTTCACGAAAATGCAGAATCTGTCCCTAAAGCAGTTACAAGTGACTGGCTCCTTCCAGATGGTCAGTCTGCACCCACTTATGCTCACTTATATCTGTCTTTTTCCAAATACTTACCAGAACCTGTTGACTGTGAAGGAAAATCATTTGAATGCCAAGGCCAATATTTTGTCATAATCCAACATACAGCCTAATCATAAAATATAGTGCTTCTAAAAATCTTACATACTTTACAGCTGCCGACATCTTTAAACATTTCTTAATTTAATCTTACATATATCTGACTTTATTGAGAGACGTAAATGTTAAAAAAATACATTAAAAGGCTGCAAGTGTTGGGTTCACTTACTAAAGGAAATACATGAAAGAGGTAGAAGATTCAGAAACACCGTAGATGTTCCCATTACAATAATATCTAATTAATCACACAGCTGTTGGGTAGGGTATTCAACTGCACCACACAGTCGGGTGTTTTATTCTGCAATGGTACTACCTGAAGCTAAGAAGTAGTCAGTTTTGGAAAACCAGAGAATTATAAACTGATTTAATATGGTCCAGTTTTTTACTGACTGAAATTTTCCAATCAGAAAGCATTTGCTTTACAACAACATTTAGGAGTCTCAGGTGTTAGAAATATAACCATCAACTTACACACAAGATTAACATGGTAAAGAGCTGTTCCCCCTACCCCATTCTTTTTAAGCTAAATTCTCTTGTGCTCAGTTTAATGCCCCAAAAAATTGTCAAGGGGGCTTCAGGGGCAGCAAGCATAGCATTCAAACTCATGGTAAAGGCGATTCCAGTAACGAATAAAAATAAAAGACAGCAATGAAACTGGCCACTTGCCCAGCACTGTTATTATCTAGTGCAGTGAAATCATTATGCTTCTCATAAGCCTATGCCTTGCCATCTAAAACAGTGTCTGAAATGCTCTATCAAAAATACACAGCAACTCTCACAGACAGACTTCACATCACCACATCCTGAATTGACTACTTAGAAGTATTCCCAAATGTCCAGTAAGTTTGGGCTGCACATGACTTAAAGACTCTGTTGTCTGCCGAATCATTCTTGGTTACACCTGTGAGAGGATACAGTGGTCATCTCACAAAACAAGGGATTTCGGCTGATTCCTCTTACGTTGATTTAAGACAAAGTGCTGCTGTACTGGTTCCCGCAGTCTACTGTACAACTGAGATTGTCAAGACAGTATAAGATGCTGAAAAAGTTGTATAGATTTTGGTCAAACACCAGTTTCTGAGAGACACAGTTTTACAGTACTGTACTTTCTGTATTTCCAAGGATGTCTGCTCATAATATTAGAAAATCTGAAGTGTGATGATGTTAGTCATGACTGTTTCTTTAGGCATTTGGCAAAATACACTTACGTACAACAGCTATTTTTGACATTATTGAATGTTTACATATATACAATCTGTATACTGAGATTATAAACATGTAAGGTAAAAAAAAAGATATAATCTTTGTTTGTTTGTCATTTGTGTCAAATAGTTGCCTTTCAAAGCTTGAAATCCTGTCACAAAAAAAAAATTCCTATATTTCTTACTCCTGCATGCTAATCTCTACTACAGTATGTTGTTTTTCCCTTACATGTGGAAAGTAAAGAACACAAGGTTCATGCATACAGCGTACAAGTGTACATCAGCTGGGCTCTCCGTGAGGCACGTTCCCAGTTCCACTCTGGTCTGACTCAGGACTGCAATAAACCAGAGAGAAACCTCTCTAACACAGGACTGGCAAATGGACTGCAGTTGGGATTCTAGGTCACCATGCAGAACAGCCTTGTCACATCTGGGCTAATTATTCTCTGTCAAATGTTATGATTTTGGTTGTTCATCACATCCATAAAACACAAGTCAATGAAAAAGAAAGAAAGAAAAAAGACTGTTTTTTTCCTTTCCACATGAGAGGAGGTTCTCACTGCGATATCAGGGGCATCTCTGTTGATCTTTCGAATTGTCTGAAGAGCAGATGAATGTGCAGTGACTCAGTAATGCTGAGTTTCTATAAAATCCAAAGTAAACAGTTCTGATGTGACCCCAGGAAAACAGTGCAGCTAGATGGATGTCTCCCATAGCTGGAGAGGGGGGAAATGAACACAAACACACATTGAACACCAAGATAAAACAGGCTGTTGCCCAAACAGTGCAAGGAGCTTGTTTGGGGAACTGCATCTACATCACTTGGGTCACCCAGTCTCCTCCCAGCCTCTGCTGGGTATCTGTTCACCAAGTGAGCAGACAGTCTCAAGCATTTCAGCACGACTTGCAGTCGGCATAGTAAATGCCAATGACTGGGAGTTCAGTTTTCTTTTTGAAGGAGAAATGTCAGTGTAGCATCAAACTTGTACTAGACAGCTTTTATCTTAAAGTTACGCTATTAGTATAGAGATAACTTCCCATTCTCATCTGCCTAACTCTGCTCAGAGCAGCATGACTTCCTGCTGTGGGATTCAGCTGCTGCCAAAGCAGCTCCAGGGCTGTCCAGAGACACATCAGTACAGCCCAGGCTCCAAGCTGCCTTTGGAGACCCTGTGCTGCACCTCACAATCTTCTGCCCCGAGCAGCACTGGGGGAGCAGCTTGCAGGTTCCCTCAGCAGCACCCCACTCCTATTTTCTTGAAAAAAAAAGGACAGAGACCAGTCATGAGAATCTCATCAGCATCAGCAATGTGAACCAGGGGTATTGCAAGTAAAGCTCCTAAAGCAAATTTCAGGACTTTTTTGCTTATTCAAATACCTGCTATGTCTGAATTGACACAAAGGAAGCAAAAGCCTTTTGGAGCAGCTGGAAATCTCCCCGTATGGGGCATTACTCTCCACCACACATTCCAGCAGTTCCTGGTTACTCTAGGGGGGCTAGGGTGGGCTCAGGTCACACAGCAGTGAAGTCCTTCCAGGTCAGCAAGCCCTCTACATGCTCCATAACTGGAACTTTGTTCCATTTTCATAAAGCTGGAAAGCAGCTATCCCTGCAGCCTGAATGAGAGCTGCTGGGAGAAGGGGTAAGAAAGGAGAGCCAAACACACCCCTTGCTCCAGGGCTGCCTTTACTCTGCAGCACAATGGCTGTCCCAGGCACATTTTCAGCTTGAAATAAGAAAAGTAGTGAAATCTGGGTTTCAGGGCAGGTTTAAGAGCAACCTGAAAAGCTGTCTGTAAACACAGCTGTCGAGGCCCTCATTGCTGCCAGAGGCTC
Source organism: Callaeas wilsoni (assembly GCA_013398955.1). NCBI lineage: Eukaryota > Metazoa > Chordata > Aves > Passeriformes > Callaeidae > Callaeas > Callaeas wilsoni. Next base: position 125,786 of record VWPU01017662.1, on the reverse strand, counting down.
AGCCTTCAGCAGCTTCAGAACTTCAGGGTGCAAAGGAAATGCCACTCCAGCTCTCCCTGTTGGTCAAAGGTGATAACCTGCCACAGGTGCCTTTTGAAAAACTACCAGTAAATCATGTCACTGGTGAAATGCAGAGAGCAGAGGGACACATACCCTGGCACTTTGCCTGTTGGCTTTTTTCTCTTCGTCAGGAAGTGGTGGCATTGGGTAAGGGTATTTTCTGCTGGAAGCAATAGATCCAGTGGATGAAGACGGAGACTTTGCAGGAGACAGCGTCCTGAGATGTTGAAACACACAAAATAAATGTGATGTCTTTGCATGCTAGCACTGCAACAGCAACTGCCATTACTCTGAAGCTTGGTTCAGAGACAAGTACATAGGTTATTATTAGCTCAATATCAGGGGGATTAAATTGTTTAATTGGTAGTCTTATAGTTTCATTATATGAATAAAGGCATTTATAGATTTCAGGAACACAGGAAGAAAAAAAAAATTGCTACTTCTTATTAGAATTGTATTGCATAACAAAAAAGAGTTCTTAAACTGTTTTATATGTACTGTAATTAATCATTATAAAATTAATAAAACAAATCTGCAATTGAATAAATACAGAACTAAAAGATAAACATGGCATTATAAAGCCTAAATAGAAACAATGATTGTATAAATACAAGCTGAACAAATGTCTTCTCCCAGTGACTAAATGGCAATTATCAGTGTCTTTATGCATATCTTACACATCTCCTAAATTGATACAAACATAGCAAATAAATCTATTATTTTTGTAACATTAATTTACACAAATGCATGCATTTGGAGGCCAAACTGTTAGTTGTGAAGTAACAAAGGCATATACAAAGTGCTAATAACAAATTGTTATACATGCAAGCATCATACAGTGCATATTGTTCCAGCCAAAGAAAGAGTCTGATGAGAATATACAAAAATGGACTGATTAGTCAATGGCAATCAGCATTTCTGTACAAGGTGAGTAGAGTAAGCAGGAGCAAGTAAATGTTTGTATCACATGAAAGGCATTCTTTTCATGTCAATAAGGCAACAGCACATTATTGACTGAAATTTTATACCCAAGAAAAACTGTTATGCTTCTGTTTTGAGATTCTGCACTTTTCCCACTTGAGAGGTTCCTATCAGGCTCGAAATCTGGGCAGAGTAAAATGAAAAAGGCCTCAAAGTAGAAAAACTGAGCTATCCTGGCCACCTTGTTCTCTTGTGCAGACCAAGGGCATTTACCACAGGAGGCCTCTTAATACTGCAGGCACATCACTCAGCCCTCCCTGAGCACTGCTATCTAGTATATTCTGAGTTAATGTGTCCCTGAAGACGGAACGTTTCCATAATAATAAGTGAAATTTATTTACCTTTAAATAATTGTACTTTTATTTTGGACTATTGTATCATTTTGTAGTGTCTGTAGCTCCCTACAACAGCACATTCTCTTGCCTGCCATACAAACAATGACTGATGGTAGCCACAAGCAACAAGGTGTCAATGGAAATTATATGATGAGAGCTCTCCAGTCTGGCTCATGATCCTCTAATGCCTCATGTGGTAGCCTCTAAGTTCAACAGCACTTCAAAGATTTACATTGGTACAATTATCCAAACATGGAAGTGTACATCTTCAGTACTGCACATTGATCACCCATTAAGATGAACTGGACATACATCAAGGTTTTCAGGAAAAAAACCCTGAAACAGTTACTGCAGTATAAAACAAGGTTTTTGTATGTCCAACATCATGAATCTGGGCACCAAACTGTGCATGCAAGAAAACAGGTTAATTAAAAGAAAAAAAGATCCGGGGAAAGGTTGTCAACAGTGGCCTGCTGCTCACTACCCATACAAGTCCTCTCATCTCTGCCCCCACTTGGACTAGTATGGATCACTAATAAACTATTTGTGGATCTAGAAGCAAAAATATAAGGAGAAGAAGGAGGGGGGTAAATAAGGAGAGCAGATTTTACATATTAATAGTAATCCAATTATTCACAAATTTTACCCCATTGCTGCAGTAGAATTTTAAATTTTTGTTTTAAAATTTGTAACAATGCGCCTTGGAGATTAGAAACAAAGAACTGGGCTAGTGGAATCTGACTTGGCAAGCCCTATCAGAGAGCCATTTAAAGGTAGCACAGCCAAGGGGTGGCACACAGAATGAAGGCATCTCCCATCTCTTTCACCATACCAGGCACGACACCTCCAACACACCACAGGCTCTTCACATTTTAGACACTCTAAGAGAAAGGCCACAGTGAGAGGAAAAGCCACAGCCAATCTTCCTTTCCATCCATCTGAGCAGGTGATCCTGGAAGGAGCAATAATCCCCCAAAGGATGGGGCATCTTGAACATTTTCCCCGCACAAGCGGGTCCTCTGACCAGGATCCCTAACTGAGCCTTTTAGCCAGGAAGCTTTGCACCATAACTCAAACACAATGCTGCCTTTTCCAGAGATTCTGAAGGCCAAGCCTCCAGTGTAGCTGCCTACATTTCCTTCTTCTCAAACCCCCTTTGCACTGCCTGCTCACCTGCAGTTTGCACAAATAACTGATGTGAGCTTTGCTGCTCAGCTGCCCTTGCAACACTACAGCCAACACAGCGAGAATGCAGTTGCACACTTACAGAAATGACCTTGCCCTCCCCTCGTAGGGCCTCACCACTTATTTTTGCTACAGAGTTACGTGCTGGTTTTTGTCATCTTTAGTGCCAGCTACTGAGACTGTGAACATACATGACTCAGCATATGCTCATAGATCTTACAACGCGTCTTCTGTGACAAACAACATTGTTTGAGGTGGTTTTGGTCACCTTTCAGGTTGTGCCCTGCAATTGTGTATGTGCTGTGTATCCCAGATTTACATATACTTTAAATGAGAAAGGTCATGTCTAGCTCTTTCTCATTTACAGGATGGAGGGACAGCATTCAGGGACACTTGCAGGTAATGCTGGGATTAAAGGTAGGAAGACTTGGCAGTTTTGGTCAAGGGTGGGATCCACTTAGCTTTCACTAGGGTTTCAGTTCTCCTGCAATCAAATCCATTAGCTTTCACGCCAAATGCTGCTTCCAGCTGAAACTTACACAAGAAACCAGTACACACCATGACAGAGATTCAGAGGTTTTACTGCCAACCCCAAATGAAGCCATGCACCTCACCTGCAAAAATTCTAATTTTTGACTAGAAAGCAAGATAGAGTGGCCACTTTGTGTCTTTCTGTCCTGAAAGCTAAAACTAAGAGTGTGTGGAGACTATTCTGTGATTCATAACAAACACTGTGGCAGCAGGAGGACATCTGGAAGCAGTCCCTGCAGCCATGGGCTTACCTGCTCTGCCTCTCGTCCCTAAACAGCGAATGTTGGCCCACAAGAAACAGTGCAAAATGTGTCACCTGGTCACACAACTAAACATCTTGCAATTTTGAGTGTCATTTTAGCTGAACTCAGGTGACGGGTGGCCCTGACAGATCTGAACTGTTCATGAACTGTGAGTGATTCTCTTTTGCAGAGTGAAATATTGTAATGAAATTCAATTAATATTCAACCTGGTGAAAGCATTTCAAGCCCAACTATAGATCCTATCAGCCTAATCTGACCTTTGCTGCTGTGGATGCAGTTCTTTGTAGGACATCATCAGCCTAGATCCTACATTAGGAAGTTAGGATCTTTTAAAAACACTGATGTGGCTAAGCATTTTAAAGTAAGTTCCTTTGAAAAGCCAGAGATGTGCACACATTTCCTCAGAAGGAGCAGCAGCAGTGGGGAGAGGAGGCTCATGGAAGAGCTGCAGAAGAGACAATGGCTATGGCTTGAGCTGTCACTTGGAGCAGTGAACTGTGCCTCAGAAGCAGGCACTCACATGCTTCAATGAACTCCCTAACTCTTGAAAAACTCCTGATCCTACTGACATCAGTAGGCATTTTTTCATTGTCTGCCAACAACAACGGTATTTTGCCTCGGTTATAATAGGGAAAAGTTATGTTATTTGTTTGTTTTTTACTTTATGCACAGTCTAGAGCTTCCTCAGCAAGAGCAGCTTGCCAAGGGCTGGTCATGGCTCTGGCCTCAGCTGGATGCTCACAGAGGAAGGTAATGGAGATGGTCAGCTGAAGAGAAACTGAGAAAAGATCAAGGACACAAAAGCACATTAGAAATAGGAGGGAAATAATAGCCTACTGTCTCCTCCTTCCATGCCCCATCTTGATGCCCTTCTGATATCGGACGGCTGTTTTCCTTCTGGTTGTGTGCTCTGAGTGTCCATCTAAAAAAAACCTTTATTTGTAAACTACCTTTGTATTTAAATAACTCTCATAAAATGTAATTTATTTTAAGTACTTGCATTAAAGCAAATGGAGGCAGCTCAATGCTTTAGAAGGTGCCTTCTAGACTTTTTTGTTTATAATTATCCACAGAAATGCCATGTTTAGGGCTTCTGGCAGTTTGCTTTCTGATTCCATCATGACTGCATCAAGTCCTTCAGATTCAGTAAGAATTCTCTGAGTAATCCTTAACTATATTGCACAAGGTCAGCCTGTGCAGTGGACATTGTAATTGGCAGCAACAAGAATAAGCAGTAGTAGCACATTCATAAAATAACGTCCCTTACAGCAAAGCTAAAATTAGGTAAAGGCTTCCTGCCTGATTTTATTGCTGGGGTTATGTGGTTATAGCCTGGCATGCAAAATTAAAGTCTAGAATAGAATGTGAGCAGGAAAATTAGAGTTTTCTTCACAGATCATATTTTCTTACAGATGGGAATCCCACACTTGGGAGTTTTCTGGTGCCAGAGACACTAGCTACTGTTGTTACTATCATTAATAAAAAGTAATTATATAGAAATACCCATCAGACTTGTACACTAGAAAAAAATTAACTAGGAAATCAGGTGTTAGAGAGACAAATTATGATTTATACAGGGTCTTCTAAGCAGATGGAGAAAATCTTGGTGATGATTAATATCTCTATTTTCTGAAAATCTGCAAAATTCCTAGGAATTGTAGCAAGTGTTTTTGTCATTTTTCCTCATTCTGTTTTAACTCTTCCTACAACAGCACCAGTCATCAGAATATTATTCCTAAAACTACAGGGAAACAAGCAAAACAGCAGTATTACTGTCAGGACACATTTAAAAGAACAAAGAAAACGAAGATGATAGCAACATGAATATTACTCAGCTAAATATCTGGTGTAAATGTCTCATCCTGGGACTCTGACTCCTGAAATATAGTACCAGCTGGACAGACGGACTTCAGCCTGACTTTCTAGTTTATCAGGTAAGACCTGTTTCGTTCTGTTTGTGAATCACTTCACAGGCCTAGGCTCAAAACCCAGCCACAAGATGTCCTGACACACCATTATTAGGAACAGTCTTTTCCTGTCCATGCTATCATTAAGCAAAATTGCATCTGATTTTTGTGGAGAAACTGTTAGTTCAACCTCTCGTAAAGCCACGGCAGCTCATCTCAGGAGATCTGATCTTTTGCCTTTCATAATGTGTCTGCAGAATACTTCCCCATGATTGCCTCATTTAATTAGGACAATACAGATTTCTAAATTTATTCTAGTTGCTCTCTCATTTCTAAAGGTAACTGCTGCAGCCAGTGATTAGTAAGCTTCTATGGTGCAAAATTTTTGATTTATGTTTCATCTCTGCTGATATATAGCCTTTAAAACTCACATGGGTCAGCTTAATCCTCATCTACATGTCAAAAATGCTTGGTTTATCTCAAATACAATGAAAAATGTGACTCATTCAGTGTAACAGCTGAATATCCTCAGGGGCAGGGTACACTTCCATCAATTTAATCTAGTTACTAAATAAAGATATACTGATATTAAAAAACAAAAACCAAATTATGAGCATGCATACAGATTTTCAAACCCGTTTAACTAAACCATTTAAAGTAACCTATTTTAAAATAGCACCATCTTCATTTTCCATCAATGTCTTTGTTTATGGCTACCACAGGGCTTCTGATACAAAAACCCTGAAAGACAGCTATGGGGTTATGTTATGGTGGGCAACTCTTGACCTTGCCTGAACAATAAAGGTCAAGAGGCTATTTTTAGAAAAAGTTTTGGCAATAAAACACACCTCACTTCTTATGTGAGTTTGCCTAATTTCAGCTTCCAGTGACCTTTGGTCATTATCAGTCTTAGTTTGCTAATCGAAAGGACCTGCCACCCACAAAGATATTGCTCCATATCAGTGATGTGGACTTCATGACCAGGTGAGTGTTCAGCTGTTCCATTAAGCTGAACAGCCTGAGGCTCTGCAGTCCTTTCTATGGTTTCTCTGGGCTTAACTCTTCCCAGTTCTAGAACATGCTTGCTGAGCTGCAGACACCAGAAATGGACCCTGCATCCCATACTCACAGTGCTCCCTGCCGGAATGCCCAAGTACCAAGAGACCCGTCTGATATCAGCTGGCACAATCACAACCACCTCCTGTAAGCCTTGGATTCTTGCATCAGGGATCCCGTCTCCCTTTCAGGACCGAGATCAGGGCTGACAGGCTAAAGTTTACACATTTTTCCTATTTGTTCACTGGAAAGCTTTTCTGCAGCTTACTCTGTCTGTGATTTATGAGGTGTTGAAAGCAAATACAAATGGTTTTTAAAAGTAACAATTTTATGGTGTTTTAAGACTTTGGGACATTTTTGGTTCTAAAAATGTCTAAATTCCTACCTTGCCATTTAATATCTGCCAGTGTTACTCTTGGAATAAGTGTTTTGTTAGTATCTTGTGATAGAACTCCCATCATATTTTTTTCCCCAAATGTACACTGCACATATTTAGTGTATGTTTCTGCCCTGTTGCACTATTATTAGGTCTACTTGTACAGCAAAATTATTAGGATTCTATTCACTTGTTCTTACCATCCTTCACTTTTTTGGCTGAAGATTTTGCTTATTATTCTTTTGATTTGTATTTCTGTAATTATCTTCATTTTTGATGTGTCAGCTTACAGCTTCATGGATTTTGTTCATGCTTTATGTTATTTGTCATAAATTGTCTTCCATTCTCTCCTCATTTTTTCAGCTGATGCAGAGATCTGTCTCAGCTCTGGGACTATGTCTTTTGGGAATCTACTGCAACATTCTCAGTCTCTTGATCTGAGTCCAACAGGGGCCCAGCCTCATGCATGCTTTTTATTTGTAACTTGGAGTGTATCAGATAATGCACACTTTTCCCTTTCAAAAACAAGTGATGTTTTTGGTTGAACCCTACCTCACTTGTAACAGATTAATTAGCAGTTTGATAATTAGAGCACAGAGTATATTCTCATACATTTAGTTTTCCAATTACAATATATAAATTATTTCATTCCAGGCTGAGGGTAAAATACCACTACTTTTTATTCTTTTTTCATTTAAATTTTAGTATGCACTATATAAGACAGTAGGTAGAGTCAATGTGTTATGAAACCACTTGCTTCAGGAAATTAACATTCTATTTAAGTTAATAGTACTTTATTAGTGATAAATATGTCTCATGCCCATAAAACACTATTTGGCATAAAATGATGAGAAAGCTACTACAAGCTATAGATGATGGTGGGAATGCATGCACTACACACACCCTTTTCAATGGCTTCATTAAAACATTCAGAAAAAGAATTGTAAATTGCACATGAAGCCAAAAACAGACATCAAAATGCAGCAAAAGAAGAGGGGCCCTTTGCACCTAAATAACTTGTATTGACTTATACAAGGTAGGAGTCCCAAGATATTTGTATATGCTGGAACAGCTCTAAAAAATGAGAATTATAGAATTAATTTACAAAATACCTAAAGTATGGTCCTTCTGTGTTTTTATTCACATCTTCTACCCACTTAGCTACATTATATTCTCTTTTGAACCATGGGTTTAAATACCTGCAGAAAGCAATGGAAGGAACAGAGAAAGCAGAAGAACAAGAATAGAAAATCTGAGAACACACAGCACAAGCTTAGCAAGGATGTCTTCATCCCCAAAATGCAAGTGAATATGGCAAATAAATCAGTATGGATTTGGGTGAGGACTAGGCAACGTGTACAACTGCATGAGAAAATCTGACCTACAACAAGACTCATGTTTGATTAATCTGGAAACTTTTTGGGATACATCATTCATTTAATGTCTTAAGGGTAAAATTCACTCCTATGCAAAGGGCCAGGATTAAGCTCATGGTTTGAACTCCCTTATGATCTCAAAATAAGGATGAAGGGGCATTTTGGCTTCAATCGTTTGGTTGCCAAAGATACACTTTTGCATCCATCTAGATAAATTGCAAGATAATGGCTAAAGGAGCACAGAATCTTGGGCTTGACCCTTTTTACAGGAATGAATTTCAGCCTCTTTAAGTTAAAAGGTTTGAATTTTTTGCCACTATAGTGATAATTTTTACACTTACAGGCAAACAACCCTCTGATTTTTCAATGTTCATTTAGTTTGGTTTTAATGGAGGTGGGCTGCAGAGTTATCTCACATTTTACAGAAGCAATATTGACACCAAAACCACATTTTTAGGGAAAAAAGTCTGAGTTGTATACTCATCTTAGTTACATGAAAATTATGAAATAATGGTGATGTTTAATTATCTGACAACAAATTACCAGGGAAGAAGAAAACTTTTTTGTAACAAATTTTTCCAATAACAAGATAAGCAAATTCCTCCCCCTCTGTCACATTAAGAAAAAAGGGCAATGCAGAAAATAGGAGTCTGTCTGGACCAATTTAAGGTTTGCTCTTGTTACATACGAATGACAACAATCAAAAGATTATTTGTGATCACCATCTTTATATAATAGAGACTAGCACAATTAAATAGGTAACAAATTTTAACCAAGGAAAATGTGAAAGAAAATCCCTCTTTAAGTTATTTTTGACACTTCTGGTCCAGTTCTTGCCACCCTTACTTACGGGAGTGACGCCAACAATCTCACACATGGTTACAGGCCTTGCAAGGGATTGCTCAGATGAGTAAAAGTTGGGCCAAATCATGTAATTCAACCCCCTCCATATTTCAAACCACAATGACAACAAAAGCAGCAGCACTTTCTCAACTTCTTTTGCTCCTTTTTTGCTCTGGAACGTCTCCTCCCCGCCCCGCACAAGCACAGCCACAGCTCTCAGAAAGTACTCGCCCTCAGCCACAAGTGCTTCTAAGTAGCTTCCTCAGCTCGCTTATTTATCAGGAATCGGGAGTGCTTTATGCTTTCCAGCTTGGCATCTTAGAGAAAGAAAACGTCAAAAGTGGTAGCGCAGCAAAACAGATGAACCACAAGTGAAGCAACAGGCTGATGCCAGCGTCACCAGGAACTAATGAATTTCTGCTTTAGCTTTAATTTTACATTTTCTTGTACTCGCTGCAATACTTTTGACTTGCATTTTTTCATTTGAAAGGGTCTTTTGGTAACCATGAAACACTCCCAATCTGGCTTCCTGTATTAGAAAACAGTGTAAGATGGTATCAAAGCATGCAATTGTTGCACAACCATGTTGCAGGGTTTCCTGGGTCTGGGTGTATTACAGACCATCATTCACCACCTCAATCCATCTGTTACAAAAAGGTTAAACTCAAGTTACTGCAGACCACTACGTGATACCATTGGAAAGCCCTCAGGCTGATCTTTCTGGCCACATGTTAATTAGTAATGGCCAGAATCCACATTTCCTTTGAGTGAGAAATTCTGCTTTAAAACAAGGTGTCCTTACGCATAAGCCTAGAGCTAGACCGACAGCTCGATTTGGCTCGTAGCGCAACATGCAACAAGGCAAAAGACCTGGGCTCAAGAGTACTCGTACTCCTCAGGCTGGCGAGGAGGAAGGGTAGCTAGCGCTGCATCAGCAGGAGCACCTCCAAGCAGTCACGGTGTTTTGCCACAGTGAAACTATCGTATACTAGGAAAGGGACTTTTCACAGGATAAAACGGCAGCCCAGAATGCAGGGGCAGGTGAGACTGACCTGTGATCCCGACTCCCTGTTTGGGGGTGGTCGGAACCCCCTGGGCTTATGCCTTGGGCAGGGATTTGGTGGGCGAGAGAAAGCCCAGGCTCAGATGCATGGGTTACCCGGCTGCAAAAAGACAATATATAATAGAAAGTCTAAACCAAAGACGTTCGTATCAGTTATAACAACGAGGAAGACAAATGCTTATAGGAAGAGCAGTGCAAATTAACAAAGGTCTGAATTACTATCTGTTCCTGGGACCTGTTTTAACACAAGCTCCCAATTAAACTGTCAACTTATTCAGAAAACTCTCATCATTCCTGGATAATTCTAATTTATTTTAATAGAGAACTATTTATCAGGCCATTTCATCAGCCATGTTTCTGAAAAAGCATTTGGCCTGTTGGCATTCTTTCCACAGGTAATGAACCATCTGCCTTTATTAAAAAATACTAACTTTGTTCTGAAACATCCAAAAACAATTAAAAATGTCCCAAAATATCTTTAGCAGTCTCCTCAGAGCTCTATGCTTAGCATAAGCCTTGTTCATGTACGTAGTGTCCAAGCTTCACGCAAAGGTGTGAGCAGGACTTTTTTCAGGAGCTGCCCAAAGTGTTCACAAGTCCCTGTCAGTGCTGCTCATGAGGGCTGCAGACTTCAAACCTTGCTCAATCTTTAAGAAATTTTGCTTAAATGATTAATGGCACAATTCTATTTCATGCCTGGCTGTATACAACAAAAATCCTGTACATAATGTGTGCAGTTACTGCAGACTCATGCATACAACAAGTATTTTTGTAGGCAATCACACTAATGTGCTCCTGCTTAAAAAAAAATTGAATTCTGCATAGGGTATGGCATTAATAAACCAAATTTTATAATGGTTAACTACAGTCAGCTAGTTACAGGAGACCAACACTGTTATCCTTTTTCTTCCATCTCAACAAGTATGCTTTGTTGGACTCCTAGGGGCCACATGGGCAGACTTTCTAAATACTGCTTCAGAACAGATTTCAATATTGTTCTATATTTCCCAGACAAGGTAGAAAGGTAGATTGGTCTGGGAAAAAACTCCATGTATTCTGCAGCATCCTCAAAGCATCTGGTGTTGCTTTTTCTTCCTAAATGACTAAATGCTGGTCACGGTTAGATCATTCTCAGTCCATTTTCTCTCCTTGCAAAGCAAGTTGTCCCTCTAACCAGAGAGATAATTTCCCTCTAATAGCCCTCGGCAGTTCTCTCCATTCCCCACTGAACTGACACAGCATGTGGATCATGCAGTGGGAGCTCTCTCTCCAGCTGGTGACAGGACTGCCAAGGAGACTCGGACGAGCCATTCGGGCCTGTGCAGTCCAGGATAGACCCGATCAGCAGAAAGAGTATTTTCCTGCCTGGCAGGCTCTCCCAGGAACACACACACTGGGCTTCACCCCCGAAAGCTTGCTGCATGGCCCTTGGGAAGTACAAGCCTGCTCCCTGTAGCACCAGGGCTACTGCTGGGTTGAGAAACCACTGTAACAAGCAGCAAGAAGGAAAGCAGGGAATTAGGTGGAAATTCAAGGGCACCTTTAAAAGAGAAACAAATATACAGGGAAAAAGATTTCCAACTCACAATATCTCTGTCTGCCCGCTTATTTAATGCTCCAAAGTTCTCAGAGCAAATCTCATTTGTATTTTTGGCAGTTTGGCCAGACTAATTTTGATTATATCAAACTATGTCATGCAAGGAGGAAAGAAAACGAGCAAAATAACATTTCAGTAAGAGTTTATCAGCACAAAGACAAAGAGCACAGAGACTCTTGAGATAAACTCCTCCAAGGGCTAAAATTTCTGGTTTCATGATGCCATTTTGACCATGCAATGTTATAATTGCAATGTGCATCAAAGTATTATTTCTGTAACTTGTAACATAGGGTTTTCTCTATTAATCCTTTCTGAGCCTACTCACCTCAAGACAGCGCACTGCAGGTGAAAGAAAAGTTTCAGAACAAACTCAAAATCCCCAAACCAAAGCAAATGGGGCCCAGAGAGCAGTTAGCATTATTAGCTTCCAGCAGGGTTGGTATCAAGCCCATTTGCCCATCAAGGTGCAAAGTTAGTAGTCATGATATGAGGAAGGGCACTGTCACTGCCACCATGGTCAAAGAAGGGGCCGTTCCCATGTGGTGTAAGTGCTGTAAGAGCAGGCCAGCGCTATTGACAAGCCCAGAGGTTTCCAGCCATTCACCGTTCATTCACAAGAGGGGCCTGAACCAACAGGCTTAAGTACATAAGAAAGGCTCTTTCCGTGTGGGGAGCACTGCACACATGGGCCCTTCAGGAAATGTAACCACTAGATCAATAAGCCAGCAGCTCTAAGCCATACTGGAAAGTCTGGGGATCGGTCACTTGGTAGAGATTTTTATTACCCATTTATCGCAGGGCTTACTCAAGACTGGCTGTTTCAGGCTTACAATGGCAAACTTCAAGGTACTCTCAAAGCAGACAGATACCTCTCCTAAAACCTCCAGGAAGGTATGCAGAGATACAAATGTCTAACTCTGCAATGGCCCAACCCAAGGTGAAGACAAGGGTAGGAAACAGTCAGGTTAACAGAAACCCAGTACTGAACCAGGATACACTCAGCAATGGCAGTTTACTGTAGACAAAAGCCTGCAGTGATGGTGCAGGCTGTCACCATCATTGGGAATTGCTATGGGAACGACTGTGAGGAAGCCTACATAAAAAAAGAAAATTAATAGTTAATTTTTAAAGAATACATAAAAAGAGGTTGAAATACATTAGCCAAACCATTTACCAGATTATCAGTCAGCAGTCAGAATGGGCCACAGAGCAAAAATGCAGCTGTCTACTTTTCAGTACTCTTAATTTCCATCTACAAAACACAAATATGAAAACTCTACTTTTTGGCTTTGCTTTTTTAAATTCAGACTTACTCAGTTGAATTAGACCGTGGCCTAAATCTTTTGCCTCTGACTTTCTTTCTGTTTCCTCCTATATTACCTGAAAGAAATCAAAGGACAAAGACAGTAAAACAACTTGAAACTCACCTGCCCCATGCCAAACTGTATATTCTTTTTGCATCCACAGCAAAAGAGTTGCTACCTCTAACTTTAACCATTTAAATCTTACAAGTCTGTTCCTCTTGATTTACCTCAGACACTTAAGTCACCATTCTCTATTTTTTGCAGCAACTGTGCAGAACAAAAAACTCCTTTATTTCAGCTGTTATTTGACAAAATCACTACACTTCAAGAAAAACACTAAACACTGCCTGATAAAATCACAGAAGCTGGCAATAGTGAATAGGCTTCTTTCTCTTTTTCATGTTAGCTCACACTGGAGGGAGAAATTAAATGTAATTGCTTTGTGACAAAGCACTGTGCAAAAAAGGCACTTATGTAGGGTGCTGCTAAATCCTAATTCCAAGTTAATAACAATTAGCACAATTTTAAGGAGTCATGCTGCTGTCCTAAGATCAGCTAAACTTTCATCAGAGCAGCAATGGTCCAGAGGCTGGTTTCCACTGTGGCCAGCACAGTGGTTCACACTTACCTTGCCAAGAATTACTCCTAGGCCTCCCATTTTCACAAATGTCTGAAATATGTTTTGTGTCTGGGATCCTTTCACTCCAGGAATGAGATAATCCATTTGACCTGGAATAGGAGGGCTCAGATGCGGTTATTGTCAAGGGTATTGTCTCACATCAATGTTAGCTCAGCGGTTCGGTCACATTCCCGAGGCCAGTGACAAAACACAGCCTAAGGTCTGTCTGCACTAGCAGAGCATCCAGGATTTCTGATTAAACCCTGCAGTTATGCCTCGCAGCTGTCTCTGCAGTGGTTCCATGTGCCCACGTTCAAGAGCCAGGCATCAGCACTACTTTCTCACTTGTCTGCTGTGGAATGCACAAACACCGGCGCACACCAGATTTCCTTCAGATTCATAGTTCTGCCTCAGTTCCTAGATGGAAGATGCTCTTACAACTGTCCTCATTTCAAGGCTTTTTCATCTCACAGTCAAGCACATCCTGCCTGCAGGCTGCCCACTCCCTCCTTGTGCTGCTGCAGGAAAGCCAGGACAGCTTCCCTCACCCCACTGCTACCAGTCTCAGGGGCTCAGGAGTTTGTGACGAGCATCCTCTCAGCTACAGCTGGTAGTGCCAGGGAGAGGTAACTCCGCCTCATTTTTGCTAATTTTGAACGTTTATATTTTATCGGCCAATTGTTGCAGTATATACTTCTAATGCTAAACTCAAAGCCAAAAATAGTCTTTTTATCTAGGTGCTTGGTGCAAACTGGTTTTTCTTTCCTCTCGTATTCCCTCTAAGAACCAGAGATGTACATGGCGATGTCCAACATGTGGGGTTTTGCAACAGGCTGCCTCTCGTTGAACTAGAGCTGCTCAGCTGTTTGCCATGAGATCTACAATTATTTCCAAAAGAGAAGAGGAAGTTGAAAAATTCATAATAGATGGCTTACTTATTACAAAGCCTTGCTTTAAAGGAACTATTTTTGTAGTTTTAAGTATGGATACTCGCATTTTTCAGTCTCTGCTTTCCTTGGAGGCATCTGAGAGATGCTCCAGTTTCCAGAAGATCAGGCTAATCACAGCCACACTGAAGTAAGCCCAGGGTTTCATTAACTCAAGCTTAATCACATAATGAAAGGTTTGAGAAACAACAGATCCACTGACAGATTTTCAAACATTTCCTCCTCCTTAAGGTCTCTTTTAGGTTCAGGAATGTCTTGCTATATAATGGTTTTGGTGTTTGCTATTTCATAATAGCAAGAGTTATCACAAAGTTATGTCTTAATCCTCGAACATCCTCTGAATACCAACTAATATTTCATAGTGCTTTCCAGCATGGAGAAGCCCAGGCAGCTGATGGCCCAGTCACTCTAACATCTCCCAAGAGATGCCATCCATACCGGCACACAGAGCAAATCAAAACCAGCTTGGAAGGTAGGAGGTAGCACTCTGGGAATTAAAATGGAACGACTATGTCAGCTGTATCACAATGTTAATGGAGTATTTGTCAGACTTACTTTTCCAGACTTGACAGTGGTACAACATACCTGAACTGGTGGTGGGAACAACAAAACTCTCTAGTACAGACAGACCTTAGAAACCATTAGCTTTTTGGAACAAATAATAAAGAGAGACATATGAAATAAATGAAGTATGAAAAGAAACACAGATACTGCATGAAAGAAGAAACACATTAAATTACAGTAATATAAAAATAACTTTTTAACTAGTATTTAAACCTGATAGACAAAGCTATGAAAACTTGCTTTCCCAAGACTTTCTTTCAAAATATTAACCAAATTAAAAAAGATTCTCCAACACAAACAGTGCATCACTTAAGATTAATGCTTGCCTCCTGAAGAAAACAATCCACACATCCAAAAAGCTGAATTTAAAAATTAGAAATAATTAAGTAATCACTACTGGAGTTTTCCTAATAACACAGTCATTAGAACAAACTGAATGAAGTTTTACATAAGATCAAGCTGCTATACCAAAATAGCAAATGTCACTACATATGTGTCCCTTCCACACATTTCTCTTTACTTTCATTGAAATAATAGCAAAGAAAATGGCTTCATCAACTGCACAGTTGTAGGCTGCTTAGTGAGACAAGAATTAAGAATTGCAGTTTTCCTGTGAAGCAGTGCATGCCTGTCAATTCCTCTTGGACACAGCACTTCTCATAAATTGTTTTACAGTGCTAGCTGGAGATTTTCATATAAAGAATCTCTGACTGCAGAGGAACAGCGAGCATCATGATCTTAGCAATTACAAATGGCTCTCAATGCTTTTAAAGGAATCTTCCCTTTTAAAATGTCGGAATTTTTAGGCAACTGGAACAATAACAGAATTAGTGAAATCTGATTGAGGGCAAAATCTCATTCTCTCTAATCTAATGACAGCAAGCAGAAAACTACAGAAAGTCTTTGTAGAATTATTTTCTAAGATAACACTTGGTGACCATTTAGTATACTAGTCTAGTAAGTGGAATAAAATGCAATTGCTTTCATCTTTAATATGAGACAGCAGAAGTCTAAGTCAACACACTGGATTAATGACACTGACAAATAAAGATATAAAAATAACATTTATATTGAACATTTTATGTTTATAACTATTCTTGAAGCAAGACAATGTTCCTTTTCTTTGATTACATGACCATGATTTAAAAAGTTGTTGGCATTTTATTTAATTTTTTTTCAGCCAGCAATTATTATTACAGTCTACTTGAAATCAATTCTCAAACAGGGATATTATGAAAATTATATTTTTAAAAAATCGTTTACAATGCAAAATTTTTTTATTCTGGCCTAATCATAATAATTAGCAACTCAGGACACAGGAGAAAAATCAGTAATCAAAGCAAAAAGGATGCTATTTCAAACATTCCACAAAGAAAGAAGAAAGAGTCAAACCTGCTGCAAAACAATGAAATGTTCTGACTAATGGAATAATGGGTGATGGAACAGGTAGAAATCTGAAAATGCGACAGAAAAGCAGACCTCTTCTTAGAACTAGATGCAGAGTTTGTGCTGACTCCAGGAGGCATGTCGCTATAAAAAGAGTCGGCCTCTCCCGGCTTTTTTACATAATCGCCCTGGGGTATTTGTCTGAAGTGTAATAAACATTGTAGAGTCAGAAAACATGACAGGAACTAGACCGCACACAAACATGCATGAACATTAGTTTAAAAGAAAGAGGTAAGGATAGCAATCCTTGAGAAAACCTGTTAACCACACACAATAAGGCTATTAATAAATAATTCAACCATCTGAGAGAAAACTCCCACACGCTTCTGTTATGTGCAGAAAAGTGGATTATGTGGTTTTGGAAAGGGAAAACAAGGAACACTTCACTGGTTAACTCTGATCACAGTTTTCAAAGTGAACAGTTTGTGATTCTTGAGACACTGGATAACCAGTCGACATTTCAAATAGCTCATCATGCTGGTTGCAAAAAGCACCCTCAGGTGCAGCACCAGTACTGAGCCTAAGCTGAATACATGCCTGCATCAAAGAGGAGCTCAGGAAAAGTGAATGCTTTTTTCCTTCTGAGGTAGATGCTACCCATTTAACTTTTGTGATCATTATTGAATTCAAGAGTAGCAATCTGTTGAGCTGTTTAAACCTCAGGAGGATAAAAACCTCCAGTTATTTAACTGATTTCTTGTGTAAGGGAACTAATGCCAGTGTCAGAGATTCTCAGCTACTCCTGATTACCACAGTAGTAGACTCAATCTGCCAAGACACACAAAAGTAATGTCATAGTTTATCCTTTTCCAGAACTAGAAGCTCAGTTATGGTGCATAAAACTATCCATGCATTAGAAAGTTCTAATCAAGTTATGCAAAGTTTTTGCAGATGGTGAATTCATCGCCAGCAGAGAATACCTGCCATGCAAGTATTCCAGTTATAGTTCCACCAGGTTTAAAAATCCTCCCAAGTACAAGTAGTTACTTTGACAGTTGACTATTTCATAATATCAGCATCAGTATTTATTCAACCTCGCACTTTCCAAGATATTTTTGCTTCAGTCTGCCCCCACTAAGATGCATATCTATCAGGTTGATTCACATTCAGATTGTGCACAACTACAGACCTGAACTGGGACCTCTTCATTCCATATCTGAATTTCTAATGCTTCTGAAGTATGTAAAGTATATAACTATATGGCACATAAATCATTAGTGCAATGCATTACTTCCACACTCCATCTTCTAACACCTCCCGAATTTCAGTTCTTGTCCCATCCCTCAGCTGGCACATGGGTGTGTTCAGAGCTGGCTCAGTGTGGGCAGCTCTGCTCCCCAGAGTTCCTCTAGCAAACTGCTCTCTTGCTACATCATCAGAAATAACTTCTCCCATGTAGCTGGGCCCTTGAAAGCCACACTATCCCAGCTGCCAGAATCCTTGCTAATTGGCTCTTCTTATCACTTTCAGTTTGCTTGTTTCAGTTGCTTATTAGTACCAAGTATCATCCTTATGTCATGTTCAAAAATATTATAATGACTTGTTTTCATTGTTATTTAAGGAGTAATCTTTTTTAAAAAAAACCAGCAGAGACAGTCTGGACAATCTGGTGGGTATCCATTTTTCCGTTTATGGAGCACTCCTTGTACTTATCCAAAATTATTCTATTTAGAAGTCAGCCTACAGAACTTCATTTTATTCATGAAGGAGATTTAGTTACTAAATATCTTGCTCGTCTTTAAAATGATGGAGTCCTCCATTACCTTCAGAAGCCTCAGCTTATGCTGGTTTCCACTTTGCCTATGCTCTTAGACACAGCTACAGACTGGCTGCACGCTCACAGCTCTCTGGCCATAAAGTAATTTCTGGAGATGAAGATATCTGAAGAAGTTACATTCCCTAATATTCCAATGGAAACATGCAGGGGGTGGACTCTGTCTCTGTTTCGAGGTTTTGTCTGCTCTGTCCTCCGCCAATACTGAAACATCCACAGTAGAATGACTTGATGGCCCTGTTAGTCTCCACTTACAGATACATCAGTTCCCACTAAGCAGCACCAAACCCTTAAATTCTGCCTTCCTTGTGCTGGGTGCCATTCCCTACCCACCAGCCTCTGCATAAGGCTTGACTTCAATAGTGTTGCCTTTTTCTCATTACTGTACCTGTGGCCTATCTGATCCTGTAGCACACAACCAGCACTTGACAGTGCTTTTCCACTTTTTACAAATATTTTGAGCCTGGCAGAGAAAGCACTACACAAAAGGAAATGGAGAACAAGCACAACGGGTAGCAGCAACAAAGAAAGCAGCAGCTTGGACCAGAAGGCAACGATACAGGCAGAAAACAGGGGAATTTGAGAAATCCTCTTATCTGTGGGGGACTGGGAGAGGAAGGAGCCAACTCCTTCCCACAAGACCCATCTGCCAGGCAGATGCCTGAGCAAAGGGAGGTGGTCTTCCAGGAGCCAAACACAAGTCACTAGGAAAATGGTTTATTTTTGGCCACAAGCTTGAAATGGTGAAAGCTCAGCCCTGTGCTGAAGCCAGTACTGTGCTTTAGCTATGAATTAATCGAACACGGTGACGGGAAAAAATGGGCTCTTCGTCCACACAGGAATTTAATTGCATTGTATTTTTAACTGCAAAGAAGCTCCAGGAATTAATTTGTCTCAGAAGGCTCCTGAACATCATGTTGATATTAATTATTCAGTTCTTAGCCTCCCAAGAACACTTTCATCTCTAACGGCCAATTTTCAGTCTCTCTTATTGGAAATATTCTCCTGTTTTCCTAAATAAAATAGTTATTGCAGAAGTATAAAAAACATTATTTTTGCTACTGACTTCAGTGAAATCAGGATTTCAAGCAATGCATTTACAGAATACTGATTTCATATATTATTTAAAATATGATAACCCATCTCAATATTTTCTTTATAGCATGTAAATGAGCAAGAGAGAAGAAAAGCTCTTTTCAGAGACTTCTAAGATACATTCCATTACTTTTATCACATACCTCTGTCTTCTGTAGTTTCTTTCCATATAAACAGAAGAGAAAGGAAGAAGAATGAATTTTTAGTATGCAGGTATACATGGTCAGTAAGACCAAAAAACTGTAAGGAGAAAAGCACTGTATACAGAATGAAATTTTTGCTCAAAATATTTCTACAAAATCACTTCTGAAATAAGCATATTTACAAATATACTACATCAGAATAAACAAGAAAAATATATTTGTGTTGATGGCTACAGTCAGTGCTGAGTGTAAGGTGCAGTTCATGATGGGTTTAAGCCTATTCACTGTGCAGCTGCTAGCAAGAGGTGCACTCTCATCCTGAACCTCCAAAAACTAATCTCACTGGCTAGTCATGATCTCAAAATGAGCCCTTAACTTCTAGAGTTTTACTCTAAATAAAAGTCCAGGTTTTCAGATACTGCCAGAAGCTGAGGGTGATATACCAAGACAATACAACCTACTTTTCTAGTATCCTCATCTTCACGGTTTTTATCCAAATGCTTCTTTCCTTACGTATTTCTGAGCTGCCCTCAGCCTAACTTAGTCTAGCAAACCAGCAGGGGCTGTGCCACTTCGTCATGCCAAACCACTGGGGCTGTGCCCCGGGGAACTGCCTGCAGCTGAGCCTGCCCTGCCCTCCGAGCACACCAACGACCTAGGGACAAACGACTTCAAGAGGCAGTCTCACCCAAACACAGATGATAAAGTCAGTGCCTTGAATCTTTTTTTACTACAAGAAAAAAACATAAATCCCTCTGTTTTTATAAGAAATTCACAAAAGAAGTAAAACTGAAAAAGACCAGTCAGGCTAATATAATCCATTTTGCCTCTCAGTGAGCACTGACAGCTCTACACCAGAAGAGAACTTGAGCCTTATTTGCAAATTGCAGATCTTTCCTACCAAAAAATGTGCTTGAATTAATTTCAGGTTAAGCCGACTAAATATAATCATCTATTTAAGGAAGCCTATGGTTAAATGCTTTGCTGACTGACTGAGAGCTAATCTTGCTATATTTACTTCATCATGAGGAAACATTTATAATTTAATCAGATCATATTCTTGTATTTTCTTTGTAACATACAGTAAAATCATAATCTGATCATCTAAAAAAAAGAAAAGAAATTACTAAATGAGAAATAAATTTCAAATTTGGATCAAGCTCTAAAACCACATACAAATGTAAGAATTGCTTGAAAAATGTTAATATGATAAAAATGTTACTGTACAAATATTGTTGAATTTGGATTTTTTAGATTTTTTGAATTGTTATTTTCATAACATAATCAGCTATCAGATGAAATACACATCTTTTTAAACTCTATTAAGAAGAACAAAATGTACTTACTTGTAACCCCAACCAGTTATTCCTAAAACGAGAGCCAACACTAAAATGGTGCCAGCAATAGCCCCTATTATTATATTTGTGCTAACCACACCTGGAAACACAAGAAAGATGAAAAATATACATGGTTTTAGGAGAAAAATACACAAAACCAGTAAATGCACCATCTTGCAAAAACCAGCTTGAACAACTTTCACTAGACTGATTAATTGTAAGCAGTGGTAACACTCCTGAAGCATAGCATGGACATAAAAAGATCACTTGTAAATCAAGCTTTGACCTCTGTGTCTGTTTCCATTTAACTGAATGCTTTTTTCATGGGAAACCTGTGCCAGGCATGCCAATACACTATTATCAATCTTAAACTGCTGTAGATTACATCCTTACAACCTGCCCTGGCAAATACATGCTTACCATGGAATAAAAGGGACTACTTGTTTGGTTTTGCTCAAATCCTTCCACAGCTGAATAAATTAATCAAATGAGGGATTCTGGAAGATGTCCCCCCACAAGGATTTCTAACGACCAACATTTACATGCTCATTTTTCCACAATATATCTTTCTTTTGTATTCAAGACTAAAACTGAATAAAAACTCCCACTCAAAAAATGTAAAAGTCAAGCATTACCTTTCCATCTAGATATGGAATATCCCAGTAAGTTTTTGCTTATCCTAATCTATCAATATGCCTAATAAGGACACTCAGATGATGGGGACAAGCACGGTAGAACTGGACCCATTGATACCAGTTCCCAAAAAGGCACTGTCTGAGGCTTCATTTACAGACATTGAGTGCTTCTGCTGTGGGAGGAAGAGGGGAAACTGATGCTGCAACATGTTGTGTACTAACTGAAAGAGTAGGAGACCTAGTTTTGCTTAATGAACTTTCCTCAAATCCAAGCTTTTTCAGTTGTTGGTAAAAATTATAACAACATACCTTTATTGATGGCATCTTTATCAAAAAATAGATCGTCTTTGATGTGAGAACTGCAGTCATCTCCTCCCCAGAATCGGTCACAGACACATTTTATTTCATTGCTACAAACCTGCAGTCAAAAGTGTAGCTCAGAAAAAAATCAGGTTATTAATCCATTCCCGTAACTAATACCTCAAGTATAGGTACAGTGATAAAGCCATGATTTTACTGCTCACAAAATTTCACAAAATATTTTTTTAATATATAGCAATTTTTGATTTATATATTAGATATAAATGAATTAAATGTGCTATTATATTTTATATAAATAGATTTAATGTTTATTCTGCACAAATTTTAACATAATCTATATTTAATAGAACCCTTTATAATTGCTTTGGGAGACTGACCTTAATGATTTTTTTTTCAAAATATGACGAAGTGCATGATTTCATATAAATAAGGAAGTTTTCATGCAGTGTACAAGACAAAAGGCATTATGAGAGAACAACTGCTTAGATCTCAGCTTAGTCACAGGGCTCTGGACACTGTGTCAAACTGTGAGGAACAAGGGGACTCGCCAGGGCCACAGCAAAGCCACAGACTGCACACCGAGCAGAGACACTAGCCAAGAGCCAGCTCACTGCCCTCTCTTCCAGAGGAAAGGAACTCTCAGCCCACCAAATCCAACATCATCAACAACTTTATGAATCTTCTTGGCTATTTATGCAGTAAAGAGGGAATTAAAAAGAATAGGTCTCTGGAAGAGCAGAGACCCAAGTTTCTTAGTTCACAAAACCTTTGTATTTATTCTCCAGCACATTGCCTGAGGAAATATCAATCAAGTTAGCAAAAGTGATAGCAAAAACATTGATTGATAAAACTTCTGTAAAACTAATACATACTATAATTCATTGTTTAAGATGCCTTGACTGGAATGCATTATATTTACTTATGTGCCTCCTTCCCTTTTCCTTTTCAAAAGCTTCTCCAGTTTTATGACTTCTAAGAGTCACACCTTCCTGAAAGGTCCAGCTAGTAGACGACACAAGGCCAGGTACTCAGCAAAAACACCAAAAAGCATTAAAGAGCGCAGGAACATACACCATGTCCTGAACAAATCTGGCTGTCCGTAGTGCCTGGGCAGGTGCTGAAGTTGAAGGCCTCGGTGGGCAGGCAGCGATGGTCGAGGCACACCATGTCGGGCCCACACGGCGTCCCGTTCTCCACGTAGCCCAGGTCCGTGTCCTCATCGAGCTTCACGTGGCCACCGCTGCAAGACAATCAACAGGACCCTGGGGACTTGTGCTGGGATTAGATGGGGCTGCTTGAGAAACTGGGCCCTGGGCTGCTGCCTGTACATCTGTGTTACACAGTGCTCAGGTAAGGCTAAGTATTGGCTTAGTGATCCCACTGGGCCTAACACGGAACAAAACAAAACAGTGTATCTACATCAAATAAACGTAATCATGAAAACAAAGACCATTTTTGCTGTGAGACAGCTAGAGTTAGATAAAACTCGAAGTTTACTTGTTTAGAACTTCATTTCATCTCACAGTTGTGTGAAGCTATGAAAACATACCACGTCTATAATTAGAATTCAGCTAAACTACAGCAATGAATTAGGCTGCCAGTTAACTTTGGCAGTGCAGGAATATGTCTAAGTATTCTGGGTACATGAAGTACTTTGCAAATATTAAGGAATGTAAAATCACAGGGCCTGCATCTCTACAGGCAAAATTAACTACTGAGGGGACTGCGGAACAGCTGCACTTCCCACAGGCAGTTAATTTTCTGAAGCTTAACAAAGGCTGAACTGAAATAATGGTTATGTGTTAATAGGAAAAAAAATTAATGGAAAGAGTTTTTCTCCACTTAGGAATGAGAAAGCTGCTTTTCTATGCAATGTAGATATTGATTGTTCTGTTTTCAGGATTTCCAATTACCTGCAATTGTAGACTTTTCCATAGTGCAAGATTGATGTTGTGATTTCACCATCAAGTTCTCCAAGTCTAGGCACACTGGATACATTGGAGCACAGAAGGTATCCACAAAGCACATCCCTGAATTGAAAGAATAAACATATACTCATAAAAAACAAAATTCAATTATAATGGACAATCCAAAATTGATTGAAGTGAAAATCTCTTCACTTGCTTGGTAACCTATTTGTTATTCCTTGCTTTTTTCCCACTGACAATAACTCACACAAATAATGCTGTTTCCTGAGAAAATTCTTCTCCTTGGAAGTTAGACTGGGAAAACTCTGTTTTTATAATGCATTATCAAAAATGCCTTCAGTAATAACCAGCAGGGAGCTGTCAAGAACAAACCACATCAAATTGATTTAATGATCTATTAAGATACAGTAACTGGTCCATAGAGGAGCAACAGTAGATACTGGTTTTAAATACACTCTCATAGGACACATATGTAAGGGAACTATAGACACCAAGTGAAGGGACTTCACTATTCATGTGTGGAAACTTTTGCACTGACAGAATAGTAGAGTCTGACATCTCCCATATTACTGAATATTTTTTAACTTATGAATTTGTAATGGAACAGAAGTAAGGTTACCAAATCTGCACAAAAAAAGTGGGAAAGACCATTAGTTCACCTGTAGGCAGAACTAGATATCAAATGTCATTGACAGAATGGAGAAATCTGAAAAAACAGTTTGATATGGACCAATGAAAGGTTCAGAAATAGGCAGAAACAATCAGCTGCATATATGCAGAATGTGAAAAAATGGTTTAGGCAGCAACTTGGACGAATATACTTGGAAAGTTACAATATCATGAAAAGTAAACACAATTTAGCAATGCAATGGCACAGCATAAAAAGTGAACACCACACCAAGAAGTGAAAACAAAGGCTGCTCTCATCTGCACTGCTAACCCTCACTGAGTACTAGGACCACTTTTGGTCCAAGCTCTCCCAAGCTCAGATGGTGCTCTCTTGTCAAGGATCATTTCTTGGCACCCTGCTCCCTTCAGGATTTCTTGCACAAAGGTCTGCAGAAAGCCAAAAGTCTGATCCATAGAGAGGCTTTTTGAGTCTCTTCATGCCAGCTAAAGAACTGGATAGGGGTAAGAACCTCATACTAGTAGCTTTCTAAATGGATCAACTTACTGTTTATTGCACTGTATCCAAGAGTCCTTGTCTCTTCCACAGTTTCCTTTCTCAGTTCCCTCAATATTCAGCTTCTCATAGCAGTACCTGTCAGCAGCAGTCACTTCTAAAAACAGAAACAAATCTCTTCTAAGATGATGACTTTGAAAAGCCATGTCATGAGAAATGGGGATACACAATCAAAGCAAGCAGAGCTTCCCAGTTCGTGAACTGAAACACCATGATCTGCAGGTGGCCCATGAAACTCTGCACAGTGCTCTTCTCAGTTAAAAGCTTTATGATGGCACCACAGGACTGTTTTTAAATTTTGTTCAGATTGATGAGAGTTTATTGGTCAAAAATATCCTGAAGACACTGAAATAAACTAACGAACATGAGTATACGCTCCCTGGATGGTTATTAATGAGAACTAAAGTTTCAGATTTCAGAACAAACACCACTGAGTTACCTAACACTAGAGAAAGAGATGGAAAAGAGGATGGAAAGACAAAATGACGAGGCAAGAGGGGGAGAGACATACTGTTCTAGATGTTTTCAATGGTTCTCAGTATGTCTCTACCATAATTTTCTTGGCTAAGATAGTCTTTCAAGCAACATGTATTACAACCAACTTAGAAATGGAAACATTCACTTACTTTCACCCCAGATATATTTACATTGCCGGTCCCTGGTTTTACATCTTCCTCCAAAGCAAATACCCTAGAAAGAAAGAAAAAGATACAGAAAATATTTCAAATTACTTGATTTTCCAAAATTTGTATTTCTTTAACATAAAGATTAGTCACATGCTTTATATTGAGGCAACTAATATGTGATTCTATCTTCTTTTCATCTAAAATATGACTAGCACCCAAAACTCATGAATGTTGCCAGAACTGTCCCAAGTGATATCCAAAGATCTTAAAACAAAATTTATAAAAAGCAATCTATAACAGCAGAAAGAATGTAATACAAAGTGAAGTCCTAATTACCTGTCTGTTATCACATGAATATCCATCCATTTTATGGATATTAGGAGAACACTATAGAAAGAGAAAATAAGTAATAGATCATTGATCAGACAAGCAAGAAAGCAAAGTATACAACAAAAGTTGTTGTATATACATATATATACACACATATATTTTATACATATATATATTGTATATACATATGTACATACATATATATTTTAAACATATATATATGTATATGTATAAAACCAGAATGATACTGAAAAATCATTTCAGTATCATTCTGGTTTTATCAGCATCAACAGATTTAACACAATTTTTATACGCCATGTTATACAAAACATTCAGAGTGATTTCGAGATTACAGGTGAGGGTTTTTGTCTCATGAACAGAAGACACAAAAATCACCTGGCTGGAATTTCCTGTGCAGTTCTCTGCAATATCACAATCATTCACTGCTTCTCGACACAAAACTCCTTTAGGTTCAAACTGGGAAAAAAAGCACAGAAAATTAGTGTCTTGGTTTCTCCGTATCTTGCCTTAAATGCAATGATTCCTTACAGTTTTATCTAAAATAAAAAATGGGATATACTCATGTGCTGACTGAAGTGGGAAGACTTTCCTTTCCCTGGTGTGTATGCTGCACCACTCAAGCCATTTACTTGTGCAAGTGGTGCCACTCTCTGAGGCACCCCCTCCCAAGGGCATGGATTGTGGGGCTGAGCAGCAGAAGTCTCTCCTGGGACAGAGGACTCCTGGGGGTGTCCAAACCAATACTGCAGTGGCCGGCAGCGTTATCCTACCAGGTCACTGTGCCTTTTTATGACTATTTTACTCTTCTTTACAGAATGGAAGGAGTGATCCTGATCTTCTCTCTAGGGATGAAGAACACCGCAGAGCTCTATGTATAAACACTTTGGTTATTTTAATCCCCCATTGTTGTTGCAGAAGAGGAACTATTAATAAATGTACTGAATTCTGTACAGTTTGACACCATTTTCTAAGGGAGTGGATATTTAACAATGGAAAGTGTACCAGTGACCTAATATAGACGTTTTGGCTAAAGAATTATGTGCTAAGTCTCAAGACCTGGAAAAGAAGGAAGACATCTCATTTGAGGCAATTGTTAGTGTTTCTGGTCATGGACATACTACAGACTCCTTATTTTTCCTCAAAGTTTCCTTAACACTATGATAGTCACTTCATTTTGCAGGCCTGTGATTTTTTTTGTTTGTTTGTTTGTTTGGGGTTTTTTGGTTGTTTTTTTTTTGTTTGTTTTTGATCTGCATGCACGTAAATTTTTTGGGGGACAACTGCTAACTCCACAGCTGGTGTGAACACCAGTGGAAGAGCTAGACTATGGTACTTTCTCAGTCCTCAGCTTCATTTTTTTACCAGATGCTGGAAAAATGCAGACAGACACGAACATTGTCAGAGACACTACAGAATTCTGGGATGTATAATCACCATGTATTGCTTGCAATCCCCCCTTCACTCCTGCTTTCAGGCAGGATATTACAGGGGAAAATAACCCCAAGTTTGGGAACTGTTATATATGGTTTTTTGAGTTGTCCTGATAAACACCTCCTAGGGATATATGATCTGTAAAATTCTACTTTTCTGTTCATTCACTCACCCTTGCCACTCTGTAAGTAGATAAACCCTTTTCTCAATGGCAAAAAAATAAGACAGGTATACAAAAGCTTAGTTTTGTTCTGATAGCCTTTAATATGGTGCATATATGACTTGGATTCTTGAACAAAATTCACCCACACTGGTAATCTGCTGATTTTTTTTTTTTTAATTACTTTAAAAAAAGGAATGTACTTAGGGAAATGTGATCTGTTCCAGCATAATCTGTGCTTTTTCTTTTTTTAACCTTAGGATGAGCACAAAGTCAAGAATATGGTCCACAGTTATTATTAATGATTCTCCTAAGGAAATGAAACCCTCAAATGTGCACAGACAAAGATAAAAATATCACACATAGTATACAACAGTTTTAATTACATTAATATTAATTATCTTTATTACTAAATGAGTACAAACAACTACTCGAAGTCATATTTAGCAGGGTTCCCTTACAGCCACGATCTGGTTAAACCTCCTTTTACTATTTACTGATGTATCAAGAAGAATAACTTACAGTTTGCATAGGGCTTGAATCCCTTTACTCAATGGGATTTCAGTCAGTCCAAACACAGGGAGACATAGGCAGACCAAACTGAAACTGAAGTCAGGTCTCTTTTAGATGAATCCTGAGTAATTCTGCTGGCTGCGCTTTTGTGCTTTTTACTATATCCTTCCCTCAGATACTCGGTGGTATGATTTTCCCATTCAGTCTCATGGGGCAAATCCAGAGCAACATGTATGGCTTTGGGAGTGGCACATGGGAAAGGATGTGCATGTTCACAGAATGACAGAATGCCTGGGGTTGGGAGGGACCTTAAAGATCATCTAACTCCACTGCCATGGGCAGGAACACCTTCCACTTGCTCAAAGCCCCACCCAACCTGGCCTTGATCACTTCCAGGGATGGAGCATCCACAGCTTCTCTAGGCAACTTGTTCCAGTGCCTCACCACTCTCATAGTGAAAAAACAAGGACAACTAACAAAATTTTTATGGTTAATTCATCCTTTAAGCAAGGATGTCTAATGAGATCTCATAGAACTTCAGCTTGATTCAAACTTGTCTGAAACTGGAAGGATTTAATTTACCTCTGCGTTTGATGACAGTCCCTGCCCCAAAGAGCCAAGCCTAAATGACAGAGTACAGCCTCAGAAAAATCAGATTTCAGCCAGTTTTAAAAGGTAAGCTTTCAGAAGAGTAATCACAAGGTCTGCAAGGGAAAACACATGTGCTGTAGTGCCTGCAGCCATCTGGATGCATTCCCAGCAGGATGCTGCAGTGAAGGTCACTGCCCTTACCCGGCACTTCCGACAGCAGAGCCCGTTGCTGCACTGGGAGCCCGCGGTCAGGGTGCAGGTATTGCAGCACTCTCCTCCTTCACTGGCACACTCCTGAGGGACACACACACAGAACACAATACATGGGAAAAGCACATGAACCCCAAGCTCTTAATACTTCTCCTCTTAGCACGCTACCTGAATGGATTTTTATTCATTCTTTTAGGCACCTGGAGGCAGAAAAAGGCATGTACTTGTGGGACATGAAACTGCTGCTTCCTGTGCAAGATAAAAAAATAATTTTTTCTAACTTCATATTGTCAGTCATTAAATACTAGCATCTTAGCACTGACGAGTGTTTCCATCTAGGAAAATGCTTTCTTTAATGTTTTTGAAGGTCTGATTCTGCACAGGCAGCTATTACTGTGGATCCTTGGGCACACGACCGTCACCCTGCTTGTCTTCCTCCACTTATTGTTAACAGCAGCAATGTGCAGTACCAACCTTTGGGAAAATCTAGTTACTAATTTAAAGTACATTGCACTTACCGCTATTGTCCCACAGTCACATTCCTCTCCATCTTCCACAAAGCCATTGCCACATTCTGGAGGATCCAGAAGCTGCATGAAAATTCAGAAATCAAACAGCATGTCTCTTTTAAGGGAATCATTGTCATATTTACTCTCTGCAACATGGTTTTTAAGCTAGAACTCCAAATGCATTAACTAAAAAACAATACCCATGACTTAAGGAGACACAGACTGAAAAAACACAAGAGAAGCATACAGAGAATGAACACTGCTGAAAATTAACACAGCAGTGCTGCCGAGTCACATGGTATCTTCTGTGCATAGGTGTCAGCTTTACAGTTTGAGCAGTAAAGTTTGAGCAGAAGCTACAGTGAAAAACAAAGGTGTGACAATAAAGGAAAAAACAATTTAAAGATATGACAATTTCATTATCTTCACAGTGGTTGCAATTGCTGTTGTTTTGGAGTTCAAGTGACAAGGGCTGAAAGGTTAAAGCCTGCATTGTAAGCTCAGAAGTAATAGTCATAAAAAGTAGTCCTTTTATGTGGCTCAGAAATGCTTGGAAAGGAGAGAGGCTGGGTTTCCTTGTCAGTTTTTGTTGCAGTTGGATTTTTTTTTCCATTTTCCTCTACCACAGTTGGGAACTTTCAGTAGTTTTCTATAAGTATGTATCACAGGCAGATGTGCACAAGAAGTATTGCTAGTGAGGCTTCCTCCCTTTCCTTTCAGCCTTCCCACTGGACTGTAACTTAAAATATCAACACCTGTATATTTGTATGCCATAATCTCTTCTAAGGGACACTTACATTCTGTTCTTTCCAGTATAATTTTTTCTGTCTTCCTAAAACTTTTAAAGGTGATTCTTCTAAAAGAAAATAATTTTTTCCTTTGGACATAAGAAAACATAATAGTAGCTTTTATTGCATAAATGAGAAGGCATTTAAGTGTGTCACCAGACTAAAATTTTGCAGATCATCCTCCGAGTTCTCCAGTTAAACTAGGACCATTCCAAAAATCACTCTGCTCCTGAGCCATCTGCACAAGTACATCGTACATGGTGTAGAGCAATTCTCCTGGCTGCTGCCTTTCTGTCAGGAGCCCACAGGATGGAGCATCACCCCACGTACTTCACTGTGCCACAAACCACAGCCTGGCACAGGCTGATGCACTATTATTAGATCCCCTATTGAAATGGAAACTTGACTGCAGCATGCAATGCATATGTAGAATTTAACATAAAATGTATGCAAGATTTTAGAATTATTAATGAGTTGTTAAAACTGCTTGTTTCCTACGTATTTTTGCAGATATCTTAACTTCTTCAACATCTCTCAGTGTGCTGCACAACAGAGAAAAAGAGATGGCAGTAACAGAGCATTCTGCCTTAAAATATTGGGCCAATTTGCTGCAGTACATAGGGACAGCTAAATATGAAATTGAAGACAATTGAAGAAAAAAAACCAAACATTAAAAGCAAATTGGATAACCTTTCCCCAAAGTCATATCATTCATCCACTCATTTGAAAAGAGCATATGTTCAATCTGCTCCAGCAGCCATTGATGTAATTTTTGGGATTATAGCTAATCTAACAGTGGAGCACTGCCAAACACTGCACCTTGTCACATCAGCTTTCCTTTATCTCATAACGCTTGAAAAGCAAAAACAAGTTTGTGTCTCACCACTCTTGCTAGGAAACACATCTTTGACAGCTTTGTTAATTAGACAGACATCCACTGACAAAACCTTTAAACCAACCCAAACCACAATACATAAAAGAGACTAAATCACCCTGCCTTCCACATCTAACTCATATTTTTGCATGGCATCAAAAAAACCCCAGAAGTGCTGCCAAACTAAATTGAAAGGAGAATAATGGGTTTTTTCCCAACTGACAGATGTGTAAATGAACACAATCGCTAAAATAAAACCAAGTAAGACACATTGCACAATATAAACAATACACTCGGCAAATGAATAAATCTACCAGTATTTCTCTCCACCTTTAATGAGATGGAAAAGAGCAAACTTTAAAACTCAGGTACATTTTAAATAAGAAATTTTACTTCTTATTAATTAATTACAGTTCTTTCTCTCCACTTTTAATAATATACTATTTCATCAAAAGAAACCTTTAAGAGGTAAGCAGACTCAGCTTGTCCAGATTTGATGCTTTCTGTTCCCTTCTTTAACATTTATTGAAATTTTGTGGTTGTCAGAAGATGCACTTTTTCTCAGGTTCACCAGAAGGAACATGCATCACTCCTGAATTGACTTTCTTCTCTTTTACATCTGTGACTACTTCAGTTAGCAGATAAGTCTTTTTTCCACATTGGACTGTCTTTCCACCTTAGCCTCTTTCCTTTGCTTGTTGAAAGACAGCCATTAAATACAGGTTAACATTAATTATATATAGAAAAGAGTCAAGACCATTGCACTGCTTGCTTTACATTTTAACACATGCTTCAGTAAACAGACCAGGAATATACTGAAACACTGCTGCAAATCCTCCATTGCAGACCTTGCATCTTGGCTGGAGCTTTTTAGCCTTGCTTTGCACTTATTTCCCTTAAATGTCTGGTGGTAGGGCACTGCAGCCCCTGTGGGGGCTAAAGAAGCAGCTTGTGACAGATGTGACATAAAAACAATCCCATTTCAGCTTCCAGAGATTAGTACCAAAAGACATTGATTCAATGCAAATGAGAATTCAAGCTGTGCAAAAGTTTACCAAGACACTTGAAATCTCAGCAAATACATTCAATTGTAATATATAATACAATAAAATAATATAATATAATACAAAATTGTATTTTATTTACAATATTCAGAACAAATTGCTTGAAGGGTGATTCTCAATCAGAGGCTGTTGATACTCTACTGGACATGACACCACTTTATTAGAAATGTATTTAAACATAATTTCTAAACTACTATGAACTAAAATAATCTACTTACTCCCATATCTTACCAGAATAGTTATAACTTAGAAAGAACCAGAACTATCAAAACTACAGGTGTTTTTCCAACTTTATAATTTTCATTTTTCTTGGTTTCATCTAAATTAGCAATAGAATGGAAATAATATTCAACGTTAATGTAATGCTTACTTTAGTTGGTTTATTGAAAAGGCAGGCTCCACCTCCATTGTTTAAAAATTCATGATACTCTTCAATATCACACTCGGAGAACTTGCTTGGAAGATAATACCTAACAGAATAAGGCAGAAGGATTACTTTCTCTGGAGCTTTTTACACTGTATTTTCTTTTTTTGAAAGAGAAGCAATATAACATTATACTTCAGAAAAAGAATGAAAACATACTATTCAGAATCACAGTGACTATCTGTTTGCAAGTCTATCTAATTTGAAAATCCTTTCAGTAAATAACAAGGAAATTTCAACAATGATACAGAAGCTCATGGAAAGTGAGAGTCTCAGAACATTTCACTACGTTTTTACATGTCAAACACCACAAATACGATTACAGTGCATAGTTCTCACAAGCGTGACTTGTTCCACTAACAGGCCTGATCTCGGAAATACATTTCTTTCCTCCCATACAAACTGCAGGAGATAAAGACAGCTTATAATTTGCTTCTCTCTTAGAGGAAATTGTTCTCCTGACCCATAGATTTTTATATAGTAGAGTTACGTCATTTTAAACATGCTTCTACAAACACCACCTAACATTTCAGCTTCCCTTTGTCAAGTGTCCCACTCAGTAAATTTCAACTGAGTACAGAGTTCCCTTGAGGCATAGTGCCTCACCTAAAAAAAACCTGATGCAGAGAATCTTTGCATGGATCCTTTCCACAGGGAAATAACTTTTCCCAAGGCAACCGCAGTGATCTTTACATTCAAGTCCATAGTCATGAAAGCACTTAAGCTTCAAGGAGATTTTGGAGTCTCAAGGGCTTTCCTCTACCAGCTCACCACCGGATATAAAAATATTAGCCAAAGTGCTGTCCTGCACTGCTGGGAGAGAGAGCTTCCAAAACATAATTGGCTTTTTCCATCTGTAATGCTCATGAATTAGGTCTAAACACTACAGAGGCTGTGGATTTCCTCAAAGTTCAGCAATAAGATAGGTAAATACAAGGTTTTTTCATGTACCCAATTATTTGAAAGGTTTGAACTTCAGATAAAGAATTTAAAGCCCCTAACATGATAACGTCTAACTTTTATAGGAATCAAAAATGCCTCTCAGACAGACTTTTTAGCTTACTAAAAATCAGAAAAATCCTACCAGGTATGTTTTCAGGTATACTAAGGTGAAAAGGGCACACATTCACACTTTCAAAGAAGTTCGAATGAGATATACTTCTTCGTTCAAAATTTTTCTGACCACAAAGCTATTGTGAAAATTTGTGGATCTATTCAAAATTAATTAAAAACTGACCTCTGTCTATATCTAAAACTAGAATACAATGTAATTCATATCTAAAACTAGAATACAATGTAATTCATATGCATGATAAAAGACAGGCTTGTAATAAAATTGTTAGGGTCTGAATATACTTCAGAAAGCATCAAATTTCATCCAGCAGCAAAAATTTGCTGATTCACCAGTCATTATGTTAAAATCTCTCCAGTGGCACTACACATGGGTATGAACATAGCCTCCAATGGGGGCAGTTTTTCTAACAATATCACACAAACCAGGCAATAAAAAATGATAGAGATAGATGAAACATTCCAACAAAAACACTGAAAATGAGACATGCCTCAGAAATTTGATTATAGGATTTCAAGAACTAGAGTGTGTCATTGTTTGTTTCCACAACTCAATAGCAAATTTGCATGAGAAAAGAAGCTACACCTGCTTCTGCTTCTCTGCAATGACCTGGCTTGACTGCTGAGGCTTGTGCTTTCCAAGTTTAATCAGCATTCACCAAAAATCCTCACATACCCTTTTCATGAACTCACTTATTCTCATATTTCTTTGAAGGCGTCTCTGTATGGTATATAGCTAATACCTTACTTTCTGAAAAATGAGTCATCGAAAATATTCTGCTGAACCACAGAAGAGAAAACTTTTCACACCTTTCCTTTATGTCACTGAAGAATGCATGAAGAACATGACTTTCCTCTAGTGAAATGTCTTACCCCATATCTCCCATTATGCATCCAGACCACATGTCCTCACATTTACACTCACCTGACAAAAAAAAGGATAAAATTAAAAGGTACATCTTGAGTCCTGTGATTCCAAAATAATACATTTCTTATCATAAAAAGCACACTGTACTCAATTCCACTTCATATTTCAAGACAAGTTAAAAAGAATAATTTGCTGGTTTATTGCACACTTTAGTTTAAGTGTATCAGTGTACCTTGCCAAACTTTTTTAAAAACTCTACATGATTCTATGCAATCCTGAGGTTCAAAATATGTCCTGTTTTTCTTTCCTTCTCTTAAAGGGAAATTAGAGGAAACGGCAGTGTTAGCCCTCAGCATTTGTAAATCATGAGTCAGCTTTCTCGTCTTCTCCTGTGTGATGACAATAATTTCCCAGATTTTCAGAGTTAAAAAAAAGAATAATTTTAACTTATCTATTTTTTTCGTTCTCTTTTTCGACTATGCTAATATGAGTTTGAAAATCTTCCCTTGAAAAACCTTAAACAATAATTCAGATAGAAAAAAAAGCACAGAATGATCAAGAAACACAAGGTAGTACAGCAGGATCTATCAGCTTCTTCCTCTGTTCTCCCTCCCTCCCTTCTTCCTCCCCTGCCTGCCTCCCTTCCCCACACAACTCCCTTCTGCCCTGCCAGCTGGGATCACTTTGCTCTGGTCTCAATCCTCTGCTTTCAAAGCTGTGTCTTGCTTCAATTTCAGTAGAAATGCGTTCCACTTGCACGTTCTGTAACTTCTGTCTTACTGTACACATGAACATCAGTTTATTGCTTCCATTTTAAAAGTACAATTAGAAAGGGAACAAAGCTCTGTCTAACAATTGCATTCTCCTCTCTCCCCACCAAAACAGTGTCCTGCCCCTCTCAGACATAAAGAAAGTGAATCACCACTATTATAATTTTTACTTTTACCCCGCTCCTACATCCACTCAAAAATATGTGGCCGGAAAATGAACACTGAACATATCTGTAGGACAGAGCATCCGTCCTACATTTCTAAGTATTTTTTAAAATAGTATTACATAATCTGCAAAAAAACCCTTTAAATGCAGATGTATCTCTGCACTATGTATTGTCTTCACAATGCCTGAAAAAAAATCCACCTAAGCAGAGTTCTACTACTCAATATAGTAATTCATATTTTTTAAACATAGGCCACATAAGCACACACAATCCAGTAAGCCTGCACTCCAGTTCATTATCTAAATTGTTTCAAAACTGTATTTTTATTTTATTCATATCAAGCTGGGACTTCATATAACATGGAAGCATTGCAGGTAAACACGGATAACTAAGTAGCTGAATACCAAGGTTACAGCAGAGAAATGGTAGCAGTAGGGTAGCAAATACTGGAGATTTGGGTAAACTACAGGAGAAACAGGGGATTTGTTGGGTGATCTACAAGAGGATGTCAATCAAGGAAAACAAATAAACAGTTGCATTGTTAAAACTGTTCTATATAACAGTACTGAGGGGGCTCCTAACTATCCCCAGGTCAAATAATGTATATTTCAACCCTTGTGTTGTAAGATGGCAGCCATTTGGTCTGTGGGTGGGACACCAGTCTCCCTGAAATGAATGGAAATGGCAGGCACCTTTATGGTCTATTTTGGATGAAATGGTGACACCAGTGCTGTCAGGACTTATGAGCAGGAGGATACTAGAGCATTCAAACAGAGGAAAATTAATATGTCAGACTCTTCTCATGTTACTGCAAGAAATAAAAATATTTCAACATTGTAAGAAACAGAAGGAAAAAGTACATATCAGAAAGACAATGACAAGATCCTCCACCTTTGAAGACTTTTCTCTTGAGATAGAGTGAAAAAGCAAATAAAATTACCACTTAGAAGTTTTCTTCTGTCTGAGAAAATGCCAATGTTTTGGGCCAAGGTCTGTGCCAGGGTAACTGCCATTAAGTCTGGCTTTCCAAACTGAAAGAAACAAGAAAGGTAGGAAAAGTAATCAGTAGCACAGAGATATCTCAGATTCAAGTGAAGCTTTTCTCAAATCAAGGCAAAAAAAGGCAAAATCAGATAGACAGTGTTAGAATTCTTACTTAAGGGTAGCTAGATGAAAACTAAACACTGGCCTATAGACAAGCTAAGTAAGAGAAATTCTGTTTCTCTCTTGGCATTGTGGCTGGAAATATGAATGACAGGATACTGTAGAATTTGCTGAAAAGCATATTTGAAGTGTATTGACTTTATTCACTCATCACTCTTCATTGAAGTGTCCCTTCTAGAGAGCTGCATTAAGAGTCTACATCAGCAAAAAAAGCTAAATATTTTGAGGAACATGTCTGCACTGATAAATTCCATGCAGATAAATTTCCACCCCTTTTTGCTCCTACCAGTATCCCCACCTACCTCATTCACACCTCCGCCTTTAAGCAAAGAGCAGATTCCACCAGTGTGGGCTACACCACTTCGACTGCTCTGAAATCGACTCCCCCTTTGACAAAAAGGAAAAGAAAAAGAAGTTTACCCTGTTTAGTCCATGAGTTTTGCACCTGCCTATTCCAGTATCTACCCTTCTGATTTCCAAATGCTGGATGCCACCACTATGCTGAAAACTATGCAAAAACAAATGGGAAAAACAGATAATCACTCACAAACCTCACATGACAAGTTATCCCCAGAAAAGTTATACCATCTTCCCTCCTCCTCTTCAGTCTACCTTTTATAAGAAGAAGGGGACTATTTTGCCAAACCACCTGGATCTGCCCAGCCTCTTGTTTCTTGACATTCTACTGCAGCAAGTGCCTTCCGCTGGCACATGCTCCAGGCAGAGTGCAGGAGAGGCCGTCATGCTCCCAACGCACAGAACTAGTAAAATTAATTGGGCGGTGCTGATGTGGTAAAACACAAGGGAAGATGCATTAGCAGAAGAGCAGAGCTAGGTGAAAACTCCCTGGAGCTACAGCCAATCTCATCCGAGGAACAGATGCACTCTGAGCTTAAATCTAATCACCTCTTTGGTACTGACCACATCAGCATGAATGACTGCCACTTACTGGAGACAAAATATACTCTGTTCCACCTGAGAGTACTGATCCATCTGGCAAATTATTTTTCTCAAGTGAGAACAGCAAAACATCAAGAAGGATCGCAATGGGCTAACTGTGCTAAAGGTGGAAGCTCATTTGTAACCACTCTACCACCACACCAGCTACCCTTACCTCCCAGTTTAGCTGCATTTCACTCACAGACACAATTTCAGAAACTGCTGTTTCTAAGCAATCTATGAATGCAATACCACAAACACCACTGGTGGTGGTGCTATGGATAGCACTGGAACTAGCATTACAGTGGTCTCCAGAGTCCCAGCCACAGGCCAAATCGGGCTTTCTTTTATCCTAGTCAATCCATACACATTCACAAGAACAAGACTTCCCCCCCAAAGACTTTACAATGTCACCAGAGAAGATACATGAAGGGTATGAGAAAACCTGATTCCCATTTGAGATGAACATCTGAGACACAGAGAAAGCAAAATCTGCAAGCACCACTTGCAGATCTTACTAGCTTTTTTCAAGGCAGAAATCAGTGGCAGTAATTAAGTACATGCAAAAATTCTGAGGGTGGATGTTGGGCTCGGGTATCCCGAAACCCTACTGAAGTCATGTGAAGTGAGGTGTTTAGGTTAAGTTTATTCTTACAGGCTCCTAAAACAGTCAGCAGAGAGAAAAAAGGACTCCAGCAGAGATATTCATCTGGCATGTCTTGTGTGGATCAAAAATCTCAGCCATGAACCTCTCCTGTATTTTTGTAAATATATTTTATTATATCAATCTTATTTTCAAAACAATTAAGATACTTAGAGAAAATAACATTCCTCTCAGTTTAGTATTCTTATAGCTCAAATACCTTGGGAGAACAAACTGTTTCGAGGATCTGAAACACTTCAGTAATCCTGCAGCATGCAGGTCATTCAACAAAGTAAAGCAGGTCACAGCACACTTAAGTGCTAGAAAACCTCATTGGTTTCAAAACCAATGTTCTGCCTGTAAATAATCCATGCTCTGCTGCCAAAGAAGCCAACCTCTGAGGTGGAACCATGCATGACTCTTCAGATAGCTGTGCTTGTGGAGTAGGTGATTGCACAGAATAACAAAGGATTACATCGCATGCAGCTCAGGCTTAGTATGTTAAAACTAAAATAAGAGTCAAACCTCTAGTTGCACTGGCAGGCAGTTTGTGCATTAATTTTTTCCCACCTCCCCATCCAAAACATTATTTTCTGAATTATTGTGGATTACACACACAACAGTAAGGAGATGCATCAGCCACTCGTGAGAAGCAACCCCCAAGGAAAGAAAAAAACCCAGTAATAAAACATCACACGAGGTTACGTACGAAAAAAGGTGAACTGCGTCACTTTTCTCTCTGATAAAATCCCTCCTATATTTCATAAACTCACGTAGAGTCACCAAGGGGTTTTCAGATATGGTGAACTTGTTATCAGTAGCCCAGGTTTCCATGGCAACCAATACTATCCTGGTGTTAAGTTGTTCTTTATATATCTAGTACATTAACAGAATGAACAAATATATTATGTCAAATACAACAAAGGTGAGGTTTACCCCTTTTTGTAATAGCTTGCATTTTTACATAACTGAATATTTAGCTTATTCTATCACTTTACATTCTTGTAGGTGATTTTATCTCCCTTGAAACCAATAAACAAACATAAAAACCAAGTAAACTCAAAATTTTAGGCTTAATTCTTCAATCAGTTCTCTAAGCCTTCTCTTAGCCTACACAAGCAGAGGTACATAAAAGAAAAATAGGAATTTTGAAAAATTACTACATTCCAAATAGTTCAAAGATTTGAAATTAATGGGTCTTCTATAACATCCAGCTCACCCAATGACACACAAAGGCTCTCTTATGTGGAATAATGATCTATAAAACCATATTTTGCACCGTTATATATGTCACCAGGAGTATTTCAACTCATGCTGGCTGAATCACAGAAAAAGGGCCATCCTTTCAATGCTATGTTAACACTCCACACCGAATACTTTTAAGCATTTTCTTCTTCTAGTAATACCTTTCTTTTTCTAATACTTTTCTGTGGTGAGGTGCAAGAGCCAGCAGCTCGTCCAATTTAGCATCATAAATATAATCCACATATTCCACCTGTATGTCCCTATTCTAACTCATTTACTCCAGTGCACTTTTTCTGGAGAAATTTTAATGCATTCGAATTTCAGGTTGTCTTTTGAGGTTGAAGTTGTCAAAACAGGGATCCTGTGCTAGAAATTGTCGTATCTAAGGTGCTCTTTAAAACTCAGACTCAAGGGACCGATCCAGCAGGATACCTAAATGTTTAAAGTCACAAAGTAAAACCCCTCTAATGCTTTACGTTAGACAAAGGCTTTATAGGTGAATGACAGTGGTTCTAGATGAAAATTTTTGATCTTCACATACATTACTATTGTTATACTGTGAACTGACAACTCCTGCATCTATCGTCAGAAGAATCTTGTGACTCATCTCACACGTAAAAGAACATATAGTTGAGTGATACTTACTAAATCTGCCATGTTCACAACTGATTTAGCATAGCTGTTAGTATGGCCGACTGACAAGCGGTGCTTTTTACACTGTGAAACAAGCACAGACCAGCGACAAGTACAGATTGCAGAAAAACAAGGTCCATTTCCAAAACACCATGAAGTAAAAAGCAATTATACCAACAATAAAACCCCTGCGCAAGGTTTCGTCTCCTCTGCTGAATGTAATGTTAATAGTCAATAGTAGAAAATTGCTCACAAATGCACATTACTGATATACTTTACAACAGCTGTTGTGAGGATCTATGAATTCCTCTTTAGAAAGAACTCTAGGATCTCTACTGGAAAATGCTATAAGAACGGGAACATTCTGTTACTCTCTTCATTATCTTTATTGCTGGCAATTTAAAAATTAATCACAAATGCCAATGCAGAAATTAGCAACAAAAACTTCCATAGGTGAGACTCCTTTAGATGTGTTGTCCGAGAAGTGCCTGCATCTGTGTTTTAATCTATCAGACTCCTTTTTTATTCCATTTTCTCTCTTAAGCTGTTTTCTGGTTTTCTTCTTGTATAGCTTTACACTCCTAAAATGCCACAGTAACTGGTTCAAATCACTTCAGCTATCAGGCTCCAATGGCACCTTTACTGGAATTTGTAACCCAGTGTTATAAAAATGGCACCGAAAACAGCTGTCCAGGTACTCCTATTTGCAGAAAAAAAAACCAGTTATGAATGAGCATCATGGGCATGAAAGCCACAGGTATCTCAGAAGAATTTAGGACAAAGTGTACAAGATTTTCAGAAATGTTTCACCATCTTGTGCCCCATGATGCTTGATTTTGGAATGAAAGTTGTCCATATTTTCTGAAAGTTAGGATCTTTTAGTGGGCAAGAAGAAGTTTCCCACAACCAGGGCATAAGAAAGGCATCCCTTCAAGCAGGAATGGGGAGAAAAAAACACCAAAAACAAGGAAGTTAAGCCCACAGCAAATGATATTTCCTTCTCGCAGGAGGAAATGATTTGGCTTCCTTGATCACGGACATTCACTGGCACTTGCCTCAGAGAATAAACTTCTAACTGGACTGAGTCTTGCAGCAGTTATGATTAAACAAAATTAGGAAACATTGTCTTTGAAGAAAATCTGCCTGAACAGATAGGATCCCAAGGAAAAAGTTGTGGCTTCAGGTCCTCACGATCAAACACAATTACATCATTTTGGGGAATTTTCATCCAATATTATTAGTCTTAATCCAAGAATTTATTCCTGTGTTCACCCAACTGAGCTGGTGAAGGAGTACACTGTCTAAGGACAGTGGCGCACTCCTTGTACACTCTCATGTCTATTTTTGCCAGTTCAGGTATTGCCTGAGAGAATTGCTGCACATTAACGAAGTAGACAAGATTCATAGAAATATTTTGATTTTAAAGCCACAAGGGATCATAAAATCATCTAATGTCACGAGTTGGATGAGCACTACCAAGCTGAACTTTATCCAGTTACTTCAAGAGCAAATCCATTGTTTGTGCTTGAAGCTACCTTTGAACACTGCAAGTGATGAAGAATTTGCCATTTCCTTTGATATTCCCTTCATTAGATGATTAATAAATTATCTTCACTGACATAAATCTATGCTTTTTCCCACTTGAATGAGTCTGGCTTTTCTTCAATACACTGTTATTGTGTCTCTTTCCACTGTGTTAAAAACCCCACTGTATTCTCCCAGAGAAAGTATATAGTTTAACAAAATCATTTTCTCTACATTGATTGGGACCTATCAAAAAAATCTAGTCACTGTTGATCTCCCCATTCTCAACAGCTGCTGCACAGTTGAAATAACTGCACCATGGATTGCTGAGTGCCTGTAACTAAGACAAATGCTCAGGAAAGCCAGAAAGAAAATCATCAGCTTAAGTCACACTGACTTTAGTTACTTCCTGACCCTTCTTTCTGATCCTCAGGCATAGTTGCATTCTTGGTGAAATTAACTTGCCAAAATTCAAAACCAACTTCATCAATGGTTAATGAGACAATAATCTCTTCTATTAAGGACATACTGAATTTATTCTGGCCTTATAGTGTTCTTTATTGTTATGCTCTCTGGATAAATTAAGACAATTTGATGCTAATTATAAGATGTTAAAATGTGTCAGTCTTACCATTAGATGATCATTTACAATCATCAACTCAATGTATTTTGTTTCCTCTTCTACTTTACGTGGAATCTGATGAACCTATGGAGAGAACGTAACTCTAAGAGAGTCTAACAACACAGAGAGAGTGTAACTGGTAACAAACATCTGCACTTAGAGCCTCCCTTACTTCAATAAGCAGCAAATGAAGTATTTGTTTAGAATATTTATTTTGAAATAAAATAAAGTGAGATAAACTAGCTACTCGTCACTATTGCAAAAAAAAAAATATATATATATATATGTTTTATCAATGGGAGTTTCTGATAAAACTATACTCAAAATGAACAAAAATATTTTACCCACTTTTTCATTTGCAATGTAGCAGTATTTTAAAATTTCCTAACTCTTCAGGTAGGCAATGTCCAAGAGAACCCATCAATGTTTAGCCTACATTAGATACCTCTTTTTGTATTAGTTGTATTGATATAGAGATCTCATGCCAAACCAGCAAGAGCAGCAGGACTCCATCTGGACAAATTAACTCAGCAGACATGAAACAAACTTGACAGCACATTCCTTATAAACAAGCATATTGGCACATACCTGCCTTTTCCTTCTTTTGTGTCTTGGCCTTACAACAAAATTCTGTGATGTAGTATTCGTCTGCCAGAACTCTAAGCAGAAAACACAGACAAATACATTGAATATTTACAAAACCATAGCCCAGCAATTAGCGACCCTGATGCAACATGACAGCAGTATGGCATTCTTCAGCACTTCAGATGCAGCAACAACTCATTTTTTCAAGTTTCCAGCTAGAAGGGAGGCAAGACTACAGATGCTTCCCAGTAACAGGGCTCTTATTAAAAACTCTACTAGTGATAATCTGGGTCTGTTGAAACAGATGATCTGTGGGTGTCACGCTTCAGAAAGCACAGCAGATGTTCTATGCCAAAACTTCACCAATACTGGGCATGAAATATTATTAGCATAGTGCTTCCATGGAGTGGATCACATTTTCGGGAATTCAGCAGACATTCACAAAGCTCTTGCAATAGCTACATAAATCAATAAGAAGAGCATGGAAGGCAGAATTAATGCTTTAAGACAATTATATTCACAAAGCAAAATATGTCAGAGCTGGGAGAAACCTTATGAGATTTTGGCAATGCTCACTTACCAATACAATATTCTTCCCTGCTAATCCCTCTGTTTCTTTAACTTCTTAAACTTCTTATCATAAGCATCAAGTAGTTTATTCTTTTGTCAAATCCTTTTCGCCAAATCTATTACTAGCCCCTCATGGAAAAGGACACATTATAAAATAAACAGAATAAAATAAACAGAAGACAAAGGTCTCGCCCTTTCAAATGTCCAAGAAGTAATTTTCCATCTTTAATTTTATATTCATAGTTCCTGCCTCTCTTTTCCCTATACAAAATAAAACTCTTTCCTTATCTTGTATAAATGTGTTTGCT
This sequence comes from Callaeas wilsoni, assembly GCA_013398955.1. Classification (NCBI taxonomy): domain Eukaryota; kingdom Metazoa; phylum Chordata; class Aves; order Passeriformes; family Callaeidae; genus Callaeas; species Callaeas wilsoni. The sequence continues at coordinate 82,267 of VWPU01017662.1, read as the reverse complement.
ATTTGCATAACCCCAAGAAGATCTGTCTCTGATTCATGCAAATTAAAAGTTCGCAGTTGCTTAGTTTGTAATAATGTCTTTCTCCTTTTACTGCTTTCCCTCTTTTGTGCTTTCTGCAGCTTTGGACATCCTTTCAGTCTCAAGGAACTGAAAACTTCTTTCAGTGTTCCAGTGATTTTGCCAGTCCTGCAGAGATGTAAATAGTCCTACAGTGTTTATAGAGCACCCCTATAGTGCCATAGGATTGATGGAGCTGTGTAAATTAAGGGACTTCCAGTTCACATATCTTTGTACACAACTTTTGCTTGTTTTACAAATTCCTGACCAGTTCAGTTTTGCTGGTGAGACAGAAAAGTTTCTCACAGCTTCACTTCCTGCTGCACATTAATTGTACAATTTCTGCATGAGGTTCAAAAATAGGATAAAAACCATGCTGATAGGAATTTGACATGGCTGCCATACCAGTAAAATCTTAAAACACAAAGCTGAGTTGCCCATCTGACAAGACAGTGCCAGGCCTAAGTGATAATCTTAACCAGGAGTGGCAAATGACTAATAAGATAAACCAGGAAAACAAAGCATGACTAACTGGTATTATCTTGGGGAAATTGGGGACTATAGTGTCATTTTGGCATGTCAGGTTTGCAGATACCTTTTCATGGAGCAACCTGGACAATCATAGGCTCTCTGCTTAAAAATGTTTTCATAGTTACATCAGTGCATTTGAGGACTTTCTTTAGAAAAAAGACCAAGAATAAATTAAATCATACCCAAGCTCCCTATTTATTGCTTAAAGACCTGCAGACTCCTAAGCTTGCAATGATGAGAAACTAAATCTTGACAATTTTTTTACAATGTTTTTGATTATGCTTTATGTATGTTAATTAGTTTAGGCTCTGTTCTAGTGCCACACAACTGGATCTCAACCTGTCATTTTTTGTTTTATAACATGCGTAATGAAGGTGGTAAAAATAACACTTTTCAATTAATAAAATAATTTACAGTATGTATATAGGGTCTCAGATGACTTTACCAGCAAAGGTGATTGTTTTACCCACAATCAGAAGTCAGTCATCTCTACAGGGAAATGATGCAGCCATTACCATTAACACTGCCTTATAACTCACAAGATGGATAAATGCACACAGGTTGCACTTCCAGCCAAGGACCCTCAGGCAAAAGAACATGACCAGCAAAATCACAGGGAATGTTGATAGTTGACAGAGCCTAGCAGCTATTTTGATGTGAATATAATACCTTGAAAAAATGTAATGAAGATTCACAAAGTCATAGAATCACCTTGGTTGAAAAAGATTACTAAAATCAAGTCCAATAAACCTAATACTGCCAAGTCCCACTAAATCACATTCCTAAGTGTCATATCTACATCTTTTTCATGTGATCTCAAAAGAAAAGGACATCTGCTATGTATTATTTGAAAAACAGCATCTTTGATAACATATTGTTATCTAAGACCATGCCAGGGCATTGTAGACCTCAATAGAGATTATGAGAAAAAACACAGTCTAGTAAATACAAAGTCAAATGCTCTAAGCGTGCCAAGTCATCTCTCCAAGCTTTCCTTATTTAAAATCCTCATTATTCCTCAGACCACTGCAAAGTACAGCACAATAAATTCTTTTTCTGCAACAGTTTGTAGGGGTTTTTTAATACCCAGGGAGCAAAAGAATGTATAAAGTATATTGCTATTGAACCAGGATATAATAGTGTGTGCTTTTGTTATCACTGATACTGAGTAATCCCTATCACTTGAATTTTTTCCCTTTCTAACACCAATATTGAAGCTGGTGATCTATCCAATTCATTCCTAATGCAGTGGAAATGCTGAGTGGAAATCTTACCTTACATACACACTCTTCTAAAGATAAGAGGAAAAATCTTGGCTTCAAGGAAAATCTCCTTAGGCCAGTCAAATGGATAAATTATGAGAGCAGTGAGGAATATAAGAAATACCGGTAACATACCCCAGCACAGTGCTTGCTACTCTCCCAATAATTTTGCTGTAGTATTTTCAAAAAATCAATCTCAACAATACTATTAGCAACTAATTGCAAATATTATTTAAAGAAAAAAAAGTCAAGTCAAGACAGCATTCAGACCTCTCCAGACTGGCAGGGAAGAGGTAGGACCAAGCAGAGATACTGGTGGAGCTCTTGTCCTCTGGAGCTGTGACTATGCATGGAGGATGACTTACAGACACAGATAAATTAAATAATCACAGACAAAGAAAAATTGTAGGTTTCCTAATGACGATATAATATAATACATCTACTGTAATTTTCACTACAAACATCAGAAACAGCTTCTCAAACAATTTTAGAAAAACAAGTATGGGCATGTGGGAGAGTAGACTGTGAATTAAAGTCTATTTCTCCATACATGGGATCCTAAACATAAAGTGATGGAAGATTAGCACCCTGCACTTCTTAACCACATTACAAACACTTGCATAATTGCTAAGACTAGCACTCTGCAACTGAACTTCCTTTTTAACTTTTTCTACAAACCTGTGAGTCCAATTCAATCTAAATAGTAACATGTTCCACTATTTCACATGCTGGGCTTTGCACAGCAAAGCCAGCAGCTATTTATTTGCTATCTATAGTGAAATCAAAACTGTACAAGCATGTCTGGATTTTGTGGGAAAACAAATACACAAACAAATAAACAAAATAAGACCATGAAGCCCTAGTTTGACAGTTTTTTGAAAATCAAGAAGCTTTGCTGGAGGTGAAACTGGGGCATTTACTTGCAATTAATCCCTTTTTGTAACTTTAAAAGCAGAAAACAATTTTATTCCAAAATCCTGAAAACATAAAATTTCACTACTAGGAAATCTTATAAAACAGCTTATAGAGACTAAGTACCAGCACTACCAGTGTCTTAGTTTAACAAGCTGAGACAGAAGATTTATTTTAAACTCAGCATTGGTTGCATTATTTCCAATCTTTTGAATTATATGTCCTCAAGAAAATGTGATAAAAGATGTACTTTATTATTTGACCTTCTGTTCAATAAATTGCTCTCATTACACTAGCACCTCTGCAAGCACAGGCAGTAACCATGGTACATGTGTAAGGTGCAGGTACACAGGAAGTTTTGTGACACAGAAGTCAACGCCCTGCACTGCATGAGCTTTTTGTGCTCATGTCCCTCCATCCCAACGCTGCCTCCACCTCGCCTTGGGCAATCATCATCATGGGACAGGAGGCACCAAGCTGGGACACTCTTCTGTTCAGATTCAGACAGATTCCTTCTTCAGAACTGAAAATAAGGTAGCCATTTCCCTTTTTTTTTTTTTCCTTTTCTCATTAGCTCCCTGAATGATTCTACTTTGCTTAACAACTGGCAAACCTGCACAAACTGTGCTCCAGGGATGGACCCATCTGCCTGCAGTACTCGGCACCGTAAGATCTCAGATCCAAATGTTACCATAGGAAAAAAGTTTGTAACAAGATGACCAAACAACTGTAATTCTCCTGAAGAAATTAGTCTAGAGGTGGTTTCTACCTAAATGTCAGTGTCTTTGAAGGACAGTTATATTTATCTAGGATATGTATTGTAGAGCACAAAACGCATCTGTAAAACTGGCAAATCCTTGACAGAATGGGGATATGTCACAAATACTGCAATTTTAGCTTCAATTAACAAGCCAAACTCTCAGATGAAAACCCATTTTTTTACAAAATCTTTCTCCCGCCACACACAATATGGGCATTCATCACTATAAGCACTTGAAACCACTTCTGCCTCCAAATTCATTTGCACAGAAATGCACAGCCCTCATCACAGCCAGTACTGTGAAAGATGCTGATCAGACCGGAGATGAGAGTCACTGAACAGCAATGACATTTGGCAACTTTTTGTCTCCCAGGCTTATGCTCACTCCATGGTACTCACCCTGTATCTCAAAACAGGAAAAAATCATGAAGAGTTATCAACCATCATCACCGTGATGTTCATTTTCATCATCTCTAGGTTACCTCAGTCCTTTCCTCTCTACAACTACTAGCACATAATCCAGCCCACAGACCACATGACTTGTTAGGAGAAACATATATTACAACATGAAGGTCTGGAAGAAGATTCATTCATTGGATTCAAGGTTTTTTCATCACTTCGTGCTTTCACTGTTTCAAAATGGGCTTTTTTCCAGTGCTTTTTTATTTAATTGGGAAAAAGAAGGTATATATAAGAACACAATATACTCTCAGAAGATGATCTATCAAATATAATCAACAAATTTGGCCTTAGACGAAAACACTCAATAAGCCATGAATATTAAAAAATCATACCAGATGGCAGGTCGACTGAAGGAAATTCAAACAACTTGGATTTGTAAACAGAGTGGAAATGAAAGTCATCCTGAAATAGTAAATAATTTCCGATATTAAATCAGGAAAAATTAATCAATCTCATGAGCATTAAACAGACAATTCCAAAGGTTCTTGTTACCCAATACATACACCAGTGAACATGTAAGTTGCAAGGCACCATTGCTCTACATTCTTCTTTTCCCAGCTGCAGTGGGATAGCTAATGGTACAGTTAATCTCCTTTTATATCTGAGTACCTCAAACACAGTGGCTGAGCACACAGAGCTAGGCCTAAACCAGCTCCCAGAGCTGTGCAGGGAGAGTCAATGAGAGTCCCAGGAGCTGCTGAACTGGAGTCAGGGATGAACCAGGAGGAGAGTGATGTAACAAACCCAGAGCAGGATGTGCCACAGGAGGGGACTGGGCACTCACAGGCTTCGGTTGCTGGCTCCAATGGACTCCCCTCTAGTGCTGCATTGCTCTACAGCCAACTGCTACAGAGCACACACAGGTAGACACATCACTGCCTAATTTTTGGAGGTCTACTTTTGTCTGTGAAGATGGAGTCTCACATTTGAGGTAAATGAGTTGGAAATGAGGGGATGACCCTTTGGTCCCATGGCCTTATGCCTACCCTGTACCCATGGATGACTGTACTCAACAAACACAGCAGGACTACTGTAAGTTCTACTTACATCTGAAGTGTAGTTTTCATCTGGTTCAATAAGGTAAGTATGATTTCCATCATAGAACATCCCACTGTCAAGAGCAGGAAACGTAAATACAGATTTAATAAACAAACACTAGTGCAACATGAAAGTAACTTCCTAAAGTTAATATACTTTAAAAATTTAAAAATTTGGGAAAGGAAGAGTTTAAAATCATTTCAGTAACTGAATGCAATTCTAGATCAATCTTTTGTTTCTTCATTTCAGAATGAAAGATTTTCTCCTGTGGTGAAGCAGACTCTTCTTTCTTCCACAAACCTTCTCTACAACACATATAAACATCACAAAATGGACTAATTTAACCAACTGAACATCCAGTTCAAAGCCTCCACTCCCATGCAGGAGATATCTACCTGCAACAAATAAATAAGGGACCTGTGTTTAGGAACACATATTTGGAACATATGCATAGCTTTCCCCAAATAAAAATGGTATTGAATTGTATTGAATTATCCTTGGGTTTTAATGGTTTTCTAATTAACTGTTTCCTTAGCGTTTCATTTAAGGAAAGTGTTGATACAAATATTCCTCTGTAAGAGCAGAAAAACAAAAGTTATTTCTTATATCAATGCATTCTGATCTTCAACCAAACCAGAATATTTTTAAGTGACTTTGCCTTTACTGCAGTGGCATACACACACGGTTGGGATTAGGCTGTATCAGCATGTCCCTTTCAAAGGGCCACTGCTAAGGTGTTTAAGCTTGGTCCTAAATATGAGCTGTAAGTTCAAACTTGGCACATAGCACACAACAGCTACAGCATGAAAGCTAGATTATTTGTTTTCTTATGCTACTGTTAAAAACGCCCAAAAAAACCAGGAAATACAAGCAACAAAAGCAGATACTTTTCTTTTTTCTTATGCAGCTTTTATTTTTTTAATCAGCAAAATTGACATTCACAGAAGTAACCTGGGTTACTGACTGTATAGCATATCTCACGTGTGAGCGTAACTACAATGTAAAGCTGCTTCACCTTTCAAATTATATGTGCCTATTCTTTAGAAATAAATACTGTCTATACACTTTAAGCAAAATATTCTAGCATCTGCTGAAGCTTCTTTGCTTGGGAATGAGATTGATGCCTTAGGATTTTAGCTTTTATATTTCCATATATTTGTAATCCTGCAATTCTTTAGTGTATAACTCTGAGTTCCATATAGCGTGTTAGCAACTGCTTTTCTCATTTTTGTCAGACATAACAATTCCTCTCTAGGCCTGAGAATCAAGGACACCTCACTGTCTCAGGCCCTGAGAAATGGAAACAGAACTGAGCTGGGGGGGAGCAAACTCAGAGAATGGGACTCCAGTGCCTGAAGCTGTAATTGGACAATTAACCTCTGATACGCAAATGGACAAAACTTATATCTGCCCGAAAACATGTGACTGTGTCCATCCTGGGTGTAGTCTCTGCGAGACTCCTGCACTGCCCAAGGTATGTCCTGTGAAGGCCTTTCAATAAATACCTGCCCTTTATCCTTTCCCTCTGTCTAGCCTCTGTTCCAGGTCAGCCTCTACAAGGCATCAAGATGGGGAAGATCCTGTAGCTCCTTATCAGGCAAAACTTCCTTCCCTCTAATTGCAACTTTAGCTAAGCAGGGTCTGCAAGTCGAAGCGCTGTCAGGGAAGAGCTTCTCATGAGACTGCTGCTCCCAGCAGCACTGACCTCTGACCAAGTCGCCCAACAGTGACAAGAATAATAGTCACAGCTGACCTACAGACCTGAGCTGCCCACTCAAAGCATTCATGGCTCTTTTCCAACCAGCTACCACAGCTCAGTGTGCTCTGAATAAACCACGCGCGCATGGGTGTGTTAAAGAGGAAGGAAAACATGCCAAAAGCCTGCATTTTGACGATGTGCATTCTTCAGACAATCACATTTGTAGCCGTGACAGTGGAATCCGCAGCAGCGACGGCAGTTTTTACATTCACCACCAGCCGGCAGCAAGATCCCGGACGTGCCCGCTGCCTGTCGTGCCTCACTATAGCTCGCTTCTATCCCAGCAACCTCTGGCCTTGGCATTCAAAGTCTTTCTTATGTTAACTCATAGGAAACCCTGGTTACTGCGTATCCCACAGAAAACAAACAGAACAAAAATCCGAGCAAAATGGCTTGCTCGAAGTCAAGGTTGCAGAGATAGATTAGCCAAGTCATTAAGAAGACATCCATAATTTCAGGTATTCTGTCAGCCAGTCACGTGATCAATTTAACTAATAAATGAAAGGACACAAAGTAGACATTACCAACAGAAGAACTTATAACTTATGATTAAAAGACCCCAACATTTTTTCACATGTATGAAAAATTCTGCTGTTACTGGCTGAGATCTAGAGGTACTAACATGCAAAAGAGGAGACTGGCATGACCTTTAGAAATATGAAGCTTGTTATTCTCTTAAAGGCATCTGTTCTGTCTTACATCCTAAAATTTATGAAAGCAAAGCTCCTGCCCTGCAGACCTTACAGAAGACAACTCTCCCCTTATTCTGGCAAGATGCTCCAAACTGCGGTTGAAGCTAAGGAGCTCTGACTGCCAGTGTGAGTTTCTAGTAATTATCATTTAAAATCAACTGTGTAAGAGCTAGTTGCAATGATGGAAATGCAGTGTCAGAGAATATGAGTTTAATAGAGCTCAGGAAACATTACTTTCTCATACTGGATGCTTGAAATAGCAGCCTGATTAGAGTAAGCTTGGGTGAAGGAACTCAGCTGAAACTTTATTATATTGGGGAAAAAAATGGAGGGGGGGGCGGGGAGGAGACAAGGAGATACCTCTCAAGAGAGAGCTGAATTATACAATGAAAAAATGCATCATTCATCATGTAACTTTAGTAGGGACCAATTTAGATATCAGGCCATTTAAGAATACAGAGCAGCAGAACAGTCAGTTTTAAGCATAAATCCACAAAAAGAGGGGAGGGAAAGACATATGCAGGCTCTCCTTCATTCCTGATTTTTCTCCTAGGAGTTAGCAGGGGCCAAGACCTAATGGATCACTGCTAATGGAAGCCATGCAGTGGCTCAGGATGCATTTAGGAAGCCTACTATTTTTAGGCTCACTGTCCATATTTCAAACTGGGCTCAAGTTTCTTGAGCCTCACAGCTGTAAATCAGACAAGTGCGAGGATGACAAGTCTTCTGCAGGCATTCTCCCCTTCATAACAAAGAATATACAGCTATAAAAGAAAGACACTACTCCAATAAAAGTACTTATGTGACTGATACCAGAACTACAGAATAGCTGCAGACAGACAATAGGCTGAAGAAGATTTCCATCAGCTAAACCCTGCTTCCACAGAAAAAGGTAAAGCTCACGTGATCTCCACACAGGCTCACTTGGTGCCATGACTTTTCAAGCTGATGTCAGTATTAGAAGTGCTGAGATCCTGTAATTCCCAGATGAGACAGGCACTTGGTTGATCTGAAATCCTGACTAGCATCATTCAATACGGCCAAAACCCGACAGGTTCAAAAGCTGTACAATCCATACACAGCTTCATGTACCCTTCAGTTGATAGACGCTTTAATTATATTATCAGTAAAATTACATACTTCAAATAAAGATTATTGCACCCTCTCTACCTTTTCTTCCAGATTTTTCAAGATTTTACCATATGCAAGATATTGTCCCATAAACACAGCTTAAGGCCAGAAATTCTTTTAACAAAAATGGATAGTGCAAGATAAATTCTAAATTGACATTTTCTTTGTAAAGAGACTAGAAAAGAAACAAAGTATACATCTTTATAGCAACAAGAAAAGAACACAATCCAAATTATTCATTGGCATTGTTTTTATTCTTGTAGAATAGGATGTTTTCAGCTACTTCTGCTCAGCTATCTCTATAATAAATTATCTTAAAACAATACCTGGCCACTGCCACAAGTTTTCAGTTTAGAAAAAAAAAATTCTGAAGATTGTTGATTACTTAATGTTGGTGACAAACTAGTAGGAAAAAAAATAGCACTTACTTTACTATATACATGTATCATTTTACTATATACAACTTGATTTTGCTTAAAAGAGTAATAAACAAAGGTCAGTAAAAACAAAACAGCAGACTTACTGTAATCCATGGCATGTTGACAAGGCAACAAATGATACAGGATTTCCTCGAATTTTTCCCTGATAATAGCAATGTTCTCCTCCCTGAAATTGGAAATTGAGACTGTAAATCCATGGGACATTCCACAGTATCACACTCCATCCTGTCGAAGATTGCTTTTTCATAATTGCCAAGCCATTGACATGGCATCAAGAATTGACTATTGCTCATAGGGGTGTTCATCCCATCTTCTTTGAGCCCTTGTTTGGTACTTAGACAAACACCATCATCTTGACACTGTACATCAAATGGGGTATTTCACAATTTCAGTGCGAAATCCCTGACATCCTGAGATGGATTTCAGAGACAAATTACTCCAGAAGTGCTCATCTTTCTTCACTGACTAGAAAAAGAGCTCGAAGTAGGGGGCTTAGACTCAACATCTGCTCTGCATATGACTACATCAGACAGGATGAACTCTGCTCTGAGGGTAAGGCAATTTCCTTCTTCTGAGGAGAAAGGTATGCTTACAAAATAATAATAATAATACTTGATTTAAAAAAGACCAAATCAGAAGTAGCCACCAGTGCTCCAAAACTAATGGAAACTCTAAGAATAACTAAGTAGTAAAGGAATAAAATGTAAAGGAATATTTGCCTCTTCTCTTCTGTAAATAAAATGAATACCCTTCAAATAAAGTCCAGCAGACTTTACTTCAAAAATCCCCCCGGTTTCACTGATAGGGATGTAAGCCCTACTGCACATGCAATAAATGTATTCAGCATTGCACAATGTCAATATTTTGTATGCAAATAGAAAAACAATTCAAACAACCCTTAAATTCTCACTGCCATCTACTCTTCAGAAGAACTTACCTATTAGTGCCTCACCAAATTCAGCCATGCTGTAATGCACTAACATTGGTTAAAGGACTATGAAGGAGATTTTCAGCGTTTTTTTTTTAATAGCATTTATTTGCAAATCTTCCTCCAGCAAATGAATGAATAATCTACCTAGCCTAATGTACCCAGCCCTGTGAATATTTATGTCCATTTACTACAGGGAGGGAAAGGCATTACAATTACAGCTTTTTCAGAAGCCAGCAGTCACTTGCATAATGCATAGCACAGTCATTTTAGACATCTGACATTAAATGCTTTTGTATTTTATTTTTCAAATATAAAAAAAAATTAATCAAGATGAGGCTAAACGTAAGAAAATATGTAGGCTATGTTGGTAGTTTTGTGTTTTGATCAGGAAATCCTACTCTGTTTTCCATAAGATGTGGAAACTATTGCTGAAAGCAGCTACAGTGTATGGGTGCCTCTTGTTTGAGGTGCACTCCTTAAGAGAGTATAGGAGCCTGTTTCTTAGAGCATGGCTGCTCGCAGGGAAACAGACTTGATCTCAGCCTGGTCAAAGGAAATCGTTATTTGCTCCCCAAGATCTTCTCTGCTGGGCCCCAGGGTGCGTAGTGCTGCACACCTGGGGCAGCTCTCGCTGCCACAACCAGCAGCAGCACTGCAGAGAAATGCAGCCCCTGACCCCCCACTCTGCAACTCTGACACTACTTGCCAGGCTTGCTGCTTCACTCTGCAAGAGAATCCCTGTGGCGGATCTTCCATTACAAGCATTGCACCTTTTTCCCCCCAATTTCTTTCAATCTCATTATTTCCTCTCTTTCACATACCACTTTCTCCTTCCACTTGCTGCAGCGACTGCAGCCACCTCCACTGCCCAGCCACCTCCACTGCCCATCCACCTTGGTGTCTTTGGTGCAAACACAGAACACCTTCAGCACACTGACCTGCAGAGCAGCCACCACGCGGCCCACCACGGGCACCTCTCTGCTCAGATGTCTGAAGGGAACCTGGTGCCACGCAGGTAATGTTTGACTCCCTGTCTCATGATGGTAAGAAGCTCCGGGGCTGACTCACACCAGGCTACAGCAAGGTGTGTCTGGCAGCAGGAGTATGACCCATCAGCCTTGGACCAGCATTTCTCGTGACTATCAAGAACTTGGGACACGGATCAAGTATCAGTGAAAAGGAGCTTGTTTTAATTTCTGCTTTGCACTCACATACATTTTAGCCACCAATATCCTAAGTTAATTTTATTCCAGAGAGACTACATCCTTCTTTGTTTTTCCTGAAACTTTGGCTCATTTTCTCCATTTTCTCCTTTTCTACACCCATTTACTTCCTATATCTTAGCTACTTTAAGCTCTCTTCACTTGAGATTTTCTTTCTTTCAGTCAGTAGGGTGTCCCCCACTACAGGATCATGGAACTGCTTAAGGCTTTCAGGTCCTTTTGGAATACATGAATAAAAAGTAAACAAAGAGAGACTCCAGTAAGCAAATAACAAAACTAACAATTAAACTATATGGATGATCTAAAACCTTATGAGCAATAAAATACTCTCTAAAGAGAATTCTTTAAGTAGTACTCTTGTAAAAGATATAACTGGAATAAGTGCATGGATATGGGAATAATACTGAAAAGACTATCAGTAGGGAGTTGTACAGACTTCTAGCTGTGAAAGAAATTTGGAGTAATTACACAAGTTGGTTTGTTCCCAGAAAATGTAGTTAATATGTACCAGAAATAGCATTGCAGGCTCAATTTTTTTGCAAAACCATGTCTTTGCAACCAGAAGGAACATTTTTTCATACTAAGAATCCAGTCTGTGGCTCAAAAGTGTGTTTTGATCTTTCTAATGAGAATCAAATAAATGCCCCATGACAGTACCTCCAAATTAATTTATTCTGTAATAAATTAATGGAAAAAAATTATGCATACAGATCTAGAAAAGAAAAATATAAGAAAAACAGCTGTAAATTCTTGTCTGGGACAAGTACAATTTAGAAACACAAATTCTACTCTATTTAGTCAATTCAATTCAACTCAATGCTCTACTAGAGTTCGTAGTAATTCTGGTGTAGATAGAAACATGACTCTGATCTCAGTCTCACGAACCAGTTCTTATACTACACAACATTCATTTCTATATGCTAATATCTGGGAGATATTTTTTATGTATGTACTCATGCTTCTATAATTATAACATAAGTCACTTCAGTTAATAAAATTAACTTACACTAATAAAATTTATTTTCACTTCTTTAAATAAAGATAGTTTTTTTCCAAATACTTGATGCATGAGATTATCTGAGGTGGCTAGAGCACGGTGCTAATAACACCAAGGTTGTGGGTTTGACACCTCTATGAGTACTTAAAGCTATAAATTCTGAGAATAGAAATGTTCAGGAAACCACTGGATGTGACACTCAGTGCTGTGGTTTAGTTGGCATGGTGGTGTTTGGACTAAATGAACTTGGAAGTAATTTCCAACCTTAATGAGTCTATGATTCTATGGTTCTGTACTGAGAGTCAGGACACATGAAGGGCCTCTACAGGGCAGGTTTTTTTCAAGCACGTGTAATTTTGGGCAAGAAGTTTACTGTTGTCGCCTCACTATAGTGCTGAGGCTGAAATTGTGCTGGTTTTGACATGCATTAAAGCTGTTTTATAGCAGGTGCGGTCATAAAACACACTGTATTAGAGGAGAAATCACAGTATGTGAGAGACCTAAGACCATCAAACATTAAATATAATTATCATATCTATCTTCTTTTACTCTGCTCTTGGAAACACTTCCTGAAGGGCTGGGGTTGTTTCTCTTATCTACTGGTATCTTTAGCAGTGAGACAAAAGCTGAAAAAAAAAATCTTTTTTTTCCTAAAAATATTCTGGTCCCGTATGATAATTAAGACTTCCCTTAAGAGCTGAAATTAGCACCAACTACAGCTCAGTCCAGAACATCAAGGGTGTTTTGTGAAGAGCTATTGGCTTCCTGTAGCTAATAGAGCCTCTCTCTGTTCTCTCAAAAGCAATAATTGCCCATCTCAGCAAATGAAACCTCCACACTGGCCTTTGCCAGCTACTGGGGAATGGTTCAGTGTAAGAGAGGAAATCAGATCCTCTTCTAACATATGCCAGCCATAAGTCTGAGCAGCACATTTACCCACTTCTGCTGTAAAATTGAACGTGGTCACTACAGAGTCTGGGAGAAAATTAGGTTAAATGTCATCTCCTATGAGACAAGGTCAGCCTGGTGACAACGGCTGTGACTCAAACCTGCAACACACACGGGCAGACACTCATGCCATATCTAAAGGCAGGCTAATGCTACAGCAGAGAGAAGTTCGACATTTTTGCCTTCACGAAGCACACAGCCACCATTCATGCTGTGGTTTGCACCATCCAAGGCAAATTTTCTGCCAATGCCCATAGCACTCTGTTGTCCATTTCCTTGGATCAGTAAGTTATCCTTCCTGCATGAACCTTCTTGATGTGATGGACAACCTACTGGTGATGTCCAAGGGCAATACAGAAAACACAGATTTTTAACAAGAAGTTTATTGATTTGGAGAGATTAAAATGTAATAACATCCTACAAAAAATAAAAAAATAAAAACCAGAATGACCCCAGGGTCAATTAAAACAAGTTAATCATTATGATAGTTGTCAGTTCATAAGATAGCATTCATCTTGATGCTTAAGTTGGATAATTATCACAAAATCCTGAATTAGGGCTATTTGCCCTGTGAACTGATACAGTTCATCTCTAACCAGATGCAACCCTTTTGCTCATGTCCGTACAAGTCTTCCTGCAACCTGTTGGGTATGTATTGTGGCAAAGATACTAAAAAATGGTAAGACACAGATGTCAGTAACGCAAATAAAATCTGTTCCCATTTTTATCCTTTAAGATGTTTGTCCCTGCTTTAAGAGGCACCAGCTGCTGAGCAGACACAAAAGAGATGAAAAAAAACATTAACAAATACTCATAATAAAGGGTGAAATAAGTAAAGCAAAAGAACAGCCCCGACAGTCATTAATGGTGGCAGTTCACTCTCCTCTGCAGTCACAGTGCAGAAAGCATCTGCTGACCATACACTGAGAGGGTTTGTTATTCGCCTCGGAGATACTATGACCTTCCCAGGGGAGGAAAATAAGGATGCACATTCATCTGCTTTCTACATTGGATCTCCCAAGTAAGCCATTTTCTGCAATTAAGAAAGGTGCTGGCCAGTAAAATTCATGCGACAGTCAGGCATTGACCTTAAAATTAATACCTTCCTTCTCCTACATATTCCTATTTCAACACTCTTTAATCCAAAGGAAAGGAGACTGCTGGTCTAATTCAAATCCTATTAACATATCTCTTTCCTTGCAGCAGAAAGCTCCCAAAAGGCGAGCTAAGGCTCACGCCACCATTCTGTGAATGCTAGATAATGATTAGCTGCCAGATAAGAATTAGCTGTTTAAAGAGCTACCTGTTGTTGGGCCACTAGTTACAAAAATGCGTAACTAAGGTTGCATGAGCAACAGCAAAAGGAAAAGAAAATGCACTCTCGCTCGCTGACTTCTACAGCAGAAAACTACTTGTTATGAATGGGTTTCTATTTGTAAACAGAAAAGTCAAAATGGCACTTTGACCTGTGTAACTGCGACGAGAGAAAACATCTTTCAATTGACACGTACTTTGGCAATTGGCAGGGGCCCTGCTGTGGGGCTGTGCTGAGCCCTGAGCTCAGCTCTTACTCAGCTCAGTAACAACGCCAGGGACCTGGCACCACCTCTTTGCAGAGTAGTTTCTGGACTGCAGACGCCTGAAAGCCAAATGTTCTGAAATTGTGAACGGTGCCCTCCCTTTGTAGGAGGCTGGCTATCACATGTGCTCATCTAACTCTGAGCTGACACGCTGTAGTGACATTAGATTATAACACTGTTTCAGATTCTGAAATCAGAGATACGGATTCCAAAATTAGGATAAGGCACAGTCGCTTCTAAGCCTTCTCCACAAAATGCCCATGTTTAAAGACAGTTGGCAGCGCTCTTAACAAAGTGAGACACACATGTATGTGACAGGATCCTGCGCGCAGGCGACTCGCTCCAACTGCCATCAGTGACTCACAGCAGGAGCCTTCAGCAGATGGCACAAGATATCAGCCCAGCTTCCCAGTTCAGAGGCCAAATGAGGGTTGTGTTTACTGCCCAGTAGCTATGAGAGAAGATGCTCCACAAACATAGCTACAGGGTGTGGACAGAGAGCTCATGCCAACGCAACACCATCTGCTCTGGAAGCTGCCTTGGCATCTGCTTGGGAAAACAGACTCTTGACTTGCCTTGACTTACCTTGGTGTTAGGGAAAATTATTTTTATTATCAGCCGCCAGGCAAAGATGAGGCAGAGGAGGACGGGTTACCTCTTCCTGCCTACTCTGTTGCTGTCCTTAAGACAGCCCTTGTAGCAGTGGCTAGTGTCTCTTAGTTGCGGCATACAAGTCATTTAAATGACAGTCATTCTGCCCCACTCCTGCATGCCTGTTCCAGGGAAACGGAAGCAAACATTTTAAGGGACAGTATGAAATTCCTTATAATCTACACATTCTAATCTGCCACATCGGTTCATCAGCCTACCCCGAGTCTGAAGCCAAGGTGTAAGAATGCGATTTACAAGATTAGTATAAACACAAAACAACTCCTACATGGATACCAATCGGTCAGCAGGACATAAAGTTCTGAGGAAAATAGAAAACAATACAACTCTGATATCTTTATTGGCTCATTATTTCTGAACAACAGAACTTTCTCTTTAAGTGAAAATTCACAGATCTTGAGGCTGTGTCTAGAAACATTAACCTACTGTTTATAATACAGTGCCAGTTTGGTATCCATAGGGAACAACACACATGTCTAGGCAAAGCTATTTACAGAAGTCAAGATGAAGAAAGTAAAGATGTCAAGCTAAAGCACACTGAAGCCTTGGATGGCAGCACTCCTTCAGAAGTACAGCAGCTTCTGTTTGCTTAGCTTAATTCCCCCTCAAAGGGATTAAGTTAAACTCAAAAAGATACTTTTATTTTTTAATAAGAGCATCTACAAAGTGATTTTATGTTCTTTAATGTCATAGCAGTAATTAATTTCTCTTAGCCATACTCGGTCCTTGCACGGTCTGAGATTACAGAACACTTGGTTGCTACCACTCTCTGGCTATGTATGCCGTATGCTGTTGCAGCTCGTGGAAAATAACTCATGAGGTGCACAAAGTCAGGCAAGACTCTTCTGCAAGTTCAAGCTGTCCTCCTTCTGGAACAAGAGAAAACTGCGGCAGAGTGCTCAAGAGGTGACTCCTGATGGTCACACAGTCGCTTGATTTGTCACTTCAGCAGAACCACCCACCATCACTGGGGTCCACATCTGTAGTGAAATGTACTTTTTAAGCTCTAGAAGACTTCCACTTTCTGACAATTTTTTTCCCCTGAAGGACTAGTTAAACCCGCAGGATTTTTTTTTTTAATGTCACAAAGAAAAGGGAGACAAGATAATTAAACCTGCAAAATCCTACATGAATCATGATCTGGGATTCATTCTAGTGTAGTATATTCAAAACCATGACCTGGGAATGACTCCTAATACGGAAAGCTGTTACTTTTAATTTTCTTCTCCTTGGTAGCAGGATGTATGTAGAAAGTAAGCTAGTAATAACAGGGAGATAATCAGATATTTTTAAAAAGCTACTGTAAATGTACATTAAAAGCGTCAGCCCACAGGATCATTAGGTCAGGCAAATGCACTATATAGGAGGGCTGATTATCTTGCCCGGGTATCCCACAGAGGATACCATGTTTTCTAAACCCCAAAGGGCTTGCTTCCAGAATTCAAACAATGCTATGACAGGAAGGTGAGACATTTCTCAATGCCTATCGACGCAGTGTGACAGCATGACATTCTGAAAAAAAAAAAAAGATGTCCAGAGTAACTGAAAACACACAGAAATTTAAAAATTTTCAACTCTTTATCAAGACACATACAGTAACAATAATTCCAGTCAAAACCTACAGGAAGCAATTTGACCGGTATACACTGGGACCACAGCTTGCTTCCATCCTGCCATTCCGTTCCCCTACTACACTTTAATCTTCCCCTTCTTGTGGAACTTTCAAGTTATGAACTTTCATTGTACAGTACGAACACCTACAATTAGTCCCTAAGTGTAAGAAGTTGCTATTTGTTCTATTTGGTTTTTATTTATTCCATTGGTCAAAGACAGTCAGTTCTCCAGCTGATCCTTCTGTGCACTGTAATGCCTCTCAGCTTCGCACTGTTGGCAAATTTCATTAATATACACATACTTTTTTTACGTAAGTCATTAACGAAAACATTTGATGAGAGCACTCTGAAGATCAACCTTGCAGGAACCCCCTGCTAAACTGTGTCAGACTCACAGACTCCCCGTCTGCTCTTCTTCAGTTAGTTTACTGCTGTCACTAAAAAGTAGATTATGGCCTAGATTTGTTAATAATTTGCCATGAGGCCAACAGAGCTCTGTTGAGGGCATAAGAGAGAGGAGATCTGACAACATTACAGGAATTCTTATTCAAAGTCTTCTCTCAAACAAGATAGAGAATGATTTTTCTGATCATAATGGCTTCTCTAGTCTCTGGACACAGCCAAAAAAGCTCTGCCAGAAATAGGCATATATAATTCCTGCATTATTTATGATTTGTTCCTTTTCAGTTTTCATCAGCAGGTTGTTCAAGTTTCAGGTACATGCACGCAGAGCTCCCACCAGCCCCAGGCTCCAGCCTCCCAGGGCTGTCTTCCTGCACTCCCATCCCATCCTGTGCCAGCCCAACTGGCACT
Source organism: Callaeas wilsoni (assembly GCA_013398955.1). Taxonomy (NCBI): domain Eukaryota; kingdom Metazoa; phylum Chordata; class Aves; order Passeriformes; family Callaeidae; genus Callaeas; species Callaeas wilsoni. The sequence continues at coordinate 64,449 of VWPU01017662.1, read as the reverse complement.
CTGCTTTTCAGGAGAAAATGTAATCCCTTGCAGGAAAGCCTGTTTAGCATACAGGCTTCCCTGGCAAACTGGGAACTCACCTCTTTGGTTACAAAATGGTGAGTTACCAAAACGTGAAGAATAGTAAGAGACTCTTCTCAGACATTGGGTGCCCTAACTGGAAGATGATGGTAGAAGCACCTTGCTGTAAGACTGGAAACATAGCAGTCAATTATTAAAATGACCTGCCCACTGATTAAGTGTTTATTCTGGCTGCACAACAAATTATTGTAGACTTACAATCAGTTCGTACCTGTGGAAATAACAACGAAATGTTGGAATGCTACTTAGGATAAGGTCTCATCAAACACAGGCACAAGTGTGCACAGACACACACTGCACTCGGTCAAGGCACTGTACCTTAACAACTGTTTAAGCAGACCAGATTTGAAGGAGAAAGTTTAACAGAAAAAGTAATATCTACCGTATCAAGGGTACCCAGACTCCTCTAGTCTTTCAAGATTTTAATATTTTTCTCCCTTATATATTATTTTCCTAAAAAAGGGCATTTAAAGAGCCCTTCAAATACACATCATGGCACACACTAGCCAAGGCTTTAAGCACAGCAAGGCAATGAATAACAGTAATTTTCCCCTCTTGTGCAGAAGCATTAAAATAGCTGTAAGCTACAATAACAGTCATCTTGCACACACTACTATTCGAACAATGCACACAACATAATGACTATTTTTGCAAGCTAACAGCTCTGCTTTGCTGTGCAGCACTAAAATGCATTTGCCCCGAACCCCCCCATTGGCCAAACTACAACGATGGCCACTCTGCTGGGGCCCCCAAGGAGGAGCAGGAGGCCGTGCTGGGGCACCCCAACTGGACAGGGTGGCTGCAGGTGCTCTGAAGAAAGCCCAGCGGGCACGGTGAGAGCACCGCGGGGCCCAGCAGCATGGCTTGGGACACACAGCCACACGGCAATCCTAACCCACAAGACAAGCCTGGCCAAAGCTCCTCTGCGAATGCTACAACAGAGAAAAACAGTACCTAGCATTCGATGTGTCTCCGTTCATGTTGTTCAACGCTATAATATGAACATGCTGAGGCTGAAGCAAAAAGCAGTGGTTTATTCTGCAAGCATTCTCACTGTAATTTTGTGCCCATAATACACATGCTGTGTTTACACCACCACACTAAAGAATTTCAGACTTTAAGGACTGCCTATGAAATATAGTTCCTTCTAGTCATATTTAAACATGCCATCAAAAATTTCTGGTATTTATCTACCACATATCTACCTGCACGAGTTTTCTGACAGAATTATTTTCACACCTTAATTTTTTTCAGAAAGCAATTTTCTAAGAACTTGTAGAATTGTCCAGTGTTTTGTGGGAATACAAGCAGAAACATTTATTTCCACACACTCTGAAGAGGAAAACTGAAAAATTTTATTGAGAAGATATCACTGAATAGATATCAGTTGTTCCTTCTGAAGGTGAAAAATCCAGTAATGTGAATTACTCAGCACTATAGCTTTTTTTTGCCTTTCATCTCACTGACAGCATCAGTGACAGAATGACAACCAAAAAAGAGGGAGAGAGAGAGATAAAAGGACACAGAGATATACTGCAACAACATTAGGTATACACAGGTTGAGTATTGATGTGCTAGGAGCATAGGATGATCTGAAATGACACAATCAGGAAAAGGCAATGCCAAGAAGGGTTTTTCTCTTTCTTATTAATTGATTATTCTCTTTGCTACCAGAGGGAATTTAGGCCAGCATTGCTGCTTTCCTAGTAGAGACATGATGTACAGTAAAGGAGGGTGTAGGGGGAAACACTGAAATAATTCAAACATCTACCTCCTTTTGTTTTTCTTAGGCATTGCACACTGCTGCTGGTTTAATAAGAATGTCTTGGGTGTTGCCTAACTGTGCCAAGTTAACAAGAAGCCTCTCCTCTGCAGCAGCTACATGCTGGCACCCTGCAAAAACATGTGTAACATGTTCCACCTTCACAATGGTCTAATGTATTAATAATTATGCAGAAATCAAATGTATTGCAACTTCTTCTTATGATAAAAAGATATGTTAAACTGAGGATTCTTCTCGCAGTAAAAATACCTTTGCTACTTAAAAGTGGTATTTTTTATGGTATGAACGTCTCTCCCTTCCCCTGCCCCCCTCTGCTCTTTGAAGCATCCTCAGTAATGGCAGAAGATCCATATGTATTTTACAGCACAGGAAGTTTTACTGGGAGGGAAGGAGAGGGGGAGGAGTGGCAAAAGTACTTATCAACTCCACATCACATATGAGCCAAGGCAGGATCCGCTTTCCAGACACATTCCCAAACTGCTGCATGTATGCACAGCTGCCTTCATACAGTGGCTCAAAGCTCCTGTCTTGTCCCATATTGCTGATGGCACAACAGCAGCACTGATGATTTGTGTGTCTGTGCAGTCTTCTCACACAGAGAAATGCAAGGGGGGAAATGTACGTGTTTTAAAATACACCTCTCCAGTAAGAAGGCCAAGAACAGAGGAGGCCATTTCGCTGTATAAACAGGCTTGCTCAAAGCCTGCAGCTGGCAGTGGATGGCAAATGGACATTTTCTTTCTGTCACCGTTTCTCTCACCAAAGCAGAAAGAGAGATGTTGCCAGGCCGCCTCTGTCTCTGCCTACAGCCCAAGATAAATTGCACAGATGTGGGTGAAGAGCAGCATGTTGAAGCAACTGATAGAAACCTGTCTCCTTTCTGAAATACCTCTTCAGCTTCTGCTTAGGAATATGCTGCATAGCAGAGTGCATATTTTGTGATTTATTCATAAGTTGCACTCTTTTACTAGCTATTTTTAAATAAGTATCTAAGCAATCTGCACAATCCCTAAAATCTAGTATAATAATTATTTTACCTGTTACGGTAAACAATTCCCACAGTAATCAAAGGTAATAAATCACCATCATGGAAATTCCTTGTAGTTGCAATAAGAGTTTCAAAACATTTGATGTAAAACCAGAGATCAGTTTCTCAGATGTAAACAGATTCTGCCAGTCTTTTCAGAAACTGTTCAACAGACAGAGCTCTCCAATGCACTTATAGGTGCTCTGAAAAATACTGACTGGTCAGAGGGAACCAGATTTATTTTTAAACAGCTATTGAGTACTGAAATCAGCCTCACTCAGTGTCTGGTATTAAAGCATACTTGGTAGCCTGAACTTTTCCAAAAATCTTTTGGTATCTGAACTTTTATGAAAATGTTCCTGTGACTGTGGCCACCAGACTCCTCTGACATTTTGTCACAGCAGCTGCTTCCCTCCCTGCCAATCCCACACACTCAGATGCAACAAAACAAGCAAAAACTTTACATCCCCTTTCCTAGCATGCTTCCATATGACTGCTGCCTGCAGAACTCCTGGAGCAGTGGAATAGTAGGGGGTAGAAGAGCCCTCCTGTATGGGCCAGCCATCCCTGCACCCCTGCCCATGGGTATGCAAGGTACAGTGCAGCATGGGGAGGGAAACTCACCACTTGAGCAGAAAGCCCTCTCCTTTATAGGACAGTCTTTGCAGCCCCTTTTACTCCCAATTCAGCTCACCTCAAGTATCAAGCTCAGTGCAGCAATGATAGTTCTCTACCTAAAGCAGATTTGAGAATACTGAGCAAGGCAGTGATAGCCATCCCTGAAGGTATACCCTGACCCTGGCTCAGCATCCAAATGAAAGGGAAATAATCTCTGTGACCCTTGAAGCTGGGAGCTGTTTTGCCCAGAACATTTCCTGACCCTTCCTCTGAAAGGCCTGATCTTCCCATCATTTTCCCATTCAATTAAACAGTACTTAGATATGAAGAACCACTGATTTCACACATTTCCTTGCTTGATTAAGGCTTACTCATCAGGAACAATTCAGTGACAGGGCTTGGATGGATTAACTTAGCTAACTTGCATATATATCTTAATGCAGACAAATGGGTTGTTTTGTTCTTATTAATATCCGCTATTATCTTTATTTCTGCTTTGACTCATATTCTGAATCTCAGTCAAGCAAGACTTCTTGACTGCAGAGCAGAGTTGACTGAGAAATTAGTCTTTACAATTTAACGGAACACGTATGTGTTTGCCTCAGTCTGATAATGTATGCAGACTATTATCTTGATAACAGTGGAAGAGCAGACTTCCTATTTGCAAATGATGGAAGGGGATAAACCAAAGGAAACATGCCTATTCAGCTATCCACTGGATAAAGGACTGCTTTGCCCATTTCCATTTCCACTTTCACACTGCAGAGATTAATGCATTTGTTTCAAAGTATTTAGATGATCTCAGATTTAGTAAAACAATTTGGGAGATTTCTTTTAATAAAATGCAAACTTTGAACAAAATTTTACCTAGTATTTACCTGATAAGCAAATTTAGAGCTTCCATTTTGCACCACATATAATACATTTCTGAACACTCTATGTAATCTACAGCAATTGATATAAAAATTATAGCTGACATCTACAAAATAAGTCCTAACAAATAGAGGATCCTCAAGAAAAATCTCCCATGTTGCATGCAAACAACAAAACACTTCTGCAAAGGCTGTGGGACATTTCACACAAGACAACAGCAACAAATAGCATCTTGTAGTCACCATGCCAACAAACATACAGAGAAAGAAACCCACAACTGGTGATTAGATGTTTGGAAATATTATACAATAAATATTGCTATTCTCAATTTCAAAAGAAGCTCATAACAAACCAATAAACTTGGGGTTTAGTACAATGAGAAAATGCTATCTACCAAAACAAAAATATTTTCTTCAATAGGCATCAAAAGTAAAGCATACTTACTAGCAAAAATAACTACTATGTATACATTTTTCATGGATATCATTTTGATATAAACATTAATGTACTAAATTTGACAATGGAGTGTATTTGCCTTGTTCAAAGCTGAAAGTTAGAAAACATGAAACATGCTTTTCTCCGAATAGTAAAACAAATCACTTGAAAAATCAGTTCTCTCTCCTTTCACAACAATATGTAAGTTTTCATGAACATCAAAAGCCAAGAAAATTTAAAAAGAAAAGCATAAAAAGGAAATTCTTACTTTAACTTCCACTGTCTTCCCACCTTGCTCGATATGCCTCTCAAGATATTCAGAAGATAGCAGGTCACTGCAAGAAGAAAAAAAGAACCATAAGCCTCGCGCATGTGTTCTTGTACTCCCTCTCAGCAAGCACTGATTAAACATTTACATTTGAAAAGGGCAAAACCTGCAGGATACTTTTCCTAAAATGTTCATAAAAATCACTGAAACAACCACCTCCAATGGAGTTACAGAGTGCATCGGATACACTGATTTTTAACAGCAGAAGGTGGGACAAGGAAAACTAGAGGAGTTTCTTCATGGAAGGTTCAAAACCAACCACTGACACTGATTGTAATTCAAGAGACTTTTCTACTTGCTGCTAAAAGAGAACAGCGTAGAAGTTAGATGAACTTCAAAAAAAGCAAAAAGCAGAAGGATGGGAAACCAGTTGGAATCTGAGGGAAAACGGCAGCTGTGTTGGCAGGCTTCAATGGACACAATGGCACCAGAATGACACGGCCTTGTAAGGCCGACATGGTGAGCTCAGGCGCACACTGCACGGGCAGGCAAAGCCGTGGGCCCAGGAGCTGCAGGCCAGGCAGGCTCGCAGCGCAGGTGCACACGCTCCCTGGCAGCCCTGCAGCTTTAGCAGTGCCAGAGGAAAAGGCTCTGGGCAACAGCAATCCCAGCCTCCAGGCACACAAGGACTTGGAACAAACACCAAGGAGAAAAAACAATCAGACCTGAGGCAAACATATATAAGTTAAATGCGGGCTGTATTTACTAAGCCACTTGAATGCTAAACCATTCAAATTATCTTCCTCATAATTTTTTTTTTAATCAGGCAAACCACAGAATCACAGAATTGGTAAGATTGGAAGAGACCACATTATCTACATCATAAATTTCACTAAGCATGTTCAAAGAGTACAACAGTTTACTGAGATTAAATCAGTATAAAGTCTTGCTATTGTCCCACCTCAGTGACAATTAAGCTGGAAAAGATGAAGAATTGGTAAAGAAAACCTGACAAGAGGCAGGTTGGCCAGTGGGGCAGGAGGCAGTGAGCACACACCTGCTCAGCAGAGGAGGCAAAAATTGAGTATTTCTCCTTCAAACAGCAAAACAGCTGAGCTTAGACATGAACTGACCTGATGAGGGAGGGCAGGAACAGTAGAGCAGCACCCAGGGCAGTGGCTGCTCAGCTTTCCACAGCTTCGCCCTGGCCAAACAGGCAGTAGAACCATGGATGTTTTCGCTCAAAGGGACATGGGTGACTGCCCTGAGTGAGCCCCAAGCAGGACAAGGTTGGAAACAGGCGTCCTCCAATATCATCCCTAAAACCTGCCAGCTTTGTATTTGCATTAATTAACCAGGCACAAATCCCAGGAGCATTCCAATGAAATATGCTGATAACATTAAGCTGGAAAGCATGGAGAATAAAAAAGATTGAAAAACTCCCATATGAAAGACCTGGAGGATCATCAGGACTGGATATTAGAAATAGGATCAAATTCAGTTGTACAAACAGCAAATTTATGCACTTAAGGGCTGAAGGGAATTTCTATTACTTTTTTGGAGAGCTTGGTTTATAAAGAAGAGAGATATGACCCCACTTGTTTCTGGCAAAATGATTTGGCAGATCAATAGAATGTCTTCCTGGAAAACACAACTGTCATCCCAGAATATGTCAAAGAAGATGTATTTCCAGTCAAACCGAGGTACGATTAATATCACTGCCCAAAGGAGACCTCTTTTCAAATACTGCAGACGGGTACCAGACAGCTCTGCTTACAAAGTTCCATTACCTGGAAACACAGAGAGGTTCCTGAAGTCTAGTAAAAAATTGATTTGTGAGGGAATATGAATGTACCAGGGTTTACACACCAAGATACAAAAGCAACTAATTAGGCTATAGAAGACACTGGCAGAACCTCAAAGGTATAAAGACTGTCAATGAGTCAATGGAAATTGCATGTTTAAAAAAAATACTTTCTATCTAAGTGTAAGGGACAGAGGCAACAAAATGAGAGATGCTAACAAATTTCTGAATGGAAGCATCCATGGACAATTGTCCATGGAGGTAGGGTTTCCTCTGACTCAATGAGTTCACAGCTGGTTGCTGCTGAAAGCAGGAAATCTCAATGCCCCCTCAGGAGCAAGCACTGAACCTACCTTGTGTCAGCACAAACACTCATCAAAACACTCTTGGTGTCAGAGCTAACACTCATCAAAATACTCTTGCTGTCAGCACTGGCACTCATCAAGGTACACTTGGGAGGGTTCAACAAAACCACGGTTTGCCACGTTAGGTAACTGAAATCCCTTGAGAAGAGGTACAATAAACTCCAGAGCTGACACAAAGGAGGGAATGAGCAGCTCTCAATAAGGGTGAAAGAAAGAGTGAGTGACTCCCTTGGCCACTGCAGAACCAGCGTGAACCCCTTTAATTCTGGTCAGGCTCAATATCTGTATTGGTTCTTTGCACAGCTGCCTGCCGATGACCCATTATTGAGGAGCACCCGAAAGAGATGCTGTTGAGTTACTGATTACAATACTCTGATTCCTCTTAGAAGTGAATAATAAATATTTAGGATACTTATGCCCTGGAGGAAGCTCAAAGACTTCTATAAGGTCCTGTATGCATTTTCCAGATTTAGTAATTTAGACAGATGTTCCCTTAAAATGTGTTTAGTTTAGCTTGCTGAAGTTAGTGATATAGTTTCCCGGCATTCACTACAAATCTTTCAGCAAAAGTTTACGCTTCCATAACTTGATAAGGATTCCTTTATCGCTTAGGGCTCTACTTTTACTCTTCGTTATTTCAGGGGGACTCAGTTAAACTAATGTCGTCCTCCATATCTGATGGACACAAAGGTTTTCATGCCAAGAACGATGCAAGAGATTATAAAATGTAAGATAGTAAAGGATATAGTACAAAAACAGATCAAACAGAATGGCTTAACTCAGGGAGACTTTACAGCTGTATTTGGAGGGATGATAAGGAGAAGCACAGGTTCTTCTCTTGTGGGTCTGACAAAATTACCACTTTTTAAAAGACACTGCTGTTAATGTTTTAATGTTCTGGAAGATCATATGCTATGTTCTCAAAAATCTGGAAATTGTGTCTAGCATAAGAAAAAGACATTGATCATTCTCTGCCTTGTACAAAATAAGAATTAGAAGGTAACAAAAGAGGTCAGTAAGCTCAAAATTAATTAGAAAGAACCTTTTCTGGTACAGCTGCTGATTACAATGTTTAAAATATTGCAGGAAAGCATGAATGCTAGAGGTTTGTACTGGTCCAAGCTGGGAATGGACAAGTTAGTGGATGTAACTGGGAGCTGCCAAACACACAGACACTGTACCTGACTCAAAGTGCTGGAGTCCTGGAAAAGGGCTCTGGAGAAGCCTCACACATGATTTCTCAGCTCTTCCACTTTTCCCTTACCATTGGCCCTGGGCTACTGGGACTGGGCAGTTGGCCAAGCGTCCCTCTGACCTGACCTGCTCTGCTTGCACCTTGGAAGGGTCCTGTTTCTCCTCAGGGCTACACAGTGTCCCATGGCATCCAGCTCCAGGGTTGCTGATCACAGAATCACAGAATGAACTAGGTTGGAAAGGACCTCTAAGATCATCCAGTCCAACCTATGACCTAGCACCTCCTGATCGACTAAACCATGGCACTGAGTGCCACATCCAGTCTTTTCTTAAACACATCCAGGGACGGTGATTCCACCACTGAGCTGGGCTGCTCTTCTCCCACCCACCACCCCAGTGATGGACATTCCCAGGCTGTTCAAGCTGTATTTACTTTCAAAGTAGGCCAAAAGAACAATTCCTAAACAGATCTATCCATTTTGTCTTCCTGCTCAGTCCTTACTTGGAGGACAAAAGGGCTGAAAACAGCTGGGCAGCTGCTGGCAATCCCCCTCCCTCAAGGTCTGTCACAAGTGCCTTGATTCCCAAAATGAGCCTGTCTGGAAGGGAAACACCACGAGGTCACCTGTCTCCACAGCCCGCGGGGGACTCAGTCCACAGCTTGCAAACAGACCACAGATCTGAAATGTAGAGACATTTTTAAAGCCTGTTCGAAGTAACATGGCAGGATATGTCTGAGAATATTTTATCAGTAGAAAAACCCATAAATGAAGCCATGTTATGCTTTATTATTATGATTCACAGCACTGAAAATATCACAAAAAACACAACACTCTTGCAGATCCAATAATGCGATCAATGCTATTAAAAACTAAGCTACAACCTAACCATTATACACAATTTTGAAAACTCAGGCCAGAAGATACCACCTTCTAGGTGGAGTCAAGTTTTGTCTTCAGTAACAGTACAGGCACATAACTGCATAATTTTAATAGAAGGTCTTACTTTAAAACAAACAAAATTCTAGATTAAAATACTTGTGAAACATGATTAAAATTATTTAAGCAAGATAAGACAATCAGCATTAAAATAATATGCAGTTCTACATAAACAAACACTTTCCTACGGTAGAAATGAAACAGGAATATTTAGCTTGCCTGCTGATCTGTCCTAGAAACCATCTTTGTCAGTTTAAGTGGTAGTTTTAGTATTAATTATAAAGAAAATTGGCATGTTAAAAAAAATAGATTGTGGGAAAAAAAATCTTAGAAACACAAGGAATGGAGAAAATTACAGAGAAAAACCACCAACACTATACTTGACAATACTGCAGAATGAGATTTTCAGAAATATTTGCTGAGGCCTTGGTACAAAACTTTTGAAAAGGCATGGCAAAAACCTGCATATGTTAAGACCTAAAAATAAAACATTTCACAGGAAAAAATAAGCACATGTGATCTGTTGCTTTTACAAGCTAAAAAACTGCTATGCTAATAATGGCAATCCTGTTGTCAGAGGTCTGTTATTTCAGTATACACAAATTAAGTAGTGTCATTTTGTTTACAGCAGCAGCATTTTTGAAGCATTATCTAAAGTCCATATGAGCCTATCCCACACAGACTCAATAGTGTAAGGGCCAGAAAAAAAAAATGAGCAAGCTCCTCTTTGCTCTTCCAACCTTCCCAGTCACAACAGTACACAAGAGGCAGAAGCTGGGGGAATTTTACTACAGAATAGGCCCCCAGCTAAGGAAATAATCCTTATCCAAGATGATGCATTTACATGCACTTAAATTGTATCTTGAATCAACTGCAGCACTTATATATGAGGTTTACCAAAATGAAGCTGGGATTGGGAACCCAGGAAAACAGACCAGTTTTGGATATAGATAGGTTCCCCAGCAGAAAGAGGTTGCTCCAGGAAGAAAAAGAGGTTAAAAAAATGTGGTGGCAAGAGAAAAGAGGACAGAAGAGGTCATGTGTTTAAAAAAACGGAAAGAAAAAACAAGAGATTACAAAGCACCTCAAGTTATGAGAAGAAAAAAAGAGGTAAGTAAAGATTTTTAAAAAAGGAAGAGGTTTGCATTGGAATATGTAATGGAGAAAAACCTGGGAATTATCCCTGTAAATTTAATAGAAACTTTTACTTTCAAACAGAGAAGGAAAATGCCTATTGCCAGCTTCTGATTTCAGATTTAAGAGACTGAAAAGCCTAACAGCTATGGAAGAAAAAGAGTAGAAATTATAGGGTTCTCTTTAGAGGCCATAGGAAGAATTACAAAGTTAAGAAAGGTAGAAATAAAGAGAGTTCATAAACACAGTACTATAATGTATCCTTGTCAGCATCAGTGTTACAAATAAAAGAAATGACTGGCTTCATATCTTGTATCATTGCTGTGTCTCCTTTAACACTGTAGGAATTCTTTATCATTTATTCACCCTCATTTGTCTCCACAATTCTCCATTATGTACACCTGAAATTTCAGATTAAATATGGTGCCAGACAAGGACATCAAATGAGAGATCTGAGGAAAGATGCATTACTGAAAAGGAAGATAGGGTTTTAGTTGAAATCAGCAGAAAGGTCTGGATGGGTCGAACGCCAGCAGGAAATTATCAACAGACATATGGAGACCTTCAAGAGAAAAGAACAGGTTCAGGGAAATGATGGAGACACTGATAAGAGATAGATGACATATCAACTGCACCATTAATGCTAGCCCATGGGGCAGAGCAAGCTGTGAGAAGGAAGCCTCCTGCAACATCATGCTTGAGAGGGCTGCAGTAAAAGGAATGGGCACTGTCAGGGTACCAGGCACATGAAGATGACGAAGCTTCCCATAAAATGAAGTATTTTCCCCCAATGGTGTACATCCTCTAACAAGTATTAACAAAAGTAATAGTTATGGAAGGAGTGGGTATCAGAGGACATTTTTTAGTACAGCCCATCTTGTACACCAAGGAAGATAAGGCAGGTTGATTGTCGTAAAACAAAAAGCAAGAAAGTGGAAAACTGGATGAGAGGGAACAGAATGGATGTTTGTGTCTGCCAGTCACTAAGAGTGCAAAGGACAATTTGTATTACCTTGCATTACACTCTGGTCCTAAAACATTTTCAGTATCGGCCATGAGCTAACTAAAACATACAGCAAGATAAACTCGAAAAAGCCACTTAGCTGGCAGATTTCTGTATCTCACTACATGGGACACTTTAATTCTCCTTTATCCTCATGCTTACCCAGAAACCTCCTCTCTGCTCATACATGATCTTTCTTTGCACTTCGGGGAGGATTAGCTATCTCCATACTCCATGAATCAATCTGCTTTAATAGCCACAGCTCTGAAACTTTCATCTCCTCCTTCCCATAAAAAGAATTGCTGAATTTCTTTATATGTGGATGGTTAATTTAATTAATGACTGTATCTGTTAAGTTAGCCAAATGGACTAATCAATCAGAATTAGATATCTTCTCATAGATACAGCAGCAATTTTCGGAGTGTCTACTCAGAGGAAGGAAAAAACAAGTGAGGAAAATAGAGCCAGTTCTTGTCTACACATATTGAAGTTTCATCCCTTTTTAAAATACTCTTATGGTACTTTTCTGTCCTTGTTGCAGCTAATATGAAAGGGAGAAAGGAGTAAGAAACTATCTAATTTTTCTACTCCTACTAACTATTTAAGGCTTTCTTCAAAAGGAAATTAGGGACTTAAGAATGGGTTAAGTCCTCAAAGGATTATACACAAATGCTGAGTTGTACCCACTCTCAGTCCTTTCCTGGAGCTTAATTTCACGTTTCACAAAATTACACAACTTGAATCTCTAATGATGCTTTTTCCAAATATTAACATTTGCTCATTTTTTTCCTCTCCAGGACTTCTCACTTAGATCCCTAATGCCATCTGACTTGAAAACGCACTTAGTCCTTTATCCCTCAATAGCTACTTTGCCTACAGGACAGGATAGTAACTGCCCTGCACCCTACTGCAGACAGCAAACTGCAGAGCAACTCTGCAGCCCTGAGCAGGGCCTCCACCTCTGGCTTTAGAGAAGGGGTCTCACAGTTCTGGCTTACAAACTGCATGTGTTTCATTTCTGAACTGGCTTCGTTTCTTGATGGGAAAAGGCTTAAGCAGGTTGAAGACATTCTTCCTTAGTTTCACCGAATTTCTGTTACACACATGGTTCCTATTACTAGCATAAAAAAGGAAAGAGTACACAACAATAGCTGCAAGGAAGAGCTGTGAAGCAACAGCAGTATCTGGAAGGCTCAGGCTGGTAGGAGCATATCCTGCTGGGCATGCCTTGTGCACGTGAACCGCACCTGAAGCACATCCAGCGCCTTTCTATGGCACCACCCTCCATCTGTAGCTCCACACCACGGACTTTTTGGCCTGTCCTTTACAATCTTTGCAATTTAGTTTGAACTCCTCCATGTAAATGACCATATGGGCAATTTTATGAGAATGTAATGATGAACAGATACTGTTTGCATTTTCCAGGGGAAAAAACTTAGATGCTTGTATTTAATTTCCGCAGCTAGGAAGAGGCATACTTAAAAACTAACCATTTACTCGTATCACCACAAGTTTCTTACCACTATGTTTTAAGGAAATCTGAATAATGCTCCCTACCCCAACAAACTAAAAGCAAAACATAGCTAAAGTAGCTCTGAAATCATAATTTCAGGTTCTATTTATTATGGCAACTTAAATATTAACAATATTTTTATTATATTTCTTGCATGAATATTAATATTTCCTAATACAAATATTGAAATTGGCAAATAGCATCTGATATGATAAATAATGAACAGGTTTTTTTTTAAATAAGGCATTTTAAAATCTTATGTGGCGCAAGCACTGCAAAGGGCACAAATTCAATATGGCAGTTAATTCATGCTGCTGGTATTGGAGGGAAGGTGATTACAATCTTCTCTTTCAGACAACAGCAAGTTTTATCTAGTGTCTGAACAAGGCAGCTGTACACACACACACACACACACACACACACACAGAGCCTTCCATGGGAAGACACTGCTACTCAAGATACCATAGTGCTAAACTAGAGACTTTAATAAGCAGAAAGAGCAGACAGCAGGTGTTTGCAAGATTCTTGTCAGGCAGAAAGGTGAAACAGGATTTTTCTAGCTCTAAACTTCTGTTTTCACAGGCAGAGTTGAAAGTAGTCTGGGCAAGGTTCACTTTGCTCCTTACCCAGCTTTCCTGACAGTAATGATGGCAATGCAAGTGTCAATAAAACCTCACTCTTTTTTTGTCACTGAATAATTTACACCAGTATTTCTTCAAGCAATTACTTCTTTTTTTCTTACAGAAATTTCAGAAATCCTATTAAAATGAGCAGATATTTTTAGACCGTGTTCACACCCTTACTACAAAGCAGTTTCTTCAATGCCATTCTGCTCATACACTTGTTACTTAAAAGCAAGGATATAAACAGTTAATTTTAGTATTTGAGAGGATGGTAAATTAATAAAAAAGGGAAGAGGAATGCACATGTGAAGCACAGGCTACATATTTCCCTGCACAAATGCACTAGTGTGGTCTAATCCTCATTTTTAATATGCCTCTTCATACAATCAAGATGTTTTATACTACATGGAAAATCATTTCCCAAGCAAACTCATTTGTGATTTCAACCACATTTCAATCCAACTCTTTGCGTATTGCCCACAATTCTATATGGAAAGAGAAAAACTGAAAAATTAAATGTGTAAGTATTATACATGGCCCCAGCATTACTTCATGCTATTAAAAACAAGCACACACATTTTGTACAGGACACCTGTATCATTTAGTGAATGAACTTTTTAATTTTTTTTTTTTTGGTAGCTTCCTTCAAGATTCGCCCTCAAATTTTAGCTACTCCATACGTGGTTTCGCTCTAGAGCAAATAAACAAATTATTCCTGCACTCATGAACATTTCCATGATGCTCTCTCAAAGTATTAGCATGACACAAATACTGAGTCCTCCACATACTGCTCCTCGGGAGAGTTAGCACTTTCCTCGGTATTAAAATGCTGTAAAGTATCTGTTTGGTTAAGGTGCCCGGTCTGAAACTTGACAGAGACATATATTTCAGAAATACAGTGTCTTTTTCGTCTTAACACATTTAGGATGTGGCCTGCTCTGTGTTGCAGTCTGGACAGCTCTGGAGCTCTTGAAGCTCTTCAGAGCTGATCCGAAGTGTCCTCCTCATGGTACCTGAAGAACAAGGAACTGTCACTACAGCAAATGGTGAAGGCTTCAGTCTGGGGGATGTTTGTCCAGAGCCATGCTGAAAACCCCCATCAAAGAGACCAGGCATCACCACTTGCTTTGCACCACATGCAATTTACAACCCAGTAACAGGCAAACTGGGGCTGTCCAGCAAACCGCCGCATTGCCAGCACAGCATTGCTTCCCTCCCAGACTACTTTACATTGGCAACAAACAGTGTATGATTACAGAAATAAAATAAAAAAACTTAAGATGCAGAAAATAGGAATACAAGGAGGCCAAATTATGCTGTGCCTCAGCTTCTGCCTTTCATTACCTTCTTCCAAACTCCCCCCCACTGTACCTACCTCCTTCTCCCTGGTCCCATTCCTACACCTCCTTTACTCCCCAGCCCATGATCCCTTCTTAACAATCGGCATTTCCATGCCACTGCTTCTGATGTCTGCATGATGCCAAGAACGACCAGAAAAGCAGTCAGTATCTCTTCAAGAGAGATACAGTTTGGCACTAACATTGAACATACCCATCTTAAAATGTGCACCCTTAATGACAGCAAAGCTTTCTGCTGTCATTTTTTTACAAGCACTTAGGACGATCACCCCCTTAACACTCATGGTTACCTGCTGCTTGAACTCTGCATTTTATCCTGAATATTTGAAAGAGTGTGTGCCCCAAGAATCTTTTATGTAGTAGTCACCAAGATTAACTTCTAAACAATTTGGATTTTTACATATGGAGTAGTCACATAAACAGATCAAAAAATTATAGAGAATTTAGGATTTTTGTTAATCTAGTGATTGCATCAACTGTTGAAGTACCTGAGACATTTCAGTGAAAAAAAGACCAGAAAAAAATGGTTACCACTACTTTTATCTTTCTTCACAAAAGATGTTAACTTTAGAAAAGGGTATACTTGAAAATAGTTTCAATTTAAAACATTGCAAACCTTAAATCTAGGAACTCGATTAGTTTCCAGAAACTGTTCTGAAGAAGAAAATATGTTAGAATTTGAAAAAGACAAAAATGGGCTTGAAACTCCAAGATATTGAAAAAGCCTCTTCTTGGTAGAGGGGCTAATAAAAAATGAGTCATGACATGAAGAACATCTTCAGTGACAGGCAATTTAAAGAGCAAGAAGCTGAAATTAGCTCCTGTAGCACTGTAATTTTGATAAAGTCTATTTTGATAAAGAAGGTCAATTTTAATAGCACGGATCATTGTGTGGATCAGAAGTCAGAGGTCTCACACTTCAGTTAAGGGTGAACCAGGATTTTAGCCTGAAACTAAGCAAAAAAATTCAATTGCACAGTTAAGAGAGACAAGGAATGAAGTCTCCTGAAGAAGCAGGCTGCATTACTGGGAAAATACCTCAAAATATCCACACATGACAAACGACACAAAGGCTTGTGAAATAAAATTCAAGGCACATCTTAAAAATGAATGAAGAGTGGGAAAACAAGAGTCCCTCAACCACCGAATCCTCAGGAGCCAGATTCTGAGACAACACTAATCACTTAACCCCAGTCCAAGAAATTATCACAGCTCCCTCAAACTTACAATCATCCATCTTCATTTAGCATACACAACTACAAGAGTACAGCCAGCTTCAGAGAGGCAAAAAAATCCATCTCCTGATGCTGTTCCAAGTCAAATTCATCTGGCTTGCCAGATGGCTCTGGCATTGCTGATGACCCAGCAGGTTACTTTGCCTCCCCGTGTGTTACCTACCAGTAAATCATCCTCTCTAAACTCAAAAGGCTCTTCAGTTTGAAGAGACGATGGGGTGAGGATGGGGGAATATGACAGAGGTTTAGAATATCATGTGAGCCATAGACAGAACTAATGCAAAGCTGTTATTCACCTAATTCCACATTAATAAAATAGGGAAGTACTTGAAGAAATTAGAAGAACAATTTAAAATAGATCAAAGAAAGCACTATGTCACACAACAAGTTGTGAATCTCTGCATCACATTGCCACAGGAGGCTGCACAGGCAAACAGTGTCAGAAGGTATCTCTGAAAGGGACTGAAGTCACAGACAACAAGTTCATAAACAGGTACTTTATAAAAGGCACACACAGGGATGTGCCTTCTGGCATCTCCAATCAAACAGTCATGGATGTTATGGGGGTGAGTGGAATGGAATCTGAAAGTGGCCCAGCACATGTGCTCTTTCACAGCATTTCCCATTTCCAGTGCCAGGACAGATGGACCATTGGTATGACGCAGTTTTAATTATTTTGTGTTTAATCACTGTTGCTGCTTCTTAGGGTGAAACAAGTACAGTAATTTGATATTTTTAAATTACTTTTCTATCTAAAGTCATTCTCTGAAACTGAGAAAATACATTTGTGCTTACAGGATGCAAATTATTTTTCTGCACATTAGCACAGAATTGCTTTTAAATACATGGTTCATATGCACATCACATGACCTACAATAGGTGTACAGAGAAACAGTGGCCAGCATCACCCTGCTGGCTGCATCCATTGCAGAGACTGCTCCACATCTGTGACTGGAGATCCATTTCTGCAAATGCAGCTGTGACAGCTCTCCATCTGCTGCTGCATGGATGGGACTACAATTCAATTCATACTGACAATCCTACAGCAAAACTCCTGAAGGTTCAAATATCTCCCCCTTTTCTTATCATAGGTCTCACATCCTTCATACCCTAAGACAAGCTTTATTCCTCTATACGCAAACTCCCCATATTCACACCCCTCAAGACAACAAAACTCTGTATTAAGACCAGTTATTCTGGTAGGTGGCATAACTTGGCTGGTTTCTAGCAGTAAGAAAGGGAACAGGATGAAACCCTTGGCATTACTAGTGGTGATCATATATCCACTAGTAGTGACCATATATCCACCTAAATTTGTGCATTGATTGGTAAAAGAAGTTAAAAATTAAATTCTAAGTTTTGTAGCTAGTTCTAGCACACAGCATTGGTAGAAGGTCTCATTTGACTGATGCTCTGCTGCTACCATCCATTTCTTCTACACACACATGCATGCATATATATATATATGTCTTCTATATATATACACACACAGAGCTCCTCTATATGCTATATATCCATATAAATTTATGAGCTTACTTATCTAGGAGGCATCTGTCAACAATACACTATGCATGAGACATCCAATTTGCTTATTTGTTTTCTCTTGCTCCTTCATCACACCTTTCTCGTATCCCTTAATTCTCATCTTTCATAGTATCCTCTCTTAAATCAGGACCAGTCCATAGCCTTGCTTGCAGAACTGTCTGTTTGGCAAATTCTAGCTCAAAATTCTGAGGATCAGAAAATAGCAGACTACATGCTCTCTTTCTTGACTCAAACACAAACCACACTGTTTTATCCTGCATACCTACCACTATCTAATATGCTAACAGACACTTTCAGCATCTGACATAATTTATTCAGTCATGCTCCAAAATAAACCACCTGTAACTTCTCATGCTGCCACTTAAGCCATGGTTTAAATTTCAGAAGATACATATCCCAGGATGGAAAAACTGGCAGGGTCAAAGCAGATCCAAGTATATTGAATTCTTCCCACAAAGTTTTAAATCTGAATCACCACCTCCTTATATCTCCAGAATGCTTGCCACAATGAAGTAGGCTTATGATTCCAGCCGAGACTCGAAATTTTCTTTTTTTTGATAATGCAAATCCTTATGATTATTTTGCCTTTTACTGTAGCCTCTTATCTTCCACCCATGACTACAGACAGAAACATTATACACCCATTTATAATGAGAATAGATTTCTAAGAAATATTTTATTTATTATTATCTATTAATCTTATCTATTTTTATCATGAAATATTCTCTTTGGAATGAAAAGGGATCTTCATACTTGAGTGTGCCAGTTCCAATCACTACTTTTCAAAGAACTAACCTCTTTACTTAGTGGTTACTTACCTATTCCTTTTTCTTTTCCTGGACTGTCATATATTCTGTAGGTCAGGCTGTGCACCTGGCTTTTCAGACCTGGGCATTCTTTGCAATCTGGCAACTATCTGGCATCAGTTACATTTTGAACACGGCACAGCAAAGCACTACTGTGATGGTGCAAAGCGTATCCTGCAGGAAGAGATGAAGTGTGCAATCAATTCCAGCAGATGCAGAAGTGAGAAGGAATATACTCTGCCTTTCTGGCATATGCCTTTTTTTCCTGCAAAGGGCTCCAAGTTAATGTCTTTCCAAACAGCTGAATATAATCAAGATGAAAACTTAATTCTGGTTAGAAAGAGTTAATTTTAACAAAGCAACTGCACAGCAAGCTTGTCCAGTAAAAATAAAAGTCTGAAGGTGCAGAACAGCTGCAAACCCTTTTAAATGCTACATAGCAGTGTGTTAGAAAGCCTTGAAAGAACGAAGAACTGCCTTGAAGAGCATAGAATAATATATTTCTCCTCAGAGCCCTTGACTCTAATGCTGAATGGCTCCTTCCACAGAGCACCTCATCACAAGGCCTGTAAGAGGCTCCTCAGCAAAGAGACAAGGGATAGAGACCTCAGAGTCACTTCTGAAAGCCACCATTCCTCTTTGCAGTCCTGTCCTTTTGCTCTCCCAAGGGTCCACTCGCAAATCCAGAAGTGGGATGTGAAACACAGCTGGCTGATGGGGTCTGCAGCTGGGAGCACACCCAGCACCTGCAGAGCCATCCCCTCAGCCAGGGACACAGTCACGTGCCACAGATGGCTCTAGCTATGATCTGAACATAGAACTGCCTCTAATTAAAATTTTAATTCGGTGAATGATGAGCCTGAATTTGACCAAGCATTTTTACAAGAAACCTACTTTCAAATCTCCTGTCATCTTAGCTTGGCAATCTCAGTGATGTGCTCACGCTGTTCTAACAAAGGAACTGCTCCAGCTCCTCACTTGTCCTCATCCTGAGGTAACCCAGTGTCCTAAAGGAACCTCTGCAGCAGAACAAAGATATAGAAGGACTTTTTAAAAGAAACAAGGAAAGCATCCTCCCCTTTCTTCACTTGGCTGAGCCATGGAGAAACAGGGCAACCAACTGGGAGGCTGGTCCCTATGGGATGCCCTACTCCACAATCAGCAGAGAGAGCAGTTTTTCACAAAGGCAAGACATTACCCTCTCGCCAGCCTCCTGCCCTGACCACCCTCTGCAGGAGCCCGTGCTCTCCCTGCTGGCTACAAATATCCTGGGAGATTTGCTTCCTAATTTAGGCACTTCTGAAAGTCAGTTGGGGGAATACTCTGGGAATACCACCCAGCACCTCAGCGGAGAGTTCAAGAGCCTTTCACAACAGTGCTCAACAGTTCTTAGGGAACATCATGTGTGGTTTTGACAACATTAATTTAGATAAAGGGTGCAACAGTTTATACCTACAGCTCACACTGACAAGCATACATTCAAGACTGTATTCTCCTTTTCAGTACAAAAAATGTATAAGGATATCCTTATTATCATCCTTACTACATATTTATAGAATCTTGCTCAGTAGTTTAAATTATTTATGTTTCCAAAAATAATTCTCCTAACATGTCATGTGTTGCTTATAATAAAAGCTGGATTTAAGACTCAAGTTCTAGAGTGCAATGAATTTGATAAGCAATCATCAGGGAGGCTAATGTGGCTTGCAGAACAAGAAAAAGTCTTCTAAAAGCTCCACATAATACTGCAGATTTTAATTTTGAGCTAAACTATAAATTAAAGCTAACCAACCTCCAAAAATGCTGATGGTTTTTAAATTAGAAAACATACAGCGTTATATATATTTTTATACACCCAGACTTTTTTTCCCCTCAAAAAAACAGAGCCAGATATATTTACAATTCTACTACCAATTAATCAGTTCTGTAATGCTTTTTCATGGGAATATTTTCAGTACATCTGGTAATACTGCTAGTACAACTGAAATCTGCAGCACTCTATCTTAATATTTGGAGATGAGAATTAAACTGCAATTCAGAAAAATAAATCTAGCTGTTTCTTAAATCACAAAGACATACGCATTGATGAACATTTTCTTCCAAGTTTAGTGACTCTGCATATAGCTATCAGTGTTTGGGGAGGGGTGATGTAATCTCAAACATTGCTTGCCATAATCAGAAACTGACAAAAAAGATAATTCAGTAAAGTGACTAAGTTTAAAGAACGCCTTCAAAGGAATAAATGCATTCTCCCTTTACATTTGTTTTCCTTATGGACCGGCGATGTGTAAAGGTGGAATTAACTATGCTGTATAGTAGTTAGAGAATTAGAGTATAAGGACAGATAGCAAGAAGTCTGAGATACGTCAGATGCCCTGAAAACATGTTTTTTATTAGTGCTGGCCAGGAATGACCAACAAATGGTTTTATACCAAAAAATTTCCTTCAATTTTTCCAGAGTGAAACCTCAATCCAAAATAGAAGGTCTCAAACTTTTTTTTTCTTTTCTTTTCTTTTTCTTTTTTTTTTCTTTTTTTTTTTATAAAACCCCACCAATAGCCAAAGAACCAACTCTGTACACTCACATTCAAAGCCCTGATTTGCTTGATTCAGATCAAGGAGTATAACTGGAGTATCTCTAAAAGGATGTGTAACCTAATCATTGCTCTTCAGAGTACACTTGGATTGTAATCAATTCCACCATTTATACTCTGTGCCACACAAGTGATTCATTGGACCAAAGGAAGCAAAAACAAGACTAGCTGGAAAATGTTGGCATGTCTGAGATACAATAGGCTTTGCTTTAAGTCTTCTGGACTGGAACTGAAGTCAGTTCTCTTCTCTCTTTGTTCCCAAATTGACATTTTCTCTCAAGAATTTACACATGAGATATTTTGAGCTGCTAAGCATTCATTATATCCATTAACAAAGCACTTTCAAAAACACAGCAATTTAAAAATCAGTTTATTATCCAGAATATGCACTGTGAGTTTCAGATTGATATTTTTGGCCAAAAATATGTAAGTGTTAAAATATTCAAAATGAGAATACAAATGTGTAAGGGAACCCTAGAGATATACTCAAGTTTAAAGGAAACATAGTTTGTGGGAAAGCACGGTTACACCAGTGGCAGATGGGTGATGCACTGCAGAACAGGCAGATTCCAGCTCTTCCAACATCTGTATCATCACCTTATGGACTCCAGACTTCACACAGCAGTTCTGTATTTTGGTTAGAGAGCAGAGCAAAGACCAGCTACACCTTCTGCATTACAAGAAGTGTCTGTCATCACTGAAATCTACTGACATTACACTTCCTTATGAAATATTTTTAAGGGAGACAAATCTTAACAGAGCAGAACCCTTTTCTAAACACAACAGGGTTTCTCCTCATTGAGGTGCACAGTCTCTGGGGTCCAGACAAATTTCTCATGGAGAATTCCAGCATTTTAACAGCTAATTTCATTTTGGTACAATAAACCGTACGGCTTTTCATTGTGGAAGACATGAAAAATAACACAGAATCTATCCAAATATATATGGGTTTGGTTTTTGTATTGAACCTGAGTTTAAAATCTCCTCAAATAAAACGCAGTTTAACACCAGAAACATGAGCAAACTCCTGAAATGCAATGATATATTCTCTACTCAGTCTTAAGCCATATATACAAATAGTAAAAAATTAACATTATTTAAACAAATTAAAAATAGAGTAGATGTATTCTCCCTTAACTCAAACATCCGTTTCACTTTTTAAGAGTTTGCAGCCTAAAATGCTCTTTGAAGTTCAATAATTCATTTGCAGAAATAATATATTTTATCAGCAGGAAGCATACATTAAGGACAAGGTGAAAAGAGAAAACATTTTCATCTTAGAATGAGGTAACTGAGAAGCAGAAGTAGTGCTATTCTAGGTATTGCAAGGTATTACTGTTTGAGAAATTTCCTTAACACACAGGATGATGATATTATTCTGAGACATGAAGTTCATATTTCAGTCCATGTAATCTGAGCATGCACAAAGTGAAGCTGCCCAACTCCCACCTAAATGAGGGGGAGTCAAGGGCACTCAGCCCCTGAAAGACCTAAGCCCTCTGAAATGAGGCAACACTCACGCCATCTTAATTTCAGATTACAGTGACTGGCTCTATAAGCATGCTTGGGTATGCCTGCCTGAATCCATGTACGTGCTTTAGCTTCATTCACAGAAAATGAAATGGAAGGTGACACTTATTCAGAAAATGTAGACTTAGACTTGCTACTCGAAAGCACTGGCATGCAGTAGAGCATGGGAGCTGCTCCTTGCAGCAAGGCAGAACCCCAGCCTCACACTCAACAGAAATGACAGTGAAAGCATGATTATTTATACTGTACAGCTATTCTCTACATTTATATATGTTTATATATTTATTATTATATTATTTATACTCCAGTTGTACTATAATAAAGTAGTATTATTTATACCATCACATCATCACCTCAGAAAGGTGACGTGACATATAGAACTGCAAATAAACTAAAATTGCAAAAGACAGGAGCAGAGAGCAACCCCATTCAGTATGCTGGGGTGACCCCATTCCTGAAGCCAAAGAAAGCCCCCTAAGCTATCTGACCAGCATTCTCCCTCCCCACTATCTAAACACAGCCCAAGTATTTAAAGGCTTTTGCCCACATTATGTAGATATAGTTCTGTGCAGTATCATAATTTTGTATCCCAAAATTCTTCCATTTCATATTCCAGCGTATCTTAAAACAGAGAAAGTACCATACAGTAAAAGCTCGGAAAGTTCTACTTTGTTACCATCTTTGCCATGCCCTAAATGGACCACAAATGGCACACAAGATTTACGCTTTTATCAGTTTAATCAGGAGTTTCCGTTCTCTAGTGGTAATTCAACACACAAATACCAGACCCCTTTGTCTAATGAGAAAAAGTGTATGAACATTTTTTCCAAATCAGTTTTCCCCCTAAAGCAATTCCTTTTTTACTCTTCAAAGATACTTAAATAAGAGAAACACACCAAAATAGAATCTTATTCATCTTTTCTAAATGAGCAACTTGTTGTAATGAGTTGGAAAACAATTCAAAATAAGCAAATATTCTTTGCTACTTGGCCACTTGAGCCCCAGCAATTTATTAAGGATACAAACACATATTTTAGCAGTACTGTTGATATGGGTTTATAAAAGGACATGGAAAAAAATCATGAGTTACTATCCCAGACTTGCACAATATCATTTCCAAAAGCACAATAACACTCTTGTCTTAAGCTCAATTTTTTCAGAGTTGTGCAGCATAGAACCCTACACTACAACTGAAGAGAAGTCAATGACTGGGTAACAACAACATACTAAATAGTGAATGAAACACAGAATGCAGTATTTCATCCAGAGAGAAAAAAAAGAAAGATTGCAGAAATAGAACACAACCAAAAGAATAGTAAGCACAAAAGTAAACTAATTCGTTAAGTCAAAGTTGGTGAAAGTGCTAAAATGTTGTAAATTTTTATGGTGTAAGTCAAGACTTGAAAAGCTTTTGCAATATTTTTAAAGAATGTTTTTGTTTGCCTTTCCTCCCACGGTTGCTGTTTCTCACCCATCAAGAAGAAAAAGAAACTATTGTCCAGAAAAGCCCAAATTCTATTACTGTTCTTGGTTTTGTCAGAAAAACTGATAAATTAGATAGTATTTTGGCAAACATATACTTTTTTTTTTTCTAATAGAAAATCATCTTCTCTTTACAGCAATTATTTATTTTAGTTTTGATAAGAACATAGGTTATCACTGGAAAGTCTACTGTAGAATTTCACAACAGAGTTCACACATCTCCAAAACCTAATTAGACAGAATTTAAATTTAAATTGGTGAGAGCTTAAAACATTTATCTTACAGATGGAAGATTTCTACCGTGATGTGTTCAGAGCTGGCCAGAACTGTGAGGTGGATTTGTACCTCTAAGATCTTCAAGGACCAGAAGGCTTCCCATTGAAAAAAAATAAACACATCAACAGCAGGTTTTATTTTAGTCTAAATAAGAATAATAAAGTTTTCAATCCATCTGTCATAAGAAAGAAATGGCTATGTGTGACCATCTCTGTTTATATAGCAAGGGTGTGTGGAAGAATTCTTAGAGCAGAATGAACATGGTCTGTATCTGAACGCAGTGAACAAGCCAGACTTAGCAGGGCCGGCTTGCCCTGAGTGCTGTGAGTGCTGAGAGTGTCCTTGAAGGTGTCTGTGAGAAAGAGGTTTAACNTTAACAGGATGCGATAACCACAAGCTGGGAGGAGGGAGGACACTTGTTTGCCGCATGTTAACCAATTAGTAAACAGCAGACGGGCTTGATTTTACCTAAGTATCCAATCATAGAGTTAGTTACAGTGCGTGGACAACTCGTGACTAGTTGGAAATGCTGCATAATCCTGCTTGATTTGAGCAATGAACGAGAACGCTGTCTAACCGCATCGGTGTTCGTCGTTACTCGGCTCCCATTCTCAGAAGAGGACCCTGCTTCAAGAGTGTGTGAAAGAAATCCCCCCAGCCCACAGAGTCATCGCAGGGCAGCACCACTGAAGATGCCGAAGCACAAGGTGTGCGGTGCCGCATTAAGTCTCTTCTAGGAGAATAACTAGAGCAGGGGCACAGGCTCAGGCACAGGCATATGATCATCCACCACATTACCTGCGGTGTTATTCCATGTATCATACCCTGAGAGAGAAGCTTCTTGAAAACAGACGCTGCTGCCATGAGGCTGAAAAGTTGTAAAGCCTAGGAAGTGAGGACAGAGTGAAGATAGCCTTCCCAAGGATGCTGCAGATAGTTTTCTTTTTGGGAACATCTTCAGAGACAAAGACCTCTCTGAGCATGAAGGCATTCATGTTCTTCTAGCTTTTGTGCATAGCCCTGGGACTAGAGACTGAGGGCAAGGATTTCTCCTCAATGTAAACTTGGACTTTGGTCTAAAGCATCTTTCTAGGTCTGAAAATGAATAAAATATTACAAATAACATAAAACCTGAATACATAGCTCACCTAAACAATTTTTAGTGCTCCACTTGAAGCCAGGCAACCTGGAAAAGCCAAAGCAGAGTGTCAATTCTTTACACAGGCCACAGGGCAGAGGCCACAAGACTGCTGTGTGTCACTTCACCTGTAGCAACAAGCTTGAAGAGAGAGGAAACAACAGTGCAACTCTCTGAAAGAATCCAACACGAGACAAAAAGGGGCAGGAAAAGGGGGAGGAAAAGTAGAGGTTCTGGGAACAGCTGCAGACCAGCTGGGCATCCTAAAATACAGCCAAAGCTGGATGAGAGGCACAGCAGGGAGCACTCACCAGCTTTTGTGTCCTAGGCCTTCAGTGGGAGGAAAGACAAGAAACACATGCAGCCTGTGAGACTGTAAAAGGTAAAACCCACCTACGCCAACTGCTTGAAGCGCCCAGTTGTATACCTGGGTAAATACTCGCAGGAGACACATACATGCAAAGCTACGCAAACAGAGTGCAACATATTTTGCAGGATGGAGTCAAATTGATCCCTTCTTTACAACCTCTACAAAATGCTTTATAATGGACACATGGATTTTTAACTAGAGCCCTCATTCCTTACTGTTACTATGTAAATGAAAGAATATGTTCTCCAACTCTCCACTGAGATTCATCCTGAAACACTTAAGAGTTCTCCCCTTGACACTAAACCATGAGCAACAGCCTGAAAAACTACATGTTCTACACCCACCACTTTATGCTTAATTTTTCTAAGTTAAACAGATATCACAAATTGTCACCCCTGTCAGTGACACAAAAAGGAACTACAAATATTCCTAGAAGAATTTGCTATGCTGGTATAAGGTTCATGATTATTTTTATCTTTTACATCAATTACTGGGCTATGACTAATATACAGGTACTACTTTTATTTCTTTAATATTAATTCATTAGTGTCTTAAGAACCGACATTTATTAGTAAGGCTTCTCTACCAAACACAATCAATAGTAAAATCTTCTATATACCTATTCTTGGAAATGTAAGGAAAGAGATAAAAAAGAATTCTTACAGTGAAACAGTTCCAAATCACTAACCATTTCACCCAAAATATCTCATAAAGTATTAAAATAATGTATTTGAAAACCAGCACAGAACTGTAATTTTTCAGACAACCAGGGTGCAAATTATTTCCAAATGTACTTGGGGGGAAAAAAAAAGTGCTATCTTTCCACCCACATGAATATTTATTACTGTCTACAAGATAGTATAAAAGCATTTGACACAAGTGAAAGGGAATAAAATTACATGATTGATACTGGATCCCTAAATACTCAACTTCTCCCTCTTTTCCCCTTAAGATCATTAGAGTTCACTTTTTAGGAAAAAAGGCAAACAAGCATTACTGCAAACTGACATTTTCCCTTTCCTTCAGTTAGAGGTCTCATTAGCAAAACTAGATCTGGATGACATGAAAAATGCAGCAGACCCAAATCCCCTGGGAACGCTCTTCATTTCAGAGTCCTGCTCCACCTCTAACTTCACAGCTTGAGCCGCTGCTGGGCAGAGCAGGGCAGCTGCAACCCTCCAGCCCAGCCTCAGCAGCTCTTGGAGGTTACACACAAGAGGGACCAAAATCAGCTGCGCAGTCTCTGCCTGCTGGCAGGGCTCACACGCAGGCTCCTGTGGCTTCCGCTGTGCTCCTGACCGCAGAGGTCACAAATCTGTGAGCTGCCAGGATAATTAATCTGCCCAGAGGCTCAGTCCCTGCAACTCCTTTTTTCTCAGAGCCATCAGGGCCAGATAAATTGGTCTGGTGGTGACAATGTTCCCAGCCACCGCTTTCCCTTGATCCTTCTCCATGGACATGTGCCAGCTACAGATACAGAAGTGTGACCACTGGAAACAGGCTGCAAAAGCCATGTGGACGTCACCATCCCTGCTAGCCATCCTTCCTAGGCTTTCCTGTTCCACAGGCAGCCATTTCGTGCTTCAGGTTCATGGATATACGAGCTGTGGTGGTTCGGCTGCCTGTGCATGGGATAGTCATGGAGCACATGGATGATAGATCTGCCATCGCATGGCAAAACAGAAGTAGCTGCAGTTGCACAGCTCAGCTGAAGCATCCAAGCATACTACTCCCTGAGGAAAAGGTTTTTCCCTGCATTCCCCAGACATATAAAGGTGCCAAGGTACTTCCACAGCCAGATTGGGCTGTGCTATGTCAAAATATAAGGCCCACAAAGTGATGTACCTCTCTCAGCAGAGGGTTTATTCAGTTGTTTTGACTGGGAAGGCACTTTGTAAATGAAAAATCTCAGTTCAAAGACAGGAGATTTGCTCTAAAAAAGAAATTTTGCAAAAGATGTCTGGAAACTGAAGAGACAAGTGTGCTCTGTTCCTCCCAGAGACCCTCCTGGAAGCAGTCTGGGTAGGATTTTCTGGGTTTTTTTAAGCTCACTCATGTGGTTTTTTCCAGTACTATAAGTCTCTATTGTTAACTTATGCATTATTTAAAAGATACTGAGTTTAAAAATAGCTCTAACCCACCAAGGGAAAATGGAAAAAGCAGTGAGCTGAAAGCCACAGTGTTTCTCTCGTCGATTGTTTCAGCATGCAAGACACCACAGCTTTCTCCCATTTTCATTTCAATTTAGTAGCTGTCTTTGACATATGCCCACCCATTTTCACCATCAAAGTATCAGAGCACATTCCTGAGGGTGCATATTACAAATCTCTGTGCACCACTCAGACAGCAAATTACTACCAAACTAGGTCCTGGGAGATAGATAGACAGACAGACAGACAGATAGATAGATAGATAGATATAGAATATATGGAGAGATATAGATACAGATTTCAGGTAAAGCCTTTGTGTTTGGAAGTTCTGCATTCAACCCCCTTGTTTTGAGTTCACCAATCAGGTGAGCAGCTTACACTCTTTAACATGTTAATCTCCACAACACCCTTTCAAGTTACAGATTGTTTACTGCCCTGCTGGACAGCCATGGACCGAGTTACGGTGGGATGAAGTGATTTGCCCAAGACAGTAAGTGAAGCAGTGGCAGATCTGGGGACAGCTCACCCCCAGGGGTGTTTCTGGCTACTGGATCACCTTTGCTCTCCTTTCAACTGCAAACAACCACTAGACACACAGGATGGGTGGGCGACCAAGGCAGCTCAAACACAGAAGAAGCTCCTGCACACACTAACTGTACACTGTGCAAACAGCTACCTCGGGCAAGCATCAAGCCCTCCTCAGACATTTGGAAAAACAAGAGATACTTGAGACAAAAAACAAAAGTGAGACCAGAATACGAACATCCTGGGGCATCAGGAAGCAATTAGAAGTATCTGAGACCAATCTAAAATCAACAATGATCCTGACTCTCTATTTCATTTGTAAATTGAAATTCAGAATAATACAGGCCTGGAAGTACTTAATAATCTTCTGTTTATAAAAGTACCAGCACTGAGCTCCACAACAGGAAAAGAGCAATCCTCATGTAAAAACTATGTACACATCAGAACTAGGAGACTGTTCCCCACTGCAAGAGAAACATACATATGCTGATTTTAGTCCAAAACATTTCTCTGGAGTTTAGCTGCGTACTGATCTTATACACTACATTAAACAGTGTTTGTGAATGTTTACTCCCAAAGAAAGGAGAAAAAGGAGAAAAGGAGAGAGGGGGGCAGGCAGGAAGGCCTCCTCTGTCTAAAATATAGCAGGTTGTTCATATACCTCAAAATTCATCATGTGATCGGTATTCCTTCTGTTAAGTATAAGTAATAGTTGGAAACCTGTATGGGCAATACCCTATATGACAAAGCTACAAGGAAACAAAGCTATCACTGTATTTAAAAGCCCGTGGATAACAAGAAGAGTGTTCTAGCAGTTTGAAACCATATAAAAATGACCCCAAATGAACCCAAGACTTCTGAGAATAAAAACCCCACCATCAAGCTCCTGGCACACATCTTGGGACAGTTCAAGAGAGGTGGTGAGGATTAAAGCACTGGGGCTGCTGCTAAGATAATGACTTGATATTTATGCACTGAGGAGAGTCTTAAAGAGTCCTTTCCTTACACAAGTTTGCCATCATGGAGACTGTTGCCTTGAAGTAATAGGTGGTCTGTTTTATAAGTCACCCCTTGTTATAGAGGCAACCTCCCAAGTTATGAGGGATAGCAGAAGTTCTGAGCATGCAGTGAAAACACCATGAGGCTTCTAAATGTAACAGTAGCTAAGAACAAAACAGAACAGAAAAAACAATGTTTGTGTATAAATAAACCTGTATGGTCACCTTGAAATCTCCCCTTTTTGAACCCCAGAAATATGCTCTGCAGTATTTCGGCAGAATTGGTACAGGACTAAGATCCATACAGAGCGCAGTAGCCCCATAGTGCAGCAGATACCACATGGTACCCGAATATTTAAAAATTAAGAGAACCACATTAAAACTTTAAGCAAACATTGAGGGCAAGATGAAAAAACCCTTTTATTAGTTAGATTCTTATGTCTCCAGCACGGAGACAGTTCATTCTCTCCAAGTGCAAATGCAATTTGAAATTAATGTGCAATAAAGTTACGGGACAAAAATGTCCTGGACCTGATGTCCTTAGCAAAAATAACCATATGTGAGAAGAGACAATCCAGCACGCAAGCTAAGAAGACAGTCAGGCAAAGTTCCACGGGAAGGAGGAGAAGAGGCATTGCTGAAAAAAAGTCACTTGTGGGACTGCAAGAGCAATGTCATGCTGCTCTTGGTGTCAAGCCAAGTAACTGCAGCACTCACACTGGAAGAGTTCAACAGGGCACTTGATAAAGGGTATACTTTCCTGCATCAAGTATTCTCACTACAGTTGGAAAGTGTCTCATTCCAGAGACCCATCACATTCAGTATCATGGAGCTGAAGAAAAGTTTATCACAAGAAGTGCACCTGCGTGACACTGAAAATTAACACTTTTCAAGCTGTACAGTTCCAAGTGTTGCATGTGACTGTTGACAAGCAGAAAACAGTGCCTGGGTTAACAAAAGACAGCCCGGCTCAGTGTGATACCAGGAGAGTAACATGTATGTATTGTCTCGCTCTGAAAAAAAATAAAATAAAAACATACCGAATGACAAATTCAATCAATGACAGCAACACAGGCATAGAAAGGATGCAGTGGAAAATGCAATAGTGGTGACAGGTGAATGCTTGCACCAAGTTACAGCAAGGACAGAAAAAGCAAGCAGCCATTTTCTAAACTTTTTGAGATCCAGCAATACCAGAGTGAGAAGGTAGATGACAGTATCAACAAGGCAGCATCAGCTGCCTCCTCCGTAGCACAGGGGCACTGATGCTGAAAGAGATCAAAAACTGTGTGATGTTTTGGCAACCAAGCCTCATTAAAAGACAATGGAAGAGTCAACTGAAAATGATAAGATCCTGTTCATTCAGAACTGGACACCAGCTGAACAACAATGATGACATTTTCCAAAAGTTGTTAAACCTCTCCTGGTTTCTTGCTGGACATTCAGCTTGAGACTTTGGGAGCGTTGACATTATTTTAATGCTGTTTTTTTGTATCTGTATTCTGTGTTTAAAATCTTTTTTAGATTAAAAAAAATAAATTGTAGAAAAAACTTTTGAAGAACACATTTCAGTTAAAAACCCCAATAACCCTAAAGACATTAAATTGGTTCTAAGGGAGAAAACTACCTTTACACAAAGGAGACTAGACAGGACTATTTGATCTTGCACTTCACGCACACCACTAAAACCAGCCCTGGCACTATATTAATATAATCTCATTACCCATTTATTATATGTAGAAATTGGGAATATGACTGTTTATTTGCAAGTTACTAAACAGAGTCACAGCTTGAATAAAAACAATTATTTCAAGGCATAGCTGTTGTATCTGTAAGGAAAAGCAAAGCAAGAAAAAAAACCAGGTCATAAACAGGAGTTTATCTGTTCACACCCTCTAATTTAATGCAACTTTTGTTAGTCACTAAAGCAGCAAATTCTCGTTGCTCTTCAGACTGATGCTGACACCAGCTTAATCACTAAACAGCTACCACAGACTACTGAAGCATTTCTCTATCTCAGTTCAGCATCTATCCAGTGTCAATTCTCACACAGTAACAGACACCAAAGGAAACAAGGCAGCCAGCAGACCTGTTTTAAAAATCCCTACTTAGGCTGATTTGCTGAAAAAAAACCCTCAAATCTCACATCCCAGGTAGACACTCGAAAGACTGGGCAGTTGGAAAGCTTTTGATTTGCTATACATGCTCAACAACCATGGTGCCTCAAAAGGCAAATTCTCCAGCCAGCGACTCTGGCCCCCCAGTCAGAATGGCAAACTTGGTCCAAGTTCTACATCAGGCACTGCGAATTCTCCTTCCCATTAATGAAGAAACTTATAGAAAAACAGAAACATTTCCTATTCCAGCTTCAGTTTACTGACAGCTGTTTCCCCAGTTTAAAAGCAAGCAGGCAATCCCACTTTACCCATTTAAAACAGCATAAAAATGTCATCAGAATCTGCTGTGAAATACCTAACACAGCTTCAGCCTTTTAACTTCTCCAGGTGGTTTCTCTGTATATTGATTATTACTAGCTCTGGCTCAGTCTTTCACTGGCAATTTAAATTCGTTTGTCTTGTGGCTCCTTTTTAATGAACTGGTAGATTTTGGTTGCCATATGGTCTAACTGGAGGGAAAAGGATTCTTGATTTCTGAAATGCTCCTCTGCCAGCTCCACTGCTGACAGCAGTGAGGTGCCTCTCACAGACTGGGGTTCTGCCTCTTCCCTTAAGTAACAATAACCCAAAGCAGAGGTTGTCAGCAACATTCAGAAACCCCAGGGAAAACATGACTGTACAGTTACAATACAATAACAATGAAAATACAGCTTAAAAATTATACAAACATAGTGTCCCAATAAGCATATCAATAGCAGTTTCTACAGACAGCTGGTGTTTAAGACCACTATGCTCTGCGTTAGGGTGTTAATTGTCCACACAGATATACAAAATCCTAAATGCTTTGGTTAGATGGCAGCGGATTTCAGGGCCTAGGATCTCAAAGGTGCTCAAATATTGGCCTCTTATTCCCACACAGTATTTAGCTCCTTCTGTTTGGCTTTCCAAGGTCAAGCGAAAGAGACTTGTTAATTTCCTGTAACTTCTGTACTTTGAAAGCAGGGAGATGCACACTCTTGGAATATGCAATGCACCGAAAGAGGTTTTAGGTCTAAAGCAGAGTTCTTTTTTTAGGATGTTTGCTTGCAGCTCCTGCTGAAGTCAACCAGAAGTACTAATGTTCACCCAAGGGCAAAATTTGACATATAACATTATTTTATGCTATACACAAGTCTAAATAGAGATAATATGAAATGCATAACTGAAAACCAGCTACTAGATTTGAAGAAAGCAAAACTGAAAGGCAGCAGTTGTTCAAGTGCAGGAGCGAGACTTAGTTTGCCATAGTCCTTGTGCAATTCCATTACTATCCTCTTTTTCTGCTGGGTGACAGATGAAACAAGAGTATTAAAACATCTTTTGATGTATTTTTGTTTGAATAACACACATATTTCTGCCTAGAAATATTGAAGGAGTAGTGGGCCTACAGTACAGAGAACAACTCCTGATTTGTTCATTCCCCAGCCATTCCCCCACGACCCACACTGTCCATTAGATAGCACCATGGTGGTCCTCCTTCTCCCAGTGCACGCAGGAAGGCGCTTATGCTATCAGCAACATGAGGTGAAAGGATTACGTCCTCAGTGATTTACACTGACCTGCAAACAATTCTGAAAACAGTTTAAAGCTGCTTTCCATACAGCAAAAATATTGAAAATGTCCACATCTTTTCCTTGCTGAATGTCAGCTTGAATACTTTTCTTATTTTTGCTGGCACAGTAAAGCGTCAGCATGTTGCTGCCTTGATTTCTCCATTAAAAAAAAGAGGTGCAGAAAGAATTTTTGAAAAAATCTCAATCATATTGTGCTAAACAATTGTACTTAAAGGCAAGGGCAAACTCTTTCTTATGACAGGCTTTGCAAGGACCAAGCAGTAACAGCCTTGTTTATCTCATGTTCATTTAGTGAGAATAAGGAGAGTTACTTTCAGGAATTATCTGCATGATTATCAAGGTGCAAAAACTGAAACCAAAATAAAAACAGAGTACTTAATTTTAAAAATTCCACTTAGAATTTATCTGCAAAAGCAACAAAAGTTGTAAAGATCTTACTCCTCAGAAGTGCCAAAGTGCCTCTTGTTCAATCTGCTCATTTGGGGTGGGGAGTGGGACAGAAAGGGAAAGTAGAAAATTTGAAAGAATCCCGCTAGGAAGTAGGTGTTGAAGTTCATCTCCCATATGAGAAGCCAAGTCCAGAATTTGCATTACCTCGCTCTACTGTCTGCAAACTCGGACAATGTCTAGACAATTCTATTGGAAGTATCAGCCTTTCTATGCTGCTAGTTGGAACAGGAGCCATGCATGAATTACTTAAAGTCTTAAATGCATTCCTACCTGTGGAGGGGGGGGGAGGGCAGAAATACCCCTCTGTGTTATGTGTGTGTATATATGTACGTGTGTGTGTGTGTACACAGATTTATTAAAAACAAAGCACAGAGGAAGTTACTACAGATACTGACACAATTCATTGTGCTCTTTGTGAAGAACTGTCAAATAATAGATGTTTCTTTGGACTTTCTGACAGCTTCTACCCATTCCAACTGAATTGTACAATTAGCTAATCGTGGAACTGTACTGGTGTAATCCGTGGGCATGAAGGCTATCACAAAAATTCCAAGACAACTCTATATTAATACACTATCTAAATTTTGCTTTAATTTTTTTCTTTGATTGAAGGTAATTTTCTGCACAAAGTTTAAAGAGTCAACAGAAGCAGCAAGTGCTCTGTATCCCTGAAATTTTACTTAGACTGCAGCTTAAGAGGACGTGAAGTTTTCTCCCTTGTTTGTACTTCCATGAAAACCGCGTTTTAGTGGATGTTTACATGAGATTTTAAGGAAGGAGGAAAAGAAAAGAAACTTCAAACATTTAATGTCAAACTCTTATTACTGTATTTCGACAATGAGTTCATCCAGGAATAAGAGTAAGCTTGCAAAAAAAAAAAAATTTAACAGGCCATTTGGGAAGAAATGCAACAGGATGTCAGTGAAATCTGGGTTTAGAGGCCAGAAGTGGCATCAGACAGGAAATCTGTACACTTACGCCTAAAGTGCTGCATTTCTGCTGTCCAGACAGAGCAGAACGGGGATTAAGGTGAACTCAGATGAGCTTCACAGCTCAAAAACCCTAAAAACACATGCAAGAAACTGGTCCTCAAGGGAAAGGCAGAAATTCAGAAGTATCAGCTCCTAGTCTTTCAGAATCCCAGCTGCAAAATTGTATCAATCATACACATTCCATAAGAAGTGATGAATTGCATCTCTTGAATTCTCACAGTCTAGCTAAGAGACAGGCAAAAGGAAAAGCAAATTATGATTACACCACAGCTGCCTAATTCAAGTGGCAGTATATTACATATTTGCAGGCCATTGGAATATTATTCTGTCTGGCTACTGTAAAAATTCTAGCACACCAGAAGTCCATTAGCAGTGATGTTCTGGCAAACCACCAAAGAGAAATACATCCTCTTATAGCAAAAAAGAAATGAAGATCAAAGAACGATTATGGATAAGTAGGGGCTAAAGATCAGCGAGCAAGCTCAAAAAATACATTGTAATGCAAGATTTAACTACTCGTCCAAAAAGAGAAAGACAAAAGAAACCATCTAACTTTGTACCAAAGCAAAGGCTGCGCACATATAAATTAAAAGTTCCAGCCATCGTTTTTCATTAACACTGGAAATGTATTTATATTAATCTCTTTAGCTGGACTTGGCAGCTTCGTTACAGTATCATATTCAGCTTGATCTTGCTGTTTCTCTACAGCTTCACATTTCATTATTGCCACTTACTGATGAGCAGTTTTCTGGAGTGAAGTACAACACACTAAATTTATTCCTTGGTTAATTTCTAGGAAGTTTCCTCGGTAATCAAATTGGCCACCTGACATAGGCAGAAATGCACTGATAATCTGATGCCTTTGGATTACCATCTCTCAAGTCATTGGGAGAATTCCCTCGCTTTTGAGGTGATGCTAAAAGATATGGCTACAAAACAAAAAGCTTTTTGTCCCTTCAATGATATGTAGAAATAGCTGTCCCTTTAGGAAGCGGAGCTACATCAGAATTTCCTTACTTCTTTGCTCTGAAAACACGCATAATTCTATTATAGAAATATTACATCAAGCTCATTTTTTCTCCTTTCCCTCATCAAAACTTCACTGAATACTATCTAAATTTGCCAGACCAAATGGAAAGTGTGATTCATTACAAGAGCAGCAATAAGCAGTGAGGCAATTGTAACTTTACTGTCGCCACCAAGGCTGTCCCTGGGAAAGGAAGGTTAAATGGCTGCCACACGGAATTACCACATTTGCCGTCAGAAAGGGCACAGTTTTGCTCTAACTGAACTGTTTTGTAGAGAGAAAATCTTTCAGATGAAGTATTTAGTTACCTCTATCACGATTTAGTCTCAGAACTCTCACTATGGTATATCTGAAAACACACAATCAAGAGCCTAAAATCTGTCATGCCCTTTGGACATGAATGCTTTAATGTTGTTCTTTTGAAGCAAATGTCACATCTTTAATATTTAGGCCATCCTTTAGTATGTCATCAGGAGGGGTTTTACTTTGGGAGATGGGCACAGCCCATATATTTCCAATTCTTCCTGTACATTTATACTCTCCTCAATAGATTCTTCAGCAAGAACAAGGAGATTTGATATGAGGTAAACAACACTGGATAAAAATAAATTCAGCTGTTAAAAAGCTAGATTTTAAATGGTTTTGTTTCTCTAGAGAAAGAAGGGAAGAAGATCAAGAGAAAAAAATGTTTTTTCTTTTCAAATGACCTTTTACATCTCAAAAAAGGGCAGAAGCCCAATTTAGAAGAAATATGTCTTTGTAGGTCATCTTTAATAAAAATACAAGATGATTCTTCTTCATCATCTCTCTGTATATCACACTAGATGACAGCATTTTATTTCCTTTGGGATGCTAGAAATAAAGTAAATGGAACAGAATAAGGACACAAGATAAATACTCTTTTAACATTGTTTTGTCATTTAGGGTTTTTTTAAAGAAATAGCTATTATCATACAACCAGTACTTCAGCCAACTGATAAAGGGATCGGTTTTGGCTTACATGAATTTATTTTTCTTTCTTAGTAATACAAGCACATTCCATAATCCTTCATTAAAACACTTGAAAAGAAAGAGAAAAGCTAAAATGGAGTTCTTTTGATAAGATGTAGAAGTAAGGTATCTCTCACTGCTTCATTCATCTACTACTATTTCATGATACAACGTGAGCAATAAAGAACTAAAACCAAATAGGAAGCAATTAGATATTTGAAGAATTTTAGAGACATAGTGAATTCTGTTCAAATCAGAAGATTATTTAAAAAGAAAATTTGATTATAATATAATTGAAAAAACAGAAATAGATGGGCCCTTCCAGAAGAATCACAATAACAATGCATCACAAACTGTTAAGTTCAAAGGCCTGCAAAGTATCAAGAGTCCAGGGCTTCGAATTGTGAGAGTATCAGGTTATATCCAAGCAAACCCTCAACTACAGTACGTAAACAGAGTATCTTTTGATCATACCGAAGAAGTGAGAGGTTTACCAGTAGAATACTTGTCTACCACAAGTCAGTCTACAACTCCAAGGCACCCTCCAGGGTGAAAACCCTCTGACAAAAGGCCATGCCCTGACTCAGCCCAGCGAGCTGCTGGGAGCAGTGGTACCAGTGGGACAGGACACAACCCCAGCGGGTGAAGGGAGCTTCTGGCTTCCTTGGCCACAGCACTCCTGGGAAACAGGGCAACGAGCAGGATCAGTATTTCCTGCCAGATTTGCATTTGATAATTGGTGCCTTGGGATTTGAAAACCTGATTTTTGTGCATGTTTTGGAAGAGGAAAGAAATCTACACACATAGAGGGGTTATTACGCTGGGGTTATTACCTGCCGCTTCTCATGCTAATACAGCCAAGGAGAAAATTGGAGCACTGTGTGCAAAGCCTTTCAAACCAAAGTGCAGAATTTGATTTATTTGTGGTTTTCTTCAAGGAAACTCTTTCTGCACTAAGGTGACACAATTGTCTCCAAGTGCAGTTTTCCCCACTAGCAGGTCCCAACCAAATGCAAGCAATTACATTAAAGACCATGCCATACAGAACGTCCGGCAAAAAAAGAAGCCTGTTTCCAGCCAGTGTGAGTGAGGAAACATGGGCACATCCATCTTGAATCTTACCAGCAAAACACATTAAAAAATGCTAAATAAACTTCACACAACCACAGAAAGAAATAGCTGTGGGCTTCAAAGATGCACCTTACATCTGTAATAGATACTGCAAAGTAAGCAAACGAGTCCAACGCTTAGGTGCAGCACAGTTTGTGTAGGCAAGCTGAGCACTGTTATTTGCTGGCTAAGATGTTCCATATGTTAACAACATACTGTTTTAATATCAGCTGTTGATTCAGTTTCTGGACTAAAACCACATTTCTTAAGAAGAACCACTATCCTGAGTAGAAAAGGGTCGAATAACCTATTCCTCATACAATGATCTTACAGAATTAAAGGCCAGGAGTTTGGATGCTGATGGTTTTCCAGCCATCCATTTGGTCCAATTCACCACAAAGTGTAATAATTTTTACTATCTTCATTCTTCATATCTTCATTCTTAGATCCATGCATCCCTTGACTCCTTGTCTAGAAAAGTAAATTTCAATTCATTTCACTGCTTAGCTGAGGAAAGCATTTAAGCCCCAAGCTAGAAGTCCTCCAGCACTTCCTCTGTTTCTGTAAGTGCTATTTTGACAGAAGGTTATGATGCCAAAGGAGTTCTCAAGGAGAAAGTAAAAAACAGGGCAGGATGGCTGGACAACACTAGTAGAGGGATATGAAGGAAACTGTATCAGCAGGAAGGCTGCTGACTCAGGGAAGATATGCCTTATAAATGATAGTAGAGAAAATACCTGCTATTCACATTCCACTTCATGCATTTTCCTCTTTACTACCCTCTTCCTGTGTTTTAGTCTGCCTAGTCTTTATAAGTACCAATTCACAGGACCATAGCAGTGCTGTAGCCACAGTGGTCTGAGAATCTTAGTGGCAGAAAGCAAGTAAGAAAGAATAATTGCTCCTATTAGACAAACTTGTATGGCTGCTACTTGCTTTTGTAAACACAAATCCTATTCTAGCTGTTAAACCATAACCAAATAAAGAAATAGTTGGAAAGGTCAAGGGTTTGTTTTGTATTATTTACAGATGTGGCAGTAATCTCAATACAAACAAAACATTCAAGTAAAAACTCTGGTGCTTAAAGTGATATTAGCATATAAAGATATAATTCCATTTCAACAGTAAATCCAGAAATTACACGCCAACTATCATAGCCCCTTTTACAGGCTAAATCAAAAATACAATTTTTCTTGTAAAATCTCTCACAGTGGCTAAAGGTTATTTGACTGTTAAAGTTACTGTCATTTGGAGATACTTGACACTTAGAAGATAAATTCATAGGTGCTGAAACATTTGATTCTTTCCCTAGTTTGAGCCATTTTACTTAAAACACGCTAAATATAGCACATGACTGATCTGTACATAGGAGGTATCTCTGTATATGTGTGTGTAAAATATATTTCTCCTAAATGACCTGGTAATCTAAGGTATATAATCAAGAAAGAAAAATATTATGCTAATAGAATGGTAATATCTCTCCAGGATAATTAATCTCTTTTTTTCCTACACAAACACACACTCACAAATATACACTAATACATTCTCTATAATTATTTTTGTGTCAGAAAAATTCAGACCACAGAAAGGCAATTTACTTAGTGCTGATAATTCCATATGTTTTAATCACTCTACTCTAAACAAACAAACGTTGCTTCCAGTAAATGCAATTGCCTAAACACAGTAAAATACTCTTTATCACATCCATTGAGGGGAAAACAAAAGAATGGCCTTTTCAGAAAAAAATTTAGTGGGCCAGGGAAATATCTCATGAGGGGATGCACAGTGCCACACTTGGAAATAACAGGTAAATTAAACAAATTACCTTTTATTCTCATTTTAACCCAGATGCCAATAAAGCACTCATAGGAATTTCACAGATATCACTTAAACTTTTCATACCCAACTGAAGTCAGCAGCTGATTTCAACAGCGTTTACTAGTAGCTGGTACTAAATCAACAAATCTATAGACAATAATAGAGAAATAACAGGTAACAGAAATTTGTTAACCTAAATCTAAATTATAACATAAAAAATGTACTTGAGTTATCAAAAGCAATTTACCCTTTCACAAGATATTTTAAGCATAATAGAACAGTGTACAAAACAAACTGAAGGAAGGTAATAAACCTGCTGATAATTGGCATAGGTTCATTGAAAATTCTTCTAGTCCAAATTAGCCAGGCATTTTTTTGCATAGGATTACAAATTCAAAAGCAATAGAGATTATATAATAAGATTAAAGAACATTGTTCATATTTACTAAACAGTCAACTCTAAGGTTAGAAAAAGGAAGTTTAGGAAAAAAAAATTCTTAAGTACTGGGCAAATTTTGGGAACAACATAAAGAAGGGTTTCAATTAGAAATGCGAAAGCTGTGCTACCTTTATACATGACAGTGACAAAAGGCAGTAGTGAATATACAATTCAGCAAGAATACTGATACACTGAGGAGGTCATCAAAGAGACAAAGAAGTTGTCAAAGGTCTTAAAAGGTGCCATTTTATCAGAGATCCAGGAGCTCAAGTTTTGAATATAACAAAAAGAACTGATACGCTATACATACTGAGGTGGGAGGAAAACTCAGTGCTACAGAGCTTTTTCAGACTGAAACTATGGTTCAAATGTTTAGCAATTAGGGTAATTAGCAATCAAAACAACTTATATTTTGACAAATTCTTAAGTCCTATACCTCTTAAAAACAAAAATTAAAAAAACAAACAAACAAACAAACAGAAAAGGCAGGAACCCTGAGTGATGATGCTACGAACAGGTCTAACTGCGTAATCCCAGGCAACTTCCCAGTCTCAGGATGTTTAGTAATACCCTAGTAAAACCCTGAATTTTTGCCTTACTCTTCTTTGTCTTTCAGCTCAAACAGAATCAGTTGTCAGAAACCTCTGCAGAATCAACATTTTTCATTAAGTATAAAAAAAACTGTAAGTCATTCAAAACCAGTTTGTACAAAACATGTGTTAGCAACAAACAGAATAACTGCCTCCTGGAGAACAAAATCAACGTTTGAAATTAAGCAACAGTATCAGCAAGAAAGTGTTTCTCAAGTGTGCATAACTTTGCACTTATGACCATAGTAGCTTTTCCATCACAGAGTGGGATGGGGAATGACTTCAAAAGAGGGCTGAGAAAAAACAATCCTGTTGGGTCAACTGGGGTCCTGATCACAGAGCACATGATAAATATTACTTAACAAATAATTCAAAGATAGTGCAAAACATGATTCAGTACCTCATTCAGAAGACCTGAACCCAGTCTATATCGTGCTACACATAAATCAATAATAAATATTATAATTAAAGTTTCAGAGCACTCTCATATGGTGAAAAGGCCATTATTTTAAGTAAGAATCAATTACTAAAATGTGATCGTACCCAAGTGGGGGTCCTCAGCCTGAACAAGGAAAGTGAACAGAGCTCGAATTCCTTTGATCCCAGTAAATTCCAGCCACTAGTGAGAAAAATCGGGACTGTGTGCAGCCAAGACATTCGCTAAAGTAACTAATAAGGATGGAGTTGGGCCGTAGGGAGGCCCAAAAGGGCTCAGAGGAAGAGCTGTTCCTCCTCAGGTTTGATCTGGCCATGGCTTACCACACACAGTTACCAGGCATCACCACAAACGTCACGGAGACCAGAACACACGGAGCACTTTGAGGGCAGCAAAGGCAGATGGGCTCTCTCACTCCTCTCCTGTGGGTCACCAGGAGAAGCGCCAGACTCTCAGGGGCAGCGCGGGAGCACGACTCACCAAGAACTACAGTAGTTACAAACAGTGCAACTGCATTTTTTAAACCACTTGGGGAAATTAATCCATTTGAATTCCACACAGCCAAATGTTTACAATTTAGAGCAAATTTAGGAATATGTTTTTCATTTACAGCTTACATGACACATTGATATGAGTATTGGAGACCATTTGCCAAGAGAAATTACAGGCAAAGTTTCAGCAGTTTGTCTCATGAAAAAGCTGGCACTTGTCTGTCAAGCTGCCTTTTATTTTGCTTCTCTTTTCAGGATTTTTTGATGAAGTTTACAATCTGATCCTATAAGGTTTGCAAAACTCTAGTTAAAAGACATTCCTAATAAACATTCCCCACAAGGCATGAGGAATGTCTGTATCCTTCTCAGCAGAAGCTGCAAAAAACATTCAGTGGCAAAGCAAAACAATTCAATTCCTGG
Source organism: Callaeas wilsoni (assembly GCA_013398955.1). Taxonomy (NCBI): domain Eukaryota; kingdom Metazoa; phylum Chordata; class Aves; order Passeriformes; family Callaeidae; genus Callaeas; species Callaeas wilsoni. Next base: position 22,290 of record VWPU01017662.1, on the reverse strand, counting down.
GGTGCCAGGAACCTTCCAATATCACTAACCATAAATAATTTAAATTAAGGTTGACATATACAAAAAATCTATCAACATTTTCTGAATAATCTTTTTTGGGGTTGCTTACCTTTTGATAAACTAAGAGAAAATGGTGTTTATTTTCCACATAGAGAATAGAATGATTGAAGAGTTTTCAAAAATTGCCTCATATCTAATCTTTCAGCCTTCTGAAAGTAGATAATGACAACCATCAGTTTATACAGTGTGTTGGTCCTCCTTCAGGACATGGCCAGGTGTAGTTGGAACAGATGATGTGTGAACTCCTGAAGTGGCAGAGTTTCTGACCACATCTCACCCAGCCTACTACTTCTGTATAGATTAACTTCCACTAAAACATGGACCAAAGGAATTAAATTTGTGTTGCAGGAAGAGAAAGCAGCTGTTGGTTTTGCTCCATCCTAGTGACTGACTGTCAGGAAGGACAGAGCATTCCTGAAGCACTGAATATAAGCTTGAAATCCTTATTTATGTTTGTGACCCTTCAGAGCACTTCTCCATCACCACAAACCTGAAGATCCCAGGCTACTAACGTGTTCATTCTCACAAAAAAAGGACATGATCAGGGAGGGCTCTTCTTGTTATAACATGAGAAGCCAAGGCACACACAGGTGGTCAGATGCTTCAGGGAGCTTTCTGAAGGGCAAGGAACTCCTCAGTGTCCGCACTGCACCTCTGAAGTGACCACATTTCAAACCCACACTCAAGGAACACTCTCTGCTTGTCTCCATGACGGGAGACACCACAGCCTTTATATGAAGGATGATGCTGCAGCATCACCTTTCTTGCCCATCGTGGCTTCCACAAAGTGAACCTGGGGTGATCCCCCCATGTCAGAGCCCGTCCACCCTCCAGACAAGCACAGATACCGCAGTTTTTCAGACTACCCATCCAGCAGCACACTACTTCCAAACCCAGCCCACGACCACAGCTTCCTTTAGGCCATCATGACATCAGGTCTCAGCTGCTTCACCCACAGCAAACATGCCCTGGCACAGGTGCCCTAAGACAGATCCACACAAGCAAAAGGGATTCAAGGAGGCTTTCGGAAACGCATCCCAAGTCCTGATGAGCTCTGCTGTTTAATCACATAGTTACAACACAAGATGACAGTGTAAATGGTTGTGTGACTACATTTAAGAAGAAATACTCTGCATGAAAAAAGAAACAGCCATTTGCAGAGCCACAGATGCCACGACAGCATTAAAAACTTCAAGGGGAAGGAATTAAAATAAGGAAATGAGGAAGCACACCTCATTGTTGTGTGACTCCCGCACAGGTCTGGGTCAGTGGCTGGAGCTGGGCACTTGTGGAGGATGGGAAGGCTGGAGCAGCACCTGCCTGTGCTGCTGGCCAGCCCTGGCTCTGCCAGTGTTGGAGGCAGCACTAACCAGGATGGCCAGAGAAAACAGCTCCGTTAGATGCAGCCCTGACGCATCTAAGGATACCAAGGCAACGGACTCATAAACACACCGAAGCCACTAATGCATCCCTAACCTCTGCCTAAGGGATTGAACCTTTTAAAAATACAGCTGATTCTATCTGAAAGCTCCTTTCTAATTGCTTCAGCCAGTTGAACAGGCAAGAAAAGTTAAAAAGAAACACTGTAACTTAAAAAAAAGCTCATTGTAGAGACACTATGGCAACTCAGGGGAAAAAAGGAGGAGAGAAAGAATGGTGATGTATGTGGAGAAAATACCACCATCACTAAGGAAAGAAAAATAAAAAGGAAACTACACTTTAATTTTAACAGCTTATTATTACTTTTTATTATCATTCTAGGTTATACTTCAGCGTATTTTACATCTGCATTTAATGCGAACAAATGCACATTCACAACTGGTTGAGATCCGAAATGAGCAAGAAGAAAGCATACAGATTTCTGTGTTAAATTAAAATGCCACACTTTAATGCCAGTTGGAAATTTTTTTATTTCCTTCCTCTCACTTGCATCCAGGACTTGCAGAACGCTCCTGTCCTGGGCATCAGTTTTCCTGACATGTGAAATATTGGTGTAAGTTCTGCTTCTTTATTTTCCTGCCCAGTTCCTGTATCTTCCCACCTTGTTTCACTGCAGAAATCAGTGAGCCTTTGGTCGCAGGCCACTGTTCTGGGAGGTGGCAGAAGGGAAAGTTGCTTCAACTGACACCCTGAATCAATAGTAGCAAGTGAAATGAAGAGGTTAAAACAGAAACTGTCAGGCAATGAGGGAAGAGAGAAAAGTAGGAGACCATGAACATTTCTGCCAGTCTCAACTGTGAGTGTACAGAAAGTTGACAAGGAAACAGTTAAAGAAAAATAAGAAATTTGTGCAAGTACCTATCATGGTGGCCAAGTGGACAACTATTCCTGATGGAAAAAGATGACAAAGAAATGTGAGACTCTAGAGAATTGAGTAAGAACAGAGATGGAAAACACACAAATGCAACAGAATCTAAAATAAAATAGGGTACAGAACAGAAGTATGTATAAAATAGCACAGGCAAATGCAGCAGAGAGAACAGAGAATCTGACAGATAAAAAGATGGATTTGAAAAGAATAGAGGAAATAACGCCCACATGGAAAGCAGCAAAAGAAGAAAAAATATTTGCGGACAAACATCTGGAGTCAGGAGTGTATTTTCATTTCTGATTTCTTTTTAAGCTCCCTGTTTGCTACTCTCATTTTAATTTTGAACTTTTTTTTCCTCCATAAATTGGGGAACCATACGGGAGAATGAACAGTTTCACTGTGACTGACCACCACTGATATTGTAACCACAGATGATGCTCAGATATATTCAGATACTATTTTAAGCTTTAAATTGATGCCTTGTAGAGGCTGACCTGGAACAGAGGCTAGACAGAGTGAAAGGATAAAGGGTAGGTATTTATTGAAAGGCCTTCACAGGGCACACACACAGGGCAGTGCAGGAGTCTCACAGAGACTACACCCAGGATGGACACAGTCACACATTTTTCGGACAGATATAAGTTTTATCCATTTGCACGTCAGAGGTTCATTGATGGTTCATTGTCCCATTATAGCTTCAGGTAGTGGAGTCCCATTCTCTTAGTTTGCTCCCCCTCAACTCACTTTTATTTACATTTCTCGGGGCCTGAGACAGTGAGGTGTCCTTGACTCTCAGGCCTAGAGAGGAATTGTTGTGTCTGACAAAAATGAGAAAAGCAGTTGCTAACACTCTATATGGAGTTTAGAGTTACTCACTAAAGCCTACCAGGATTACAAATATATGAAAATATAAAAGCTGAAATCCTAAGGCATCAAAACAACATGAAGACTGCAAGAAAGGAGACTGACATAGGCAAGGAGTGTCCCTCCTCTCTGATAAGCTATGTATTTTAAATTATTTCTCCCCCTGTGTCCCCTATACCTCCTTTAACATTTCTCAAATGTGTATTACACGTAAGAGTTAATTTTACCACAGGGGCCTGCTTCAGCATGCTTTAGATATTAGCAGAGGTTCAATCATGAATACTAAACTGATATTTTTTCCAGAGGATAACTAAAATCTTGAACCTTGCTGCTTACAAGAATACAACTACTTTTCAACTTTAGAGCTACTATGGTCTAAATATACACACAGAATATAATATGGAGAGTAAGAACTGCAAAAGAAAAAAAATATTTACAACCTTTTGAATGGAAGATTTTTTCACAGGAATGATAATTAAAAATACACTTTAAGTGTTGCTCTGGTATACCTGGCCCTCTTTTTATTTGATGATCTGCAAATGAGGTAGTTTAAAAGTTGATTTAGACATCATGATAGAAGCCAAACATCTTGATTTCCTTGCAGCCTTCTTCTTTCCATTTTGCACAATTTGTGATAGAACTTCTTCCATATAATAAAAATCATAGCTCTTCAAGAAAAGTTAATATTAAGTTGGATTCCAGCACTCTTAAGAACAATAAGAAAGCATTTTGACAGTCTTACCATACACATACTTGTGCAATATCATCCAAAACAATAAAGGAATGACATAAAAATGGCACTCAGCTCAAAACAAATAAAATGTTAAACATATGTTCGTGTGTCTATGTACATAAAGAAAAAATTCTACCTACAAGTTTCCTTATACATACAAAGCTGCAGGTCATAAAATCAAAGCCTTAACTTCTCTTTTCATAGACCATTAGTAAATATGTTTACTTTTTTTAGGATGACCTGAAATTTATACTGTAAGGACAATACTGACCTTTTAGAAACTAACTGTGACCACACCATTAACCTGCCAAATTAAAGCAGGTTTGTGCAGCCTCCTCTGAGTAAGGTATAAATAGGTATACAAAAATTTCTACTTCCAAGAAACTTTTCAGTGTTGAGGAGTCAGTGCTTTTCAGCAGGGAATTTTCCTTCTATAACTGTTTTAAAATACAATTGTTACAAAATCATACTTCTAAAACAGCCTCTTGCCTACTCCTTCCAGCAGCAGTGTCTCCACTGCCTGTAACCAGCAGGGATTCACATGTGCTCTTTAACTAGTGTCAGTGTATGTAAAGAAATTGCCACTGTTACAAGTATATTTACAAGTGAAAAAAATAACCTGAAATTTGAGTGGGTGTCATTGCAACCTGAACGGTTCATCTTTACAGCAGAAAAACTTGCAGCAATTGCACGCAAACTCTTACACCAAACCACAAAACATTCTGTTCAATTATTAGGAGCTGAATTACTTAACAAAACACTTCTATTTACTATATTATTTATTCTCTTTTCACTTCAGAACAGAAAAGCAAAGCAACTCCTATTTGAAAACAGCTATGCTAAAAGTCTACTTCAAAAACTCATTACTGAAAGCCACACACCAGATTTCACTGTAAGTTTACTATTATTCAGTCTTTCCTTGTGGACTGAAGTTCACAGTGCTACTGCCTTATAATGCTTCTCTGTTCCAAAAGGCTGTAAACACATCTGGAGAAACTTCATTCCCAACTACTCATTGTTTTTTGAGGATTAGCTGTTGTGCAATTGATGTATCCTCAGTACTTTATGCTGGGTTATTAAAATGCTCAGAGCTACCAGTTTTTTGGCAAATCCATCTTTTAATATCCAGGAAGGCTCTGTGTCAGGTTAGTAATTTGTCTTTACAGTAAACTGGCAGAAGCAAGGCCATACCTGGAGTGCTGTGTCCAGTTCTGGGCTCCCGAGAACAAGAGAGACACGGAGCTCCTGAAGCAAGTCCAGCAGAAGGCAATAAAGATGATTAGAGGACTGGAGCATTTCCTTTCTCTTAGGAGGAAAGGCTGAGTGAGCTGGGCCAGTTCAGCCTTGAGAAGAGACAACTGAGAGGGGACCTTATCCATGTCTGTCAGTATCTGAAGGGAGGGTGCCCAGAGGATGGACCAGGCTCTTCTCAGCAGTTCCAAGCAATAGGACAAGAGGCAATGGGCAGAAACTGATGCACAGGAAGTTCCATCTGAACAGGAGGAAGAACTTCCTTACTGTGCGGGTGACCGTGCACTGGAACAGATTGTCCAGAGAGGGCGTGGAGTCCCTCACTGGAGATATTCAAGAACCATCTGCACACGATCCTGTGCCACGTGCTCTAGGATGGCCTTGCTTGAGCAGGGAGGTTGGACCAGGTGACCCACTGTGGTCCCTTTCAACTTGAACCATTCTGTGATTCTGTAAAGTGAAATTATACTACTAAAATGTTAGTTACACCGGAATAGCTACCAAGTAGTAACAATGGGAATATCAAGGTGACAATGCTACTCAAGAAAGCAACAGAAGAACCTAAAATATACTACCACAAATTAACTCAATACCTAAAAGAGTATTTTTGCTATAATACAGCCTCTAAAAACTCCACTGGAAAATTCCATTTCACAGGCACCAGGTCTTGGACAAACGTAGTGTAAGATACAGTCATTACTTACTGGTTTAGTGTCACATCTAAGATGAAAGATGATCCAAAAGCATCAACCTGGAAGCTGGCTCGAGCAATGTGGGTAGACTGCAATATGGAAAAGACTGGAATTATTATTAAGTCATGGCAAAACCTATTGTAATGGTTTGAGAATGCAGAAACAAAATACATACAATAAGTAAAAATATGTCATTAACCAAATAAAATTGCACTGAGACAGAGCAGTCTATGATAATGAATAAAAGATCAGTTTTCTGAATCTATGAGACTTATTCAAGAATTCCCAACAACACAATCTGTGACTCAGAGTAACCCCCACCTTAACCCATCTACACCGTAGGAACTGGCTCTTCAAACTCCCATCCCGGGCAAAACAGAGCAAAGGGAAGTGAGACCTCCCGTGTCTCACGTGTTCCTTACTCTGACTCTGGACACAGACCAGAGAGAACAGCTGAGACATTACTGGCTTGGTCAGACAACTGTACTCTCACAAATCTCACCAACACTGCCTGAAAGAAACTGTTCTTTCAGACAGACTCTCATATAGTGAGGGGAGAGCAATGGGCTAAAATATAATTAGCTGCATTTTCTGTAAAGTTCTGACTCACAATTCTCTAAAAGGTTCCCAAAACTCCAAACCCTTGAGCAGCTACTAAAACCAAAGAAAAATGGATGGTCGAGAAACAGCTTGCTTGCTTGCTTCCTTTCTTTCCTTCCTTTCTTTACCATATATTCTCCTCAAATTAGTTCCTTTAATTCAGTCCTATAGTGGGCAAACATGGGAACACTTCATAACTCCCAACTGCCAGAAACAGAGTTCTATTCCATTTGTAGTGGAAGAAAATACTCAGCTATCCAATAGAAATGAAACACTTGTTTCTAGACCTGAAAACTCCCAAGAAACAGAACAGCCATGTTATTTAACTAATTAACAAGAAAAGCTACTTGGAGACATTTTGGAACAGTATCAACTTTGTTCTTATTTTGTTTCCATTGAAATGTTCACATTAAGATTTGAAGCATGTAGACAGAGGACCTGAAAGGAAACGCTGAAGAACCACTTATAACTCTAAACTACACTTCTCCAAATAAATATAATACAGGATGGTACAACTGTAACAAATGATATATTGAAAACTCTGGGAAGCACGAGACAGGATGGGATAATTTGAATCATCAAATTTACTCTTTCTAAAACTACTGGCAGGCTTTCGATAGGCATTAAATCCAGAAGAGCTGAGAATACCAGCTTCCTTGGAAAAGAACAGCAGCAATGAAAAGGAAAGTTGAGGGAATCATGACTTTTTTGTTTATTACATCTTTTAGTTGCCCTACAGCAAAATTTTCTTTTTATGTCTACATATATAAGCACGAGTATTAATAAATAAAAAAGACAACAACCATGAATACATATCCACAAACAGATGAATCCTTTAAAAAAACCTAGAAGTTGGGACAGTTTCTCTTACTAGAGAATGCTCAGGCTGAGAGCCCTCTATAAAAATGCCTGGCTGTGTCACTAGTGTGGGGATGCACGCGAAATTGCATGACAAGAAACTCCACACATTTACACTATGCTTCAGAAGGATGCAGTAAAACTGGAAAGCTCCTTAGAAGGCACCTCAATAGATATAATTCAGTGCCAGATATCCTTTTGGCTATCCTCACTACATCTAACCTGCTTTGTAACACAGGCCACTAGGTCTTTGCTAAGTGGTTCTTGCAATTTTGGTATAATTTATCATCTTTTATGAACAAATATATCAGTTTTCACCAAATAAAGATATATATATATATTACATATAGTTTACTTTATCTGGGTAAGCAATGGATGGTTAATTACCATCAATATTAAAAGTCTACTTTCTATCAAAAAAAGCATTAAAAAAATTAAAAAGCAAATAAACAAAAAAAAATACACATCCAGCTGGCATCTGCAATGACAGACACCCACTGAATACACAGACACTCACAGCACATAAGGCACCCACATGCAGGAGCATCATTTTGCTGTTTCTGGCCTGCAGTAGCTCGTGCAACCACAAACACAGCAAAAACAACCATCAACAAATTATCACATAACCCTTGTTGTTTCTTTTCCACCTCTCAGGCAGCAGAGTCTGCTTTGAATGATTTTAAAATTTCATCTTCTCTTGCTAGATGTGAATTTTCGGGCTGCTGTTCACAAACAGGAGGTGACAGGCCAAGAATCAAGTAAGGTACAAGGGACCAATGGCAGTTCTGTCATTCCCTTGTTCCACCACAGCCCATTTGCTAACCTTAGCTAACCTGCACTGCAACAACCACTTTCTGATCAAAGGAGTAATGGCAGCCCAGTTTTTTGATTCTCATCATTACATTTTTAAATGCAAAGAACATTCTGCAGCATTTTATTATTCCTGTTTGTTAACAGCATAGCTACATATGCCATCACTTAGATCTCTATACAGAGTATAACCATGTCTTCCATGTGACCATATGCTGGTACCAGAAGAGAATTAGTGAGTAAGAAAGGATATAAAAAGCCTAACTTGGATTTCTAAATGCAAATATATTAAATGTAACATTTGTCATTAAAATATATCCACTTCATAGACCATAAGAGCAAAAATTACTCTATTGTTTCGGTTTGGTTTGGCTTTTAACTGCTAGGTATATTGCATCGTATCGATTTGGTCTGGGAGATTTCCTCTCTTGAACACACCTCTAAGACAAACAACTACAAGCTAATGTACTTCTAAGGTGACCCTGGACCACAGTTATTCCCTGACAGAAACTTTTAATGCGGAATTAAGGGAGAAAATACATATGAATAAATTAATATGAAAAACATTAGACAGATGTAACCACTCCCCAAGATACATGATGCAAACCCAGAAACTCACCATTAAGTTTAAGCTCAAGTACAACCAAGTGTACCTCAAGGGTATTTCAAACCTACCAAGATACCAAGACATTCCGGATAGCCTGACAAACTCATCCCTTCCCAGACATCGCATCCCTTCCTGATACGTGCTTGTAAAGCACCGTCACACTGCACACTGTGGGCTGCTGCTGAAAACGAACAGTTCTGCCTCACCCTGGCCATGTGTTCCCACCTACTCTCCCTTGTCAGCTCATGTGGCTAGCCAGAAAGTCAGATCAGCAGCAGAAAATTAATTGCCGCTTGGAGTGGGCACGGTTTTTGTCAGACAAATAAACTGATCTGAATAAACCACAAGGTAGATGCAATAGAAAGAAACTAGAGGGGACACCCCAGAGAGAATGAAGAGGAATACAGATCTCGCCTTTCAGCTAAAAATCTCGTCCAGTGTAACAAAAAACTGCACCTTAAGAATTCCAGAAAATGCATTTTTTAGGGTAACAGTTCCTCTAAATATCTGGTTAAGAACCACAAAATAAAGAAATGGATTTTAAAAAGTCTTGGCTCTACATTATCTTTCAGCACATCTACCTGCCCACTCAGTGAATAGGTAAAATGGCCACCTGCAAAGGAGCTTACGTTCATAGACCTATATCAATAAAAGAACCCAAAGAGAGTAAATGAGTACTTTTCCACCTATACCACCTCAGTCAAGCAGAAGTAACAAGTAAGACACCTGCAAAGGCTTCTCTAAACCACTGAAGCAAGACAATCAATTATGTCATTCAGTTCTCAAACCCAGGAACTCTCTCAGAAAATGTGAGGCTTTTGCAACAACCATCACCTTGCCACATCAGTGGCTGACAACTGAGTCATGAAAGGGGAGTTCCTGGAGACCAGAAGATGCACTCAGTGCAGAACAAGAACAAGAGCCAGGAAAGGAGAACTGAACAACGCAATGGAAGAGCGTGGTGCAATGCCTCTGACACAATCAAAAAGTGCTGAAATTTTAATGTCATGCAACTGAACAAGAAAAATACCAATAACAGCTCTGAAATTAGCTGCAGTACTTCAGGTGCAATTTCTAGTGGTGCATAAAGTACACTGACCTGCAAGCCCAGCTACAGAAAATACTAAGCATCCCATGCACCTAATGCAACTATGCAGAGCTAACTTCTGTTAAAGATTGTGACGCTTAAGCATCTCAGTGAATGTCTGAAAAGAATCAAGAGTAAATGGAGTGGAAAAGATTGTTTCAAATCACTAAGCATAAAGATACTTTATTTAAAGCAAAGATTAAAAGCTTGAATTCTACAAAAAACAAAAGTGATACGCAAACCTTCCTGCCAAACCAAGAGCAATGTGATTCCAATTATTTTAAATCACCTGCTCCATGCCTCAGGGATCACTGCAGTAATAGAGGAGATGGACAATCGGTACCAAATATGACTATTTATTACTACAAAGAAACACAACAGAATAATGATGTCCCTTCAGTACTCCTGCTGGGGATCAGCTTTCTCCAGAAACTGGCCCCGAAGAATGAGCATCTGCAAAGGGAACAAAGGCACATCAACTACAACCAACGCACATCACTGCAGATCAACATCAGTGCACTGCTCTGGAGGTAACCTTAAATAGATTTCAAAGATTTTCATTTCAAATAGGGCAAATATCTTAACCACTAGTGAGACATTTACAAGCTATGCACTTTCTTTAATAATCAACTAACAAGAATTTTAAATGGAAAAATTTAGACATTTTCCTCACATTGTGTATAATCAGCTGAGTATTGAAAGCAGCACAGTAACATGATGACTAATATTTTTCCTCAAAAAATAAGGAAAAATAATTAAAAACTTGTTGTGATGCAATGCGCAATTCCTCATAACATATTTCTTCTTTGAGAAGTACCCTTAATAAAGCACTTAGATACTTTTTAATAAATTTTGCTGGAAGAGATTACAAAAATTTCTGCCAAAAAAGAACAAAGTCTAGTTAAAAAAAATTGAGGAGAAAATCCTATTTATACGTTTGCCCTTTGATGTAAAGAATTTTCTATTTACTACTATATATAGCATTGTAGTTTCTAATTAAAAGATTCTGATCAAATTTGTAGACTTTAAAGAAAAGCATCAAGGGAATCGAGATAAAATAATACAGGATGTTACAGGAAGAAAAAACTTTTAAAGTGTGCTTCAGAGCTTTTAAGAACAATGAGATTTTATAGCAGACATTTGGTGAGTCAGTCACACTTACAAAATAATAGATTCCTTAGATATTAATTTAATTTCCCCCCCAATTTCATAGAACAGAAACCTCAGCTTGTTGACAGTCCCTTAAGTGTGTATGAAATAACATAAGTTATCTTAAGTTCAGTAAGGACACAGATAAGCCAAGGGGAAATCAAAATAAATATATTCACAAAATTAAATGAAATATACACTAAAATTTTTATGTCGATTTGCGTACACTTGCTGTTTTGAAAATAATAATTACAAATAAATTTATGCTAGAGTGGAGAAATACAGTGCAAATCAGCGCGCTAAAAAAAGACACATAAAATGTACACACTCTAAAGGGACAATTTTCAGCCTCAGTTTTGTTGTAATAAATCCAGAGTTATGCATGCTTTATGTAAAATAAGAACTCTGTTCAAAAACTTATTTTTTTTAACTTGTACTGGGAAGAAAAAGAAATTAAAACTTTGCTAAGAGACAAAATTCAGAAATAAGCCTAGGTCTAATATTAAAAATATGTATCTCACGTGAAAGAATCTTCTTTCAAAAATACACAATAAAATATAACTGCAACATTATTTTCTCAGGCTTCCTCTATTGCCATTTGAAAATATCTAATTTTAATCAAAAATTCAGTATCACTGAAGTGGATCCATATATCATAGCACATTAAACAACTGCAAATTCCCCTTTTTTTTACTTTCCCTAGCATTCTCATAATACTTATAGGCACTCATTTACTGTATTAATCATCATTATTTGACATTCTTCATGCAAGCTCTCTCTTTTTATCCAATGCATAAATCTAAACATCTTTGGGGCATTTGGCGGGGCGGAGTTTATTTAACGAAAAAACTGCGGAATAGGATCACAGTTTGATGAAAACGCTTTTACAACTACCTCTTCGGGGCACATTTAGTAAATCAGTTATTTATTCTGAGGAAAAGCTAGAAATAAGAAAATATTTTAATAGATGTATGTTCATTTTTTAGTCCTGGATCACACATCTGTTCTCCGTGTCAGGCGATGGTGGAGCACAGGGAGAGCTAAACACCATCAGCTAGAGTGTAGTGCCAAGGCCCAGTTCACTGTGGTTGTAAACATGACCTAAAATAGCTTTTCTCCATATAAACATCATAGTATCAATGAACTTGAACTCAGAAGCAAGAACTACTTGTACCTCTAAAATGCCATTAATTAGTCTTCCCAGTAGGAAAAAAAAAAACAAAAAAACAAAAAAACAAACCACACAAAAAAATCACAGTAAACCCCCCTATTTTGTTTATTTGTGTGTTTGAACAGACCGTTTGAATTTACTCAGTATATATGGGGGAACAGCACAAGGGAAAAAAGTCTCAAGCACAAACTGATGCAAGATGTTACACAGGTGTCACTGCTGCAGAGTCAGTGCCTGGGTAGCAGCACGGATCCTTCTGAGGTCCTGCACAGGACCCCTGAAAGCTTCTCTTCCTGCTCTCCTTCCTCACCTCCACTTCATTTTTCTCAAAAACTCACCCAAGTGGAACAGTGAAGACAGGAAAACCATCGGGCTGTCACTGCCAGCAAATTTAGCATGAGCTACCATTTGATCTCACACATCCAATAGGACAAACTTGAGTAATGGAATGGGCAAGACGCTGCTTCCCAAGAGGCAATCTAACACTTGTTTCCAGCACCAGTAAAGCCCCATGGCACTGGATCTCACGCTCCTTGTGCTTTTAAGTGTAGAGGATGAGGTTAATTTGATTCTAAAATTTTGTTTATAACTTCCGATTTCCTATGAGACTAATTACTGCAAGTCTTCACTATGAAATGAAGAACTGCAAGAACTTTTGGGAAGTCTTTTTTTTTTCATTTTTTATGAAAGGGAAGCAGCAAGGATTCATGTATAAAAGGTTACATATGACTAATGTGCAAGAGGTCTTAAATATATCACTACTGGGGCAAAACCAGAAAACTGGTGACTGCTCAATCTCATGTTTTTAAAATGCACTCAAAAAGGTTCATCAAATACTAATGGCTATATGATCAAATAGGTTGTTATAAGTGTGATTAATCAAGTACAGGGTTACATATCGAAAACAAAAAAGTCAGGAATGAAAACTTGCAAAGTTCAGAATCTTTTCCTGCCATAATTCATACAAAACTCTGATGACCATTGAAGATCACACTTCTAAAACTAAGACAGGGAGCAGAGCAAACAAAGACTCACCCTGTGACCCAGAAACACCAGTTTCCATTGCTCCCCACGGTGACTGTAGTTTTCAGAAAGCCAGATCTAACAGGAGAAGCAATGTGCTGGCATGTCTAGGAGTCGGAAAAAATACTACAACAGCAGTAATGCATCTGTATCACTCAGCAGCTCAGAACCTGGCTGCAATCAGAAGGGGAAACTACTTCTTTGTGAAGAAACATGAGATCAGAGGGAAAGGACTCCAACAAGGACAATCTATCCTCAGTAAAATCCCCCTCTCCCTGGAAGTTTCAAGAGGGCAGAACCCAAACGAGCTGCTACTTGTGCACAGCTGCAGCGTGAGAGGCAAACAACCAACACAGCACCCATCTGCAGGGGGACGGAACACGAAACGAGGGCAGCAACGCACGCGCCGTGGGCAGCCCTTGAGCGTCAACCCATCTGCATCACTGTGTCATCTCTCTGGAGAAAGGACTATTGTCCAAGAACACCATTTAGGCAAGAAGGAAAACTCAACAGATCCAACAGTCAGGAGGAGTGAAGGCATTTCCTTTGCTGAAGCAGATGGTGCCTTGAGGTCATTTTTAGCTACATGTTTTTCAAGCTCTGAAAGGAATCAATAACATTTAAAGGCCCCCTTTTCAGCATCTCTTGTAGGCTTCAGAAATGAAGGAACAGAGTTCCACGATGAGAGAAATCTACAAAAACCCTCCATTAAGCTGCCTTTACATTACAAATAAAGCATTCAAATGTAGTAAAAAGAGTCCACGCTAAATTTGTTCCTTTATACCAGTATCAGTGACCAAACCTTTTTTCAGCAACATACTGACATATTCCAAACATTTTCAACATTTAGTTTACATACAAATGAAAACTTACTACCAAAAGATAAGTTCTGCCTACTGGAAGTAACAAGCACTCTTTGACATCTAAAGCCTACCAACACGGTCAACTTCTCCCAGGAATGGACCCTGGGCACCAACAGAAAGTTTACTAATATCTTGTCAGCATCAGAGGCTAACAAAAGCTTGACAAAACTTGCAGACTCTTAGGCACGCCAATACATTGCTCAATCAATTCCACAGATAATACTTTTTAAATATGACTCACCCTCTACAACCAAGTATCAAAGTCCTGCTTCAAGTTGAAAAGTGCAAGAAAAGCAAATTTCATAACTCCTTTTCCCCTTGATACAGCCTAGGAAATCAAAATGAATCAACATTTTCACTGTATATATTTTCTGAAACAACTGATGGGTGGATTTTTTTCATTCCCACAGAATTTCAGGGGTTGAAATACTCTAAGGAGACATTTCTAGAACAGACTGTATTCCTACATACTGCTATTCTTCTAGGCAATTTTTGAGCTCTAAGTCAGGGCTGTAGCCTCCACATTCCTACACATCATGCTTTCATTAGAAGTCACTTACCCATACAAATTTTTCTAAACTTTGTATTAATACCACATTCTGAAGTATGCTTTTTCTAAAGCATGGTCCCTTGCTACAGTTTTCTGGTCTGGTAACACCCATTTCACTTAAAAACAAGGAAGAGAGAGAGACTTAAGAGTGAATTTAGTATAAGTAGACAAATCAGAGCTGGTCAAATTACCAGATGAATCACCAAATTTCATTGTCTGGGGGAAAATGCACAGCAACAATGCTGTGCTTCTTAATTTACTTCAACTGAATCCAATTTTCAAGCTGGACTCCTAGTGACTCAACGGTTAAAGCAGCTCTACGATATTTGTCACTTTCTGTGATTTCTACATAATTCTTTAATTTCAGGTGACACTGACTTTCCACCTGGACTTACCCAACCAGCCAAGCCCCACCATGGCGGTGCATGTCACAGCCTGGCAGAACACATCCTGACCATGTATACACACACCTCAGCCACCTTTGCTGTTCAGTGCTTAACAATAAAGTTTCTGGGAAAGAAACATAAGCCTTCCCTCACACAGTCCTCCCACTAAAGTATTAAAAGCTTGCACAGATGTAATCTTCAGTGTCCAGAGCTCTCATCTGCACTGAACATGCTTCCATCTGAGGAGAGGGATGTTGTTCCACATCCACGCTTGGCTGTGGCTCAACACAGCTGCCGCTGCACAGTTCACCCCTGCAGCAATGATTTCTCCTCTGCAGATTAATGCAACTAGTGCAGTGGCTTCAGAAGAGTACTATCAGGGAGCATCTGCAGCTAAGAAGAACAAAATTTCATCTGACAGATCTCTGCAATCCTGTCTATGTTCCAAAAGACATCTCCACAGAACAGCCTATCCATAGGATATCCATCTAGGAGACCACTGGCAAGCCAAAGGAAAGAAGGTAACTAGAGGGGCATTGAACGTTTTCTTGTCTGAAAGTTTTCCACAGACAACCACAGCAAATTTGGCATTGTTTAAAATAAATTACATAAGTCAAAACTAGAGAAAAGGAAGACAGGATGGGAGTCACGGTAATTTTTGGAGATGTTGAGTACAGTGGTTTTGGCTAACATGCAAGAAACAAACAATTACACTATTTCTAGAAAAAACAATACTGAAAAAATATTATCTAGTGATGAAAACATTGAACCATATCAGTAGATGAAGAGAAAGATACATTGCATAGGAAGACACCAGAATCCTGTGTCCAGTCTTGATCTTCTGACAGTATTAGACTTCACCCTCTACATCCACAGTTATCCAGACTAAGAGAATACACATGGGCCTGGGCTGGCAACCAAATCATCTGACAACATGTGAGCTACTTCCCACAAAGAAGAAGAGCAGTCTCCTTGGGAGGAGAGGCAGCCTTGGCTCAAACCAATGGGAGTGGAAGACAAGGATCTTGTCCTCCATCATCTCCAGAGAGAGAAACCTGGTGGGAGGCAGCACCAAGTGGAAGGATCACAAACCTCAGCAGAGCTAACTGGAGAGGGAAGAGCACTGAGCCAGTGCTAGCTAGAAGGACCCACAATTTAGAGAGCTGGACCTTATCAGGCTTTTGAAGGTTTTATACAGTTTGATTGACCTTTAAGCAGTGTTTAACAGGATAACTGTGATAATGTTTTCACAAGCAGAGTCCTAAAAAAGTTGTTAGTATTGAGTCACTTAAAGACTGGTGTGATTATTGGGAAAACTACAAAAGAGACCTGGACTACCAGAAGGATAATACATCTACCATGACCTTTTAACACATATGTCCACAATGCTCTTGTGGCAAACATTTCAGGGTGAATCTTAACTTCACATGGAGTTCCTCCAGAATATGGCTAAATCTCATCAAAGCTTATCATGACACTGCTCGGGGTGCAACATGCTTCTACACCATGCATGTGTTACAGCTGATATAGCTGATTAGCCACTGTAGGAGTCCCAGATCAGGTACACGGTGAAACTGTGGCAGAAAGAATACTCAGTGTGATCCTGCACTCAGGGGCACCAACACAGACCAGGAGAGAATACAGTTACATGCACCACCAAAGCTGGAAAACACTCCTCTGTCAGACTTTGCAGTTACTACACTGACCACAGCAATGAGCAAATGTTGGGAAAATACTTTCTACACAAATTGTTACATTTGAGCCTTTAAGATCCTTTTTGGCTGTATATAAGCCTATTTTATGAGGCTAAGCCATAGCTTTAGAAATATCTCTCTTTTCCTGTCTGCTATGGCACAAGCATGAGAAGATGACACAAAACAACATGAACTCTGAAACAGCAGCTACCAGAGATTTTTTGCTGGATGACTTTTTTGGACTTACACATTTACTGTCATAACAAATCTCATTATCAAGCAGGGGAAGACTTTTCCTGATATGAGCTTGCAAAGACGGATAAATTAGGAATTTGAAATATTCTTTACCTATTAAATACCAAAATGCACTATGTATACTTTATAAAAACGTATACCTGAAAGTGCCTCCTACATTAGAAATCAAAGGACACTCTCAATGCCCTTACATCATTTGACACACAATTTATAGCAAAGTTTGGCTTGCAGCACTTTTTTCCTCTTCAGGAAGGCAAGACCTGCATCAAGAGTATGAATATTTTAACCATCATTCACATATTCATAAAATACTGCTATGTTGGTGAAGTATCTTGTCATATTGCAGAACTGCATACACTGAACATAGAGTAAAGTATCACACATTTTGCCTAATGCCTTACAAACCTTAAGAGGCAACAAGGCAGGAAGAAAACCAAATTCATCAATAAACCAAATGCATGTTATAAACTATAGCCCCTTTCCCGGTTTAGCCTCCTCCCCTCTGGTTTATGTTAGGATGATCAAAAATTGTGCCTAAGTTTCTTCAAGAGACAGAAGTCATTTGATTGAGTGGGCAGAAAAGAATTTTTTAAATCAGGAAATTTCTCATGACGCTTCTCTTTCCAACAGTCACCATCCATCAGTCCCAAACTCTAGAAATATTTTAATAGCCTCTCAACAGTCAGAACTCTTTTTTTAAAGAAAAAAATTACTGTTTGTTTAGAGCTACCCAACACAGTAACTTACAACACCAACAGAAATTGACAGCAACAGAACAGAAAGCAAGAATCAGAAGTTTCATAAGCACGTGCAAAAAACAGGGATATCCTGTTTGAAGACTAGAGGGAGACAACAAGAAATCAGAGAATCCAATAGCAAAGACTAGGCAACACCTGAATAACTAATGAAGATTTCAAATCCAAGTGCAAGCAGAACTGTGCAAACTCAGCATGACAGAGCAAAGCTCCTCTGCAACTGATTATTAGCAATAAGAAATCATTTAAGAAATCTGCAAGCCATGATTCCAAATAGGTGCATGCAATTGTATCATTTGGTCACAAACAATGGAGGCTGTGGAAGACAAGTTCTCTGCTGAAAACTACTGACTCACTCTGGGCTACAAACAACATGCACTTCTGTCTCCAGATGCAGCTCAGTTCTGGAGCCCCTTCAGGCCAGGCTCCCTACAACCAGGTCATCCCTTTTACTCTCTCAAACAGGAATCCAGGGTACCTTCATGACGATGGGCAATGAGCAAGTGGAAAATAGCTTGAGAAACAGAAATTGCTATATCATGAATGTCCTCACAACCAGCAGAGATGAGTGAATCTCTGTCCATAGCAGGTGGTCAGAACCTTGTTCCCACTGAAAATCATAGCAAATCTCACAAATTTCCACGTAACACTTAGATGTATCAAAAATGGATAATGATAATACAGGCAGTGGGAAGGGATGCTTACACATTCCCACATTTTAAAAAAGAACATGCCTGCGCAGTATTGACTAAAGGAAAATATTGCGGAACTTGTGGCTTCCCATGTACTTCTTACAATACCAAAATATAGCTTAAGGCATGGAGTATAAAAGTTCCTTAAAAACGTCCCAGGTGGGAACTTTCCTTCTTTTAAACACAAAAATCTTAGATTAGCCTTCACTGAATGTCCCTGACATAGAGGACTCTCATCTTCTAATACGCTTATTTATGCAACAGTAAATCAGGTGTCCATTGCTAAGATCCTGGGTTGCATTAATGATAATAAAATATTAGTATATGTTTAGCTATATCTTACCTTGATTATTCTATACACTAAGTGCTGTGCAGCTGCTAAGAGGCTCCCTTTGAGGAACAGAGAAATCGAAATACAGGAGTGTCACAGATACTAGTAATTACTCTATTCTGCAATGGAATTAAAAGCAGAAACCCAAAGTCACATGAATTCTCCAAAGTCCACTATATATTGTACATTAAAACATTAATGACATGAACATGTAATAGCCTACAACATTTGCTTTGTGCTGTGTTCTGAGGTTCAGCAATCTTGGACAACTACAATTGTGAGCACATTATTTATGTTTTTTAAGCAACTACATTCTGGGTTTCTAAGACGAGTATATAGGCTATTTCCTTTACTATTTAATAGTAAAGCATGCATGTAGAGAAGTCACTCAACTCTTATGGCAATAGCCCAAAAACCCTAAAACAAACAAAACAAAGGGAAGTTGCTAGAGAAAATCTCAACAAATGCTGAAAACAAACCATTAATTTTCAGAAATCCACCATCCATCACTTCCCAGTCACTTCTGCCTTCAATTATCTCCTTTCACCCCCTTTTCTCATATTACACTCCTCTGGCTCAACTCCATAATGAGTTCTAAAACCCCTGATGTGCAAAGGCCACGCTTTTCTTCTGCATTCCTCTGCATGATCATCTTCATTTCCCTTTGTGCAGTTCTGAACTCAGGCTTGCATCCTTCTTGTTCAACTTCTGCCCTTTCTGCAGCTAAAGCTTTCATCCAGGAATTAAAGGAATCCAATCCGATTTAACGCGACTTCCTTCTCTCCAGCTTATCTCTCTCTCTCCCCTCCTTTTATCTTTATCCGATTCAAAACACAACTACATTGTTTTGCATTAATTCAACATTAATTCAACTACAGCCTTGTTGGCTAGTCCTCTGACTGCACCTTCCCATTCAGGTATCTTTGTTTTTCTAGACATGGTTGCTAGTCCTTCATTCACCAGGGATTCTTCTTGAATGCTTTCACCTCCTCAAAGAAGTATGCTCCCAGAACTAATCCAGAAGGCCATCAGCTTTGGTTTGAAATCTCTATTCAAGACCAGCTTTTTTAACTCTCATATACAGCAATTCAAAGAGTATTAGCAATGGGTAGAACATGGAGACACTGAGAGCGTATTTAATCATAAAACAAACAAATACATATTGAAATCTTATTGATGGAGAGAGCACCTCTGTTCCCCTACTCTTTATATGCCACTGACTGTTAACCCTTCAGGGCAGGCATGGGTGTCTCTTCATGTACAAGCAGAATCCAGCTTTATACTTCATGTGACATTCACCAGACACCCAAAAGCACCATAAGTTATCTCTGCGAAGTTAGTCCATAACTTTGATAAGTACCTTCCTAAATGCAGCTCCTACAAAACTTCAGCTAAGCAAAGTCAGCCACGCTGCTGGTCCATTACCGCCGAGCTGACTCAGATCCCTGGGCAAGGGATGCAATATCCTGCAATTAGGATGTAACCATGCTCTGTGCCAGAATCACAGAAAATCTGTACTGCTTCACTCGGTTCGGCCTGCTCGGCAATTTTTTTTGTCCAAAGCACTGTCAGCTACTGTATCCTTCCATGAGTAACAACCATCACATATCATGGGAGAGGCTGGGAATATTTTAAGCAGCAGCAGGGAAACTTCTTGATCAGGAAGAAAAGTTGTAGTAGCTTTCACATTCACATCAGAGCTTTTACACATTTACATTGGTTTACTGTGGAGGCTGCTGTGAAACAAACACATTTAACCCCTTTCAAACCACCTGTGTCACTGGGGTTTTTTCTGCTTAGAGTAATAGTCATTCTAACAGCTTAAATAGATAAGGATGACTTGAAAATTTTATGAGCATAAGATGTGGTGAATGAAAGCTGAGACATTCAGAAAAAAATTCCCAGTAATTAGCAGTTTGTTCTGTAAGACCAGTATTTTAATCCTAATACTAAAGCCAAATACAACCATTACTAAGTTTAAAAGAGATATGCCACAAAGTGTTTGAACTTGTGACTTTTTGGGGGTCTTCAAAGAATCCTGAAATGCCTAGAGGTTTTTTTTTTCTTCTTTGAGCAAAAGACTGTGAACTTTGAGAATCCTATTTTATGGTACTGCAAATATGGTCTTCATATCTGAAAAATCTTTACATAGAGTAAGTTACATTCAGAGGCAAATACAAATGCTATGAGGAACTTGTTTATTAAACTACATAAAGAATGAAAGTTGTCAGTTCTTATACTTCCTGGATTAAAAAAAAAAAAAAAAAACTTTTTTTCACCTATTTTGTTTCTTAAACACACAGTAGTCAATTAGAAAAGGAGGAAACAGAGGCCTGTAACTCATCTTGCCTGTCAGTAGTTACCTCAAATGCTCAGATTTTATGTTCTTCATCTATAACAATATGGACTCAATGCTTTTTTCCTTTAGATGTAACAGCAATGTACCACTTCAAAAAAAAGAGGTCAAGATGAAAATCACTGTATTTTAATACCAAACGAGGCTGTTAAAAGTTATAGGGATTTGTCTTCATATAACAGAAATATGTTTTTGAACACAAATAGTGCCAGGTTAATGGCTGGACTCGATGATCTTAGAGGTCTCTCC
Source organism: Callaeas wilsoni (assembly GCA_013398955.1). Taxonomy (NCBI): domain Eukaryota; kingdom Metazoa; phylum Chordata; class Aves; order Passeriformes; family Callaeidae; genus Callaeas; species Callaeas wilsoni. The sequence continues at coordinate 943 of VWPU01017662.1, read as the reverse complement.
CAATCGCAGTGATTCTATGATTCTATGGAACTTGAAAATATACCCCGGGTTGGGTAGCAGGCAACATGCACGTTAAATCTTGTGTTTAGTTCGCATGTTACATTTCAAGCAATTCCCTTCCGATATCCAATTTCTATTTTTAAAATCACATCCGAGTCTCCAGAACACAAACCCACCCTGCCCACGCTTCAGCCAGAAGCTGAAATTAAGCCGCAGCGTTTCAAGCCCCGCTGTCGCAAAGGCACCGCAACTTTCATTTTGGGTGCCCCGGCGGCCGCAGGCAGCGGGCTGTGCCCGCCCGGGCCCCCGCCGCCGGCCGGGGGAGGACATTAACAGGCACGGGGACCACGTTAACTAATTCGGGCGCCCTCGCACAGGACTGGCATTCCCAGCGCTCCTGCGGAAAACGGAGCCGCGCGTCTGGCCGAGCATCGCTTTGCACCGAGCGTTATCCTTCGGCGGTGCAAACACCCCCGGCGGAGGGTGCGGCGCGGCTCCGCACCGCCGCGGGCCCCTCTCCCCCCGCCCGGCGCTTACCTGTGCCCGCGCCGCCTCGCTCCGCACCCGCGTGCTCAGCGCCGGCCACCGCGCCCCGCCGCCGCCCTCGCCGGAGACCAGCCGCAGGGGCCTGATGCTCTCTCGCTCCGCGAAGGGGCTCTCGCCCCGCCGCCCCGCCGCCGCTGTCGCCGTCGCCGGCCCGGCGCCTCCTGCGCAGGGGAGAGGCACTGTCACCCGGCTGCGCCCTCGCCCCCGGCGCGCAGGCTGGAGCGGGGGCTCCGTTTCCATGGGGCTCCGCAGCAGCCTCGGCGCAGGGTCACCCCCTCCCCACCGCCACCGCCGCCCCCGCCCCGAGCGCCGCGGCGCTGCCCCGCGACCGCGACTCACCTGGGGCCGCTGTCAGGGCGCCGAGCGCCAGGCAGAGGAGGCAGGCGGCAGCCCGCAT
>VWPU01017661.1:0-79365 GCA_013398955.1 Callaeas wilsoni | reverse complement strand
GCCCGCGCTGCCCCGGCCGCGGGACCCTCTCCGGGCGGGCGCGGAACGGGGGGATACGCCCGGGGCGCGGGCTCGGGCCGCACGGCCTCGCGCCGGCGGTGCAGCCCCGCAGGGCGGGGTGCCTCTCCCGGGTCGCGTCTCCGGTGGGAGCACTCTCAGCCCTCGGGGCAGCGGCGGGCGCGGGTGGTCCCGGCCGGGGCTGAAAACACGCTTGTCCCGGAGGAGCGCCTTGCCTGAGGCGCTGCCGTACAGTAAAGGCTAAGAATTGACAGAAGGTAAACCGCCCGAAGCGGTCCATCCTTGCAGTTCTCCGCCATGGGGCAGCAGGCAGTGTAAATGCCCCTTTTACCCCAGCCCTTAGCAATACAAATCCGGACTTGTCTCAGCTGCGCTGCCTGAGTGCAGCTCTATTCACAAGTTGATGTCCTGCTGCCACCAGGAAGGGACTGCCCTGCTCCTCTGGCCACCTGGCCAGCCTTGGGTCTCCTCTGCCCCAACGGGGTATTCAGCTCCTCACCCTGAACCCGCAGCCTTGTCCCTGGGCTGTTTGAGTGCTTTTAGAAGTTGGATTGGGTCCATTTGTTCCCTGTGGTCAGATAAGTGTTCCCCAAATTAAGAGAAAGAAAAAAGGTCAGGAGAAGTAGAAAGCACCTTGCTGGGGAGAGCATTCGGAAGGGAAGGAAGTGGAAGAGGAAATGGGGTGTCTCCTGTCAACAAATTACTAGTTTGTCTCAATCTGGTCACACTCAAACGTTGTGAAACTGCCTAAAAACATTACTGCTTTGTAGCAGTGTAGGCCTTCTCTAAGTCTGGTATTCCTGAGTTGTCATGGAGACATGCAAAATAAAAAGAGCTGGAAATTCCCAAGGAAGCAGGTGGAGGGGGGGAATCTCTTACAGGGAAGGCTTCATGAGATTTGAGAGGTGCTTTGGAAATCTAGGTGGTAGCTTCACGATGAATGTGAGCTGGCATGAGAGGGCTGTTTGATCTCCCTGTCAGGCTGTGCCTTCAGTATCATTCCAGAATTGGCTTAGGAAGAGCCATCGGTGACTGTGCTTTTAGCCAAGTAGGTTTTGGTTTTAAGCAAAACTGCAGTCTTCTATTAATGCATCACCGAACACTTAAGTACCAAAGATAACAGCTCACTGTTAAACTCATTTCTCTTGTTTTTAATTAATTACAGCTATGAATGAGTCTGGAAGTTTTGCAGCATCACGTTCGAGACGTGAGAGGAAGAATAGAAGAGGCCAGCAAGAAGCACTTGAACGTCTGAAAAAAGCCAAAGCTGGGGAAAAATTAAAATACGAGGTGAAAATTCCTCATCTTCTTAATTAAAAGTGAATGTGAGCTGAGAAGCTTAATCACCATTTACAGATATGTGAAAGTTATGGGAAACAAAATAAGCCTTTCAGATCAACTTTCGTGTTTTTAATAGTGTGTATTTTTCTGAATGTAGCTGTAGTTTTTTTCTGCTTTCTAATATAATTTATTTGTTTTTTTCTGTTTTCAAAATTAAACCAGTTTTGTTAACTGCAAGTCAAACATGCTTGCCATTGCTTGAGAACTATGCCAGAGGGAAGGACAAGTTTTTAAAATTGCATAATTAATATTATGATCAGAAGTACTTTTTCTTTAACCTCAAATGATTTTAAACTTTAATTTCAGCGCTTTACATGACTGAAATCCATTAATATTGGTATGCTGGGTTTCTACAAAGAGATCAAAATTTAAGTGGTGGAACTGAAATCTGGCAGTGCGACATTGATACTGTAATATTGTCCAATCCTGATGCCAGCAGGAAGTGACTTCCTCATTGAGGCGAATAAATGTAAAGAAACCAGAAGTGTGTAGATCATTAACATGCAAATTTTCTCTGAGCACTCTGCTTGGGTACATCAAATCCCCTTCTTTTTCATTGAGCTCAGATTGGTGTTTCAGAGTAGAGCCAAGGCCAGAAGTCTCCATTGCTAGGTTTTTTTATTTTTTAAAATTTCTTTTGGTAATATGAAATGAGCAGTAAAGGAAGTAATTTTCAAATGAAATCTCTGTCAGTGCTTCAGTAGATTTTGAGTTTCAGTATACTGTGATAATTTAAAAAGTTTTATCACTGCCAAAAAAGAAACTTAATGAATAACTGTGCTTACTAGTTGTGAACAACTAGTGTAGGAACCCTACATGCATTCTTGGGAACTTTTATATTCTAACTGATGATCTGCAGTATTAATAATAGGGAAACTGTATACCTTAACTGTAGGTTGAGGAGTTCACGGGTGTTTATGATGAAATAGATGAGGATGAATACTCCAAGATGGTCAGAGACCGTCAGGATGATGACTGGATTGTTGATGATGGTAAGTCAAGATTCATTTGGAGTTATTTTGGTTCTAGTGTTATAACTCAGTTAGGCTTCGTAATGTTCATGTTTTGAGGTAAGTTGTTGTTAGTACATTCTTAAAATTTGTTGTAGGAGACAAGAGAAAAGCAGTCTTTTAATGGAAATTAACCTTTGCATTGTTCTCATAGTAGTCTGTTAGGATGTTAATGAAAATATTTTTCCATGAAGACCTGTTCTTGAAATTTTCCAGTTATCAGTGTTACAATTTTACCAAAAAAGTACTGTTATTGATAATTTCTAATTAAACATGTAAGAATGTATTTAGTCTAATAGAAGATACAGCTGAGAGTGCTGTAGTTTTTAATACTTGCTTTTGTAACTTTTGCTCTCTATTAAAGGGGGAAAATAGTTGAAATATGTAATAAATTCGGGAATATCAGAGGACAGAATTTAAACTGCAATTTCTTAACAATTTGTTTTTCTACAGATGGTATAGGTTATGTAGAAGATGGAAGGGAAATCTTTGATGAAGATCTGGATGATGATGCTCTTAGTTCCAGTAAGAAAGGTAAGTTGCATGTGACCACTCAAGAATGTCTTCCGGGGTCTTTTAAAAGGTACCCAAAATGGGCAACTTGCTGTCATCAGTATATGTGGTAAATATGGCCAAATGACAGATTACTTGAAGCTCTGTCATGCTGTGCCTGTGGCTTTTGTTCAGCCCCCATGATGCAGAGGATGGAGGTTCACAAACTGAGGTCACATCACTGTTAACTGCTTCAGCACTACGGCGGCACTTCTGCTCACAGTCTTCTGTGGAATGGGGATTCACTTATAGAACAAAGGCATCTGGGAGGGGTCTCAGTTTTCAAAGCCAGTGCCTAAAAGATGTGTGCTCTCTCTTGACCACTAAAATACTTGCATGCTTTTAAGAACCTGGATCATATTATTTTCCCAACTTTTTTACGGAATCTGGTGGCAAACTGAAAAAATGAGTCTGATGTTGAGACTGCAAGCCTAGTTCCAGACTCCTGGACGCTTTTATTTTCCCCTGGAGATGCTTCATGTAAAGTGTCTTTGTCCTTTTTCTGGAGTATGCAAAAGGCATCTCTGACATGACTAGGAAAGCCAGGGTGATGGGAGGGTTTTTCATTTTGTGTGTGTGCATGACAGCTGCTACAAAGCTGAAAGATGATTAGGCTTCATTTCAGCCAGCAGTGTAAAGGTAGAAGAAGTAGACTACCTTGGCTATCTATCTCTGCTAATAACTGGACCTGTAAAGATTGAATTCTTTTGACGTAAAATTCACAATTTTTAATTTTTTGTTTCGGTAGGAAAAGGTGGCAAAACATCTACAATTGATAAAAAGAACGTGAAAAAATCTGTGGTGTCAAAGCCAAACACAATTAAGTCTATGTTTATAGCCAGTGCTGGGAAGAAAAACACAGATGTAAGTTTTTACATTTTTGAATTTAAGTATTTCTGACTTGTTCTCAGTGTTTTAGTGGGAGTGGAGTAAACCAAGGGCTCATTTTAGTTTCTTGTGTCTTGTGAGACAAACTTCAATTACGATCTCTTGTGTTTGGAGCATTTCTGAAAATGTTGTGTGTGGTTTGTGAAAACCCTATAGTCATTTGCTGCTGTTCCCCTGATTGGGTTTGCACATATAACTGAGAATTGTTTGGCTAATCCTACCTTACAGAAAACTGTGGACCTGTCCAAGGATGATTTACTTGGGGATATCCTTCAAGATATTAGTGCTGAAGTAAGTATATTAATAAAATCTGTTGGAAACAACCTTAATCCATTAATTTTTCTTGTCATGGAACATATCAAGAAAATACAGTTTTTTGTGAAACTAGACAGTCTGACTGATTTCATCTGTAGCACATCTCATTGATACATTCCACACGTGTGTGCTGTCTGCCTGTTGTCTCCACCATGCTGATGTTGCATGACTGCACTGCTTGATAAGGCAATACCGCTATGACCTGATCAGAGATGGTTTATATTAAGATGATGTGGAGCCTGTGCTAATGCAGCCTTCAAGATTTTAGTCACCTGGGAGTGAAAGAGGACTGGGCTGCCTCTGAATCGTGTGCTGTATAGCTGTGACCATGCCTCAGCCAGGGTACTGGAGGGCATCTCCATCTGACCTGTTTGGGCTCACGGGAGGAGCTGAGGAGCAGTGTTTCAGCAGGTGGTGTAGCCTGAACCTCTGCCTCCTGCTTCCCACGATTTGCTACAGCCAGCCAGGTTAACACTCCCTTTGGGGCAGGAGTGCAGGATGGCTGCTGTGGCAGGGTTGGACTATCTCAAATACCTAATGCCCTTTTAGCAAGATTCCTTAAAACCAGAAGAATTGCTCACATGTTAACGCTGAAACTGCTGTAGTGGGGAGATATTATGGTACAACGTATTCCACCTCAGTAAGCTTAACATGTTTTTTTCAGGGCAGTAAAGGGTATAGGATGTTCCAGTATAAAGTTATTCTCTTAGTGTTGTGCTCTTATTATTTTACTATGACATCTGATTGAGGCTATTACCCCCCACATGATTATAACCCCTCCCTCTCCCCCCCAAAATCATTAAACAAATCCATTCTAATGCTCTCAAATTGGAACATTGATTAGGGAAAATTATGTAAATAATTACACTATGGCTTCTATTTACTTAAATACTAGTTAGCTACTGATTTTTTTGGTTTTGTTGTTTGTTTTGTAAAATTTCTTTTGTTATTAGCTGTCAATAAGGTTAGGTATAAAATATCTGTACATGTAAATAAATTAAAATGTGTTTTCCTCTAGTGTAACAGTGCTGAAAGAGCACTTCTGCCTTTCACAAGGCATGTATGTTCAATACTACTGCTTCAGCAGACATGAAAAACATAGCACAAGGTATTCTGATACTTGGGCAATAAGGGCAAGGTTAGCTATTGAAATTCTCACTGTTTGAAAACTGTTCCACTTACTGATGGCAGCTTTTCTCAGACTGTTTCCTCCCCAAAAAATCTAGTGTGTGTCTTCGTTGCTCAGATAAACTTATTTTATGGGGCTGAGTTTCGTATCAGGAGGTGTTTTCTTCGTCAGCCAAAAATATTGGTGGCCCTCTTTCTCTTTGATGGAAAATGTTACTAACCAAGGCAAAATAAAACACTAAACAACTCTTCCTTTTGTCATTTTCTCTGTTCTTTCAATATTCAGACAGTTCAGCTAAGGCCACCACCAGTTATAATGCTGAAAAGGAAAAGATCTGCTGGAGTACCACTCAATCCTTTCTCTGTGCAGTCCCAAACTTCTAAGGTAAAGGAGAAAAGAAAAATGTTCTCATTAATAATAAGCACTAATCTGTGTTTTTATTGATTTGAATACCGTTGACTTTTATTTCTCCTCCTGGAAATTAACTTCTTAGCTTCCATAGCAGTGTGACTTCATCCTTTTTTCCACATCACCTTTCATGTGAACACATAAACAGCACAATTAGTTTAGTGTCTTTAGTACAGTAGGAGTTTGTAGCTGTTACATTGGACAGGTCAGACTATTGTTACAATGTCAGGTGAATCACATGGAGGTGAGTTTCTGGTCTGTCTCCTTTCCAAAGAGTAGAAAAGACCCTTGTGGCAAGGAGAGGAGGATGGGAGGTGAAATAAGCAGGAGTGTGGAAAAGAGTAAGAAACCAATAGTTTGCAGAAACGGAGAACAAATGGAAAATTGAAGCTATGGATAGAAGTTTGCCCTAGTGGAAGATTTTGGAGTGAAAGGAGGATGGGCTGGTAAGGATGGAAGGCTAGCATTTTGTTAGGAGTTCTGGTAAATGGAAAGGACTTTATAGCTGGAAATACAATGAGATATTTGGTAATGGTCTGTAGAAGGAAAATGGAGTAGTGTAGATAACATCTTACTTGTGAAACTTTGTGTGACATCAGTTCTTATGTTGAAAATAATCACCAGTGCTACTCATCTTAACAATTGTGTTCAAAACTAGAAGCAATTGGAAGAAAAGGGGAGATGTAGTAAGAGAGGATCATGTTGCAAAATATGTGGAACTTTTCCTCTAGCCCTGGTTACTGGTTCTGCAAATAGCAAGTGAAAGGTTTTGTTGCGTTTTTTTTTTTTTTTCCTCTTTGCTCTTACAAGAATTTTTTTTAACTCATGTTGGAAATGTTTTTCAGGTAATCACCCCTATATCAAAGAAAGCTCCTGCTCATGTCAGAAAGGAAACTCTTCCTCCAGCTTCATTTCATCCTAAACATCCCAATTATACAGCAAAATCTGTCAGAGCCTCTGAAAATGAGGACACCAAGCATGTGCAAAATCCTACAGAAAATGAGGCAATAGTGAAGGCAACAGGAGAGAAAGCTACTAAAGGTATCAAAAGTAAATCAAAACCCAGTTCTGGAAACTCTTTAAATATGGCGTAGTAGTGTTAAAACATTTGTTAAACTATAGCTTAGATAGCTTAAATGTGATACTTTGTTTTTTATCTCAATACTGTATGTTATGTTCATGCTTATGGTGTGCTATCTCTGCATAGGCTGTAGTATGCCATGTGTCACGTTAATGATTCAAGCCTTTAGTTCTGCCTGCAGCGCTTCCAGATGATGATCAGGAAATGATGGATTTTGATGAGGAGGACTTTGATGAACCTATGGAAGCAGAGCATGTGGAAACTATACCTGAGACAGCTGAAAGCTTGAAAAGAGACAATGAAATTGAGAAGAAAGAGACAGAGCAGCTGGAATCAGAGAAGAAAGAGACATCTGTCTTGTAAGAATCTCTTCTTCTTTTTTTTCTTTGACTAAGAAGGCTCTCAATTTCCATAAACCTTAGATTGATTTAGCTTCATATTTGTCTTTGCTGAAGGGATAATTGTGATACAGACAGAATGGTGATAATGCTATGCACTGCTTTTTTTTTTGGTAGTTACATTAAGAATAGTAAAGTGCTGATAGCTACTTAATTGAAAAATATTTGATGTTTTTGGGATCTAGTGTGTGACAGTGTGTATTTCAGCACACTGAGGTGACTCAATGTGGATGTTGAACAGTGAACTTTGATGTCAATAAGCAAAACCAAGGAACTGCTAAGGATGCTTATTCTAAGTGAATGTGAAAGTATTTTGTAATAGAAGTAGGTAAAAGTTTTGCTGCTAAGAGTAATGGTGAAGAGCTATGTCTTTGGAAATAGGACAAAAGGTGAGGTTTTCCCTGTTACTGTATTTTTTTTTGATTGTTTGGAAAATCTTGAATCATATATTTCCATAACAAAATATTTCCAACTGTAAAATATTTGAATTATGAAAAAGACCTAAACATCTAATGACTGAAAAGGTAGTTTTGTTGAAATAGTCTGTTTTTCCCACTAAGCAACTTGTATAGATGGATGGTTATATTTATTATGTAAAGCCTTGAATGACCAAGGCTGAAATACCAGGTGACTGATTTTTAAAGCCTATGTGTGGTGTATCAAGAACCATACTTGAATGTGGGTTTCTGTCTTTGTCACTCCATCCTTCTTTTCAGAAGAAACCTGAGGAAACCCAGCTGTTGGGAATGTTGCTTGGTAGTGGAAAGAAAAACAAAAGGTGTGAGAATATAGGCCTGGAAAAAAGCAAGATGGTGATTATAGCAAAGGCACAATTTTATCTGTTTTTTTTTATTCTTCTGCAAAACCTGCAGAAGTTGTTCTCTCCCAGGTCTCTCATGTTGGGACAGAACTGATGAGGATGAAGCTGATCTAGTAGCAGCAGAAGTTCAGCTGGACCCCAATCTCCTTCCACTTGTGAATGGGGAAAGTGGTGATCAAGTCTTAAGATTTTATTGGCTGGATGCTTATGAAGATCAGTTCAGTCAGCCAGGTAACTGCTCAGTTAAGGGCAGAAAATGCCCACCTGATTCTGTTTGTTCAATTGGGACTTTCAGACTTGACTAAATTACATCCAGATACCCTGTGTCTCTGTGCTCTAAGACATTCATCTCTTGTTTCTGTACCTCTGTCTGTAGAACAGGGCACTGTGACTGGGAGAAGAATGTAATCTCTTGGCCTAGTACAGAAGTAGGGAAGTAAAAGCACTGGCACTACGAGCACTGTTCAGTGGTGGTGACCTATTGTCCTTCTTAAACTTTTGTGCACTCCAGGAGCAAGTTAATTTCTTGCTCAGTGGTGCAACACCTGAGCATACTTTCTTGTTTTTGGAAAAGTAATTTAACATTCATGTGGATGAATAAAAAGCCTGTACAATAGCAGTTGCATGATTTTATACAAAGGAAAGGTATATCTGTCAAGGCAGGATGATGGTCTGAAAAATACAGGGTCTGTCTTGTATTTCTTATCCCTAATTCATACTATCTGAATCTTGACGATTGTCTTTGAATTAAGATTGGTAGGATACTCTCTGCAGTTGGCATGTGAATCCTAGCTCTCATAGTCTTCAAATTACATCATTCTGGTCTTAGCTCTGACAAAACAATTTGTGTTCACATCTGTTCTGAGCACTTCCCATCCATTCTCTCATTTCATCAGCAGCTTTAGGATCTTGGGTTTCTAACTTGTGCTTCATGTGTGTTTACCAGAAGGTTCTTTCACATGTTGTTGGAGGTTTTTTGGGTTTAAGCTGTAAGCATTGAGTCAGATACATTTCTTTGTTAACACCTTTTGTTGTGAGTTGGGATGCCAAACTTAAATATGAGACTGTGCTGGGCTGAACAGCTTCGTGATGGGAGTGGTAATAATCACAGATATCTTGATGAAATCAATGGCTCTAATATAAAATTGCTAGTTTTAAAGAACCCGCTATTGTTATTTTTCCTTTTTTTTGTCTTTTAAGTCAGTGATTGCTGAATGGGACATAATTATGAAAGGATTTCTGTTCCTCGCATGCAAGGAGTGTTCTTTTCTCATTATGACTTTTTCAGGATTGAATAATAAAGACTGCACCTGTTTTCAATTAGTAATGTAGAAAGGAAAATTTTGATATTGCTTTTTGTTTAACATGTTCATGATCTTTGTTTATGCCTCATTTGCTGTGATGTCAAATGCATTGCCTGAAGAGTAAATACTATAGCATAATCATAAGACTCTTTCAAACTTAATGATTTTTTGGAGGCTTACTTTTCATAATTCTCTTTATGGTCTTAGGCAGAGAACTCGAGAATTGTGATCCTATTAACATTTTAAAGAAATAACGAATAAAACCTGCCCTTTTTTTTTTCCCCCTCTGCAAGACATTTTCCCTGTGTCTTGACATTGCTTACCTTTTGGTTCATTTAGTAGCATGATCTTTCTTTTCAAAGGCTTTGCTTTATAAGCTTTATTCGTATTTTTTCTTTCTTTATTCTTTCCACAGTCTTGCAGGCGATGGGGCCTGATATCTCTCAGTTGTGGGGTTTTTTTTTGGTTTTACATGAAATGTCTCTGAAAACTCTTTGAAGTTAGTTCTGCTCTTAGTGTCTGTGGGGGTGGTGGTGTGTGTCTGTTCAACTGGATGATCTCAAAAGGTTCCTTCCATTCTAAATTAATCTGATTCTGTGAAGTCTGGTTATTAAGACCACTTATTTGTCTGTGCTAGAGTTGATTGAAGTTTGTCTTTGCAATCCAGGCAGCTTTTTACCCTGTCTTTGACTGGCTCATGTATCCTTCTTTCTACTTCACCTGCTTATATGTACTCCTCTGACAGATTAACTACTCCATGCTCTTAATATTGCCAGTTATTCAAGCAATCAGCTACTGTTTTGTGGTCTCTCTCACAGTTGCTTCTTCCTGTATGATACAAACCTATCTGAGGTGGGTTTTTTTTTATCCCTTAACAAAAAAGTAAAAGATTGCTGGGGACAAGAACTTCATCTTCCCTGTCACTTAGATCAGCAATTGGAGCTCTTTCTCGATACTTCTATTCAAACTGTCTAAATCTTCAAGATTGCCTCTGTATTAAAATTTCTTAAGATACTTTGTGCAGCTGAAACTCGTGTCCTTGCTCTCATCATCCTCAAAACCGCAGCATTCTCTGTCCTTGACAAAAGTAGTCTTGTTCACATCTATTCCAAGCACTCAGAAAATGATTTTTCATAGCCTGTCACTCTGACTCTGTCATCCATCTTAGTGCACCTTCACTGATTTATCTTTGATCTAATGGAGTAAGAAAGGTGCCTTTATGTCTGATAGATCTCCTGGCAAAGATAAATTATAACTCTTAACCAAGGGCTTGTTTGTGCATTGCCAGGCCAAGGAGAAATGCAGATTCCAAAATCTTCTATGTGTGAAACCTTTTTTCTGAGACAGTATCAGCATGGATATTTGTTTTCATCAATAGTATTATGCTGTAGGAAGAGTGTCTTCCATAAAATCAAATTCCAAATTATTTGGAGCTTGAAGGGAACCTGGTGAAGTTCTGATTTGTACATGGACGTTTTCTGTACTTGTAATTCGCAAACTATTTGTGACAGTCAGGTGGCTTGGTACTATGTTATTTTAAAGTTTGACATAATTTGATTAGCAGTTTGCAGCATTTTGTGCTATTGCCAAGTTCTCTGGGCTCAGAGATGTGCATGTAAAGTAATGACGTTGTCCAAGTGAAGTTAGTTTACACTAGTCCTGCTCTATATAATCTTTCCAAGTGTCTCACTTGGTTACAACTGCTGTCTTGGCATCCAGGATTCCTAGCAATGTCATGCATCTTTTGGTGTCTTCATTTGTTAAAAATAGTCACTTGAAAGCTGATCAGCTTCTAGTTGTCTTCAGAATGTATTTCTACAAGTTTTATTGGTAATAGAGTCTTGATCTCATGGTACTGAAGTGTAGGGAAAAGGAGTTAATTGTACTGGTCTAGCTGAAGAGCGAAAAGCCGTAGATAGCACATGTTAGAAGACTGATTGACAGCATAGGCATTCTGATAATCTTCAGCTTTCACTGACATCTCTCTCTGCTTCCTCCCTCTCCAGGGATTATCAAACTAATATAGGCAGCAATGGAATATCAGAACAGAATTTTGAGACTCACTATGTAATGCCATTTTGAATTTCACATACCAGGTGTTACTATAGCAATGGAGGTAGAGACATGAAGAATGATACAGGTGTCTGTTTGTAAAGCTGGTGTTTAAAACAATTTAGAATGTGCTGATACATTGGAAAGATTTGTTGTTCAAGGACCTAACACAGAAATGGTTGTGTTTCAATGCAAGAGTACATTATAAGCTGCTTCAAGCAGAATTAGAAATCATTCACTTTAAAATTGCATATAGAATTCTTTGCCCTTCTCCCTTAGGTGTGGTATTTTTGTTTGGCAAAGTTTGGATTGAATCTGCAACCACCTATGTCAGCTGTTGTGTGACAGTGAAAAATATTGAGAGAACTGTTTATCTACTGCCACGTGAAACAGTAAGTGTGACTTTTAAGCATGTCAAACATAAGTACCTTTCATTCTGCTTATGGCAGCTTGTGAGTTCTAGCAGTGTGTTTATGGAAGCTCTTGGAAGCCAGTGTTGTCTGGTAGGTGGTAAAGTTAAAACCAGTGTGTACACAGTATATCACATGTGAGCTGCAGAGCGGAGCCCAGTGACTTCCCCTGACCTTAACTAACAACTGCAAACAAATTTTTACCCTTAGACTTGCTGTTTAGCAAATAAAGTGGTCTAGAAGGATTACTAGAAAACTTACTGCTTTCTAAAAACATTCTGTTTCAAGTAATATTTTCTAAATTTGGGATTTCTTGGCTGATTGCATTATTGTTTTTAAAGAGGTACATGGTTCATAATAGCAAAGTAAAATTCAACTTATTGTCATGTCTGCTGGCATTTTTGTTAATTTGTAAAACCTCACTCTGTTTTTGAGGAAATCGACCTATCTACTGGCAAAGAGATGGAGACTCCAGTAACTATAATGAGTGTTTTCAAGGAATTTAATGACTGCATTTCACCAAAGTACAAGATCATGAAGTTCAAATCCAAGGTTTGTTTACAAGCATCCTATTTGGTCATTTTCTGTTGTTCTGGTTTGTAAGGTGGGCAGGCTGTTGAAACACTGCCCAGGGAGGGAGGTTATGCCAAAATGCAAATATATAACTCCTGACATGTGTAAATACCTGCTTGTAAAAACTATCCAAAATACCTATATTCCTTTAAGAATGGTAAATCTGCAACGTGGTTGTTCCACCAGAAGTTTAAACAATGCTGTTGGAAATACTCATTCATTAGCTTCTTTAAAACTGGGTTGAGTGTCAGACTGGCTTGCTGAGCTGTTTTTGAGAATGCAGAACAGACAGAAGTTCTGGTACCTATAGCCTTAGTATCAGCTCGTGCTGTCAGAGTTTAAAATGAAAGATTGTGTTGTCCAGCGGATTAGTCTGGGATGAGACTGTCTTTGCATTTGACCAGATATCTTAGTGAACTTTATCTCTTGGCATGTCTCATCCTTCTTCTCAACCTTGCAGGTTTATCTTTTTAGAGTGCATGCTGTTCAGATCATGGATTGTCAGTGTGGCTATGCAGGAGGTAACAAGTGAGGGCTGTCATTCAGTCTTGAAAGCTGTTCTGTGCTTAGAGTTATGGTCAGTAGTCTTAAAAGTGTTATTTTGCTGTGCTCTGTTTGCTCAACAAATCTTTAAAATGACATGGGAAAAACAAAATATTGCTATAATGGAAACTTTGCACATAAATGTATATCATACTTGTCATGAGTCTATGGGAAAAGAGCTGATACTGCCGATAATGTTGCAGATTTGGACTGGATTAGTTTGCTAGTGTGAGAGCTTTATTGTCCACTTACATAGAGCGTTTGCCTTTTACAGGGAAGGGCAGAGGTGGGAAGTTGGGTGGGGAAATGTGGCAAACATTCAAGTTAGGGGAAAAATCTTCTCTGACTGAAGTGCTCGGAAACGTTTATGTTTCTTGATGTAACATGTCATTAGTCTGGCAAAGCTGATTTTTATTAGTTGTAGCTTTCCCCATCCTGGCAATCTTGTGATTTCACAGGATTCATTCCTGAATAGTTAATCAGCAAGTGAGATGACAAGTAAAAATGCGGGAAGAATGGAATTTAACAATATGTAAATGAGGGAAAATAAAAACGATTTGTGTGGTAATTCAGGTTGGAAAGATCCTCAGGAGGTCATCTCATCCAAAGCTGGAGTAATTCTGAAAGTTTAAGTTGTTAAAGTGAAAATCTGAGCAGTGTTTCTCAAATAGCAAAGTCATGCAAGACATGACATCTTTTCAGCAACTTGTAGCTTAGTGTGTTATTTACAGAGCTCAGGGAAAATGGATGTGACATTACTACTTTATAGAACCTTTTTTTTTTTTTGCTCTAGCTTCTTTTCTCTCTCAAAACTCTGATGTAGACTTAGGTTTTTCAGTTTTCTGTTCTTTTTCATGTATAGTTGATTATAACATAATTACATACAGGATCAAGAGTAAATTTACTCTGAAAGGAGTAAATTTAACAAGATAAAAAACAAGTTGCTGATAGCTCACTGTTCAAAGATCCTTTCAGGAATGAGGGAGGGAACTCAAAGAAAAACAATTTTTCATTAAAGGAAAGGATGAAAACACTCGTACTCTGGGAAGGAAAGAGGGAGAAAGGTCTCCAAAAAGATGCAGATCAGATCTGCTAACACAATCTTGGGAAACCTCCATCTTTTCTATGGTGTGCCAAATAAGAATAATGTGAATGAGGTGATAGAGTAATGTAGTTTAACCTTCAAAGATGGCTTTTAAAAATCAAGGTAAAACCTGTCAAATTTTTACTGAGCTTACACAGCACTCAGGGCAAAAGACCCAACAGCCTTGTCTGGGTGCATGGCTACAGTACATGTGGGGTCTTTGGATGTAACACAGGAGCAGGGAAGTAGGAGCACTAAGACACTGTTGAGATTTTTTCCCTTGAATATTATAGCACTTGGTCATCCTCATGAGGAAAGAATGACTCGAGTGACTACAGGTACAAAAGATGGCAATTAGAAGGATGAGACAAAAGGAGAATCAGTTATACCAGAGATGACTATGAAAGAGCTTTAATTCTTTTTAGCTAGTAAAGTGAAGAATAATGATAAGACCTGTTTGCTCTCTAGAAACATTAAAAGGGGATGAGCAGCAGGAGAGCTATTGAAAGGACAGTTTTAGCAAAAGAATGGATTTGTAATTTTTAATTCGTGAATAAATTAGGCAGGATAGTTGGTGAAGGGAAGCTCTGAAATAACCTACCAGAACTGTTTCTAAACAGTAAGAATTCAAATTATGTTGAATTCTTCAGTAAACTGGGTTTTTCTAAAAGGATAAAAGCTATCCATCTTTATTTTGCTTCTGTAATTTTCTGCTAATTTTGATAGTTACTGCATTCTGGGTGGGTTTAATGAGAACTGGAGATAGTAGGAAGGTATGGCAGTAGTAATATGGGGGGTAAGAGAAAAGACAGGATAGTAGAGCAGGGCTAGTGGGGGGGTCTTTGGAGGATTATTCAAAGAAAGTATTACAATAACTCAGAGATTCCATATTACAGACAATTGATTGTGAACAAGTGGCACCAAATCTGGCCAGGCTTACGCCTCTGCAGCAGGGAGGCTTCGTGCTCTCTGCGAGGTAACTGTGGAAGTAATGGGGTTGTCCCATTACTGCACCCTCCTTGTCTTCTGTTCCTCCCTGAGAGACCTGAATTTGCCTACTTATATACCTTAGTCTGTTTTTCATAAGGAGTCCTCAGCCACCTTTTCGTTGTACTCATACCACCAGGGGCAATGTGTTGTTACACAGCCCTCGCATCAGTGTGTCCACAGGGCTGTGCAGCGCTCTCAAATCTAAATGGTTTGTGGCACTCACCTCAACGAATGCTCCGAAGAAGTGATCTTCACACAGTTGTGACTCTGTGGTAAAGAGCTGATGTGCTTTAGAAGATCTCCCCTGCTCTGTGATGTGCACCCAGTGGTTCAGTACGGTGTTGTTAAGGGTTGGTGCTTTGAAAGATTTCAAACAAACTAGTGGCTGTGTCGCTCAGGTGAGACTTGTGAGCAGTGCATTCAGAGTAACATGAAGTGTCAGTGTTTGCATGGTATTGTGAAACTGAAAACCACTCTTCTTCCATCATTTGCTGGAAGTCAGGAAGGTTACTGACATCCCTGAAATGCACCCAGAGTTCTTTTATTTGGAATAGCCCTTTTTGTGATGATGTGGAGACACTGAGACAGGTTGTTCTCTGTGCATCTTGGCCTTGCCAGCACCCAACTTTGTCCCTGTGAACACACTTAAGCCATATCATTTCCTGCTGCACCTGCTGCTAATTGTAGCTTCAATGGGTTGCACTGCTGCCAAGTTAGCAAGTCTTCACAAATCAATTTGAAAGCAGCCTTACTCCACTTAGGAACTTAGCAGCTAATCACTGCTGCTCATTTCTGCTCTCTGAAGGGCCACTTGAAGGGCAGATTATTCTGCAGCAAAGCATTCATTCACTGAGTTATGACCAGACGCTCGGGTAATTGAGCTGAGCTCTGTGGAATAACGCAGATGAAACACTACAGCAGACTATTTTTATACTATGTTCATCTTGCGTTTGCAACAAGAACTTGTTTGAAGCCTGAGAGGGTTGTTTTAAAATTAAAAAAAGAGGAGGGGGAGCACCAGTGATACGTGCTAAAAGCAGTGCAATGCCATCTATTATGTTACAGCCCTGATCTGCTCGTGTGAGGTGCTGCTGTGGCTCAGCAGTTCAGATCTACGTTTGCATGGTAATTTGCAATGCTGATCTGGCTTCATAGTGGTGCTCTTCTACCAAGTTATGTTACACTTCTGTTTCCATGAAACTGTTGATGCCGTAGTAGTTTCTGGATTTGTCTGCTTCCTATTTATAGCAGAGGCCCCTCTCCTCCTCCCCAGGCTTTGCAGCCTTACAACTGCAGTAGTACATGAAGTAACAAGCTTTACTGCCTGTTGTAGCATCCTGAGGGAACTATTGCTAATGCTATTAATTTAAGGGGAAAAAAAAGCCAGCCATCCAACCCCAAAACCAAATAACTTCAAGTTGGCCTAACTGTGCATGTATTTTGTTAATTCGTGAATTTTATTCCCATTTATGGTAATTTTGCTTTTTCTTATTAAACTTTCTCTAGTGGCATATTATGCTGAGTCTTGTGTATAGAATGGTGAACACAGTGCATTGTCCAGAGAGAAATGTGATTTTTAATTGAAGTTGCCTCTAGGAATTCCTGTAGTAAAGCAATGTGCTAGCATAGTTTGGGCATATTATAATAACAATAGTATATAAGAGTGGTGCAGATGGTTTACAAAGTACTACAGGGCAGAACACATATGACAGGGTAGGGCATGGCATTTCAGTAGGTGCCAGAGTGCTGTTGCACAGGATATTGTAATTATTTGGAAAATGAAGGTAGTTATTCTTAGAAACTAATAAGCTGTGCATGTGGTAGAAAATTGTTATTGTTCTTGAAGAAAGCAGAAGTGATACTTAACTTTCAATTAAGTTGTACTGAACTTCAGACTTCTTTAACTGTCTTAGTCAGAAATACATAAACAAACTTGACTACTTTCTAGAAAACCCAAGTCACTTCAAATGAAAAATACAGTAGTGTCACAGAAATGATCTGCTGTAAGCATGTGGTAAAAGCTGGCAGATGGTTGGGAAATCATCTCTCTTGGGTTCCTCTCTGAAGTGCTGGTACACAAAAGCCTGCAGTGTAAAGGGAGGAGTTGTGTGCAGTTACAGGGATACAATCTGGCTGAGATCACAGACATGGTGGGATAGGATGAGGTTAAGACAGGCTGGGATATCAAGGAGGGGGAAGCCCTTTTGTGTATTGGAGCAATGGGAATGTTTGGAGCCCTGCCTGAAGGAGGCAAAGAGCTGGTCAGGATTAGAGGAGGGACTAATGGAAGGGACATCATGGTGGAGAAAGGAAAGCCCACCTGGAGCTGGATCTGGTGAGGGAGATATAGACCAGTAGGAAAGGCTGCTATAGGTGCAGGGAGACTAGGAGAAAAGTGCTGCTGAACGGGACAGCAGATGTGGTGACAGAGGTCATGGAAGAAGCTGTGATACCTCCTGTCTTCTTCACCTTGTTCTGGCCTTTAAGCAATCTCTGATGCCCAAGAGACGAGAAGGAAAGCCTGAAGCAAAGAAGACTTGTCCTCAGAGGAGGAGGATCAAGTTAGGGCACATTTAAAGAAATTGGACAGATAAAGGCACGTGGGATCTGATGGGATAGACCCCTGTGTGTGGAGGGTGCTGGCCAATATCAGAAGGTGCTTGGGAGTGTTTGGTGTGGATTCACAGAGGGGCAATGATGATTCACCAAGCTGGTAGCCTTCTGGGAAGAGATGGACTGGTTTGGTGGACAAGAGGAGAGCAGTGACTGTTGTTTATCTTGACTTTAGTAAGACTGTCAACACTGCCTACCATAGCATCCTCACAGACAAACCGATGAAGTGGGCAGCAGGGTGGACTGAAAACCAGCTGCCCTACTGGGCTCAAAGTGTTGTGATCACTGGCGCAAAATCCAGGTGGTGGCCAATCCTTAGAGATGCACTCTGAGGGTTGATACTTGGTCCAGTCCTGCTGAGCATCTGTGTTAATGATTTGGATGATGGCATAGAGCACACACACAGCAAGTCTGCAGACAGTACAAAACCAGGAGAGGCTGATATACCAGATGGATGTGCTGTGAAAGGAATTTCAACAGGCCGGATAGATCTTATGGCCTACAGGAATCTCATCAAGTTTAAAAAAAAAAAAGGAAATGGTCCTGTATGAAGACTGGAATAACCTCAGGCACTAGTAGATGATGGTGGCTGACTGAATGGAAAGCAGCTTTGGAGGGAAGGACCTGTTCATCTGCCTACACGTGAGGCTGGACAAGAGCCAACAGTGTACCCTTGGGGAAAAGACTGCCATGGGCGTTAGCAGCAATTTTCAGGAGTTGGTCCTTTCCCCTTTGACAGCCCTGGTGAGCACTCATGGAGTGCTGTGTTCAGCTGAGCTCCTCTGTGTGAGAAATGTGTGCTAGTGGAACAAACCCAGAATAGGACCACAAAGATAATTACAGGGCCTGGAGCAACTGGCATGTGAGGAGAGGCTGAGAAACCTGGGACAGCTCAGCCTGCAGGAGAGAAGGTTCAGGGTGAGGGATTGGCAGTGCACATCTTTTAATTGTTTATGAACATTTGATGAGCATGAGTAAAGATGACTGGCAGACTTTTCTTATTGTTGCCCAGTGGTGGACAAGAGCAATAGATACCATTTGAAACACATGAAATGTATCAGAACATAAACCATTGTTTTACTGTAAGGGAGATCAAGCACTGGCACAGGTTGCCCAGAGAGACTGTGGAGTCTTCATCCTTGGGGATGTTCAAATGTGGCTGGAGAGAGCCCTGAGCAACCCACTGTGACTGACCCAGCTCTGAGCAAGCAGCTGGACTACACAATCCCTGGACATGCCTTTCCATCTCAGCCATTTTGGGAATTTACAGTGATCTGCAGTCACCAGTTCTCATGAGTATGTCTGAAACCTGTGAATTTAAAGAATATTTCTGAGTTTGCCCAACTACCAGGTGGTTTTTTTGGTAATGGTTAGTATACTTGAAAGTCAATTCCATAGAAACTCTTCATGCTAAAAAAAGTATAGAGATTAAAAACAGGCACTAAAATAGTTTTACTGTCTTCAGCTGCTTATAACGAGTTGCAGAATTGGTAATACATGACCAAGCCCATGCTATTTGAAATGTATGTTTTGCCTGGCCTTTTTTTCTTTAGCTTTCTTATTGGACAGAATGAATATTCAGTTGGGAGATACTGAAAATATAATACCTTTGTTTTATATAGAAAGTGGAAAAATACTACGCTTTTGAGATTCCAGATGTTCCAGCAAAATCTGAATACCTAGAAGTTAAATATTCAGTGAGTATAATTAATCTGACAAAATACCATAACTTGTTTTTTTATCTAATTAAGTTTACAACGTGAGCAGTTTCTGTATTAAAATGGTTATTGAACATTGTAGTCTTGGCTGATGTATCCAGTATGGATGAAGAACTTAAACTTCAGTGTGTTTTTACATGACTGTCCTGATTTTTAAGTGGAGCCTATACTGTGCTTTTGTCAGTTACTGTAAGGTGTTATGGGTTAGGGCTTTGCTTGTGGGGAATGACAGTGATTTCAGTACTGTGGAGTTTTGTTAAGGTGCTGTCTGAATATGGTGTGTCAGCCTTGAAGACTTCTGTGGGGTGAAATGACTCGCTGCTCTCTGTCACTTGTTAGGCTGAATTCCCTCGGCTTCCCCAAGATCTGAAGGGACAAACGTTTTCACATGTGTTTGGAACCAACACCTCTAGCCTGGAACTTCTCTTGATGAGTCAGAAGATCAAAGGACCCTGCTGGCTGGAAATAAAAAATCCACGTATGGTGGTTTGCATGTGAAATACCTGGTTACTAGGAAACACACATAATTATAGATTGGAGGGACAAGGGGAGATTTAATTTGTATGGATGAATTATCATTTTGTACATTAACCTTGCAACTTATTGGTTTAATTTTCATTATCTAGTACAAATTGTAACTTATTCTTCCTTTTTTGGAGTGACAACTATCCATATAAAGTTGTACACTGTACAAATGAGATTATAACTTTTAATGGCTGTGAGAGGGAACTGGGCAGTGCCTAGCAGAGGCTGCTGTTTGGTGCATACCCTAATGCCATGGATACTGAGCTAAACTTACTTGACTTGAAAGTGACTCATCCTTCTGCTCTTGATAACTAAAGATTTTGTGTTTTTTCTGCAAATACATGTTTTTGAGAACACAGGGCCGCTAGATGTTTCTTTTTGGTTTGTGAATTAGGTTTTTATTTGTTTTTTTCCTAACACTTGGAAAAGTTTGTGGCGTGGAACTGTTTTAGTTTTAAATCCTTTCTGCGTCATGAGTGGCATGCAGCACTTACAGGTGGTTATGCTGCTTTATTTTGGCTTTTTAGGAGCCCTTCATTCAATGTGTGCTGCATATTCCCACATACATAGGGATGTTGATCATACTGGACAAAAGCCACATCTATTACTGCAGTCTCCTTGGGGCACTTCCAATGTAGAACTGACTGTGAATGCTGACATGGGGGGGTTCTCCTCTTCAGCAGCTCGCTCAGTCACTGACAGAGCTGATACCAGTACGGATGACTCTACGTAAAGCTGTCTGAAGTACTTTTTGGATTATGCAGACCTTGATTCAAATCTTCTCTTTCTTATTTGGTGTTGAAAAGCTGCTGCTGACTGGGAAGTCAGGGCCCAGGGAGTTACCAAACATTGGGCAGGATTACTGTGGGTCTTGGACTATCCCACCAGGGCAAAACATTAAAAGGATGTGCTCTGTGCAGTAATGCCATCAGAGAAGCCTTTTCTGTGGTTCCCAGAAGAATGGAGGTGGTTTATGTTTCCTCAGAGCCTTCAAATCAGTCCGTCAGCTGGTGTAAAGTGGAGGCTGTGGCCATGAAGCCTGGCTTGGTGAATGTGGTTAAAGATCTTTCTCCTCCTCCTCCTCTGGTGGTCATGTCCTTCAGCATGAAGACCATTCAGAACCCAAAGACTCACCAGAATGAGGTAAGTAATCTGCTCGCATTTTGGTTTGGTTTTTTTCTTTGGCATATATTAAAAGTTTTCTAAGGCTCGGAAGAGTCTCATAAAACATGTTTAAATATATTTACTGTTGAAAAAAGGTACTCTGCTCTGGGCTTTTCAAAGAAATTTTTACTAGAGTCTCACTCTGGGTTAGGGGGCCTGCTTGGTGAGAATGTTTACTGTGACAGTGGATCCTATGTATGTTTTCAAGTCTTCAGTTTTGTCTGTTATGCCTCATAGTTATAAATGAGACTGCCTTAGAACAGCTGTTAATGGATTAGTATTTATTTACTTATTTAGCTAGAGCTAATCATACAATATAGGTAAAATCACAAGGCTTTCCTGCTAATAAAACTCATTTTAAAATGAGAATTCGGTCTTGATCTTAGAGCACCTGGTATTCTGCTGTAAGATCTTTCCTCAGAAAGGAGGAGAGATGGAGGTGGCCACTTAGTTGTGGACTGCAGGCCACAATGTGTACTGAGGCAGTTTTTTTAAAAACGTAACTTTCATTAATCTTGGAAGAGATTTAGTATTCACAAATAGGATAGGATAGTTGTTTCTGGCTAACTGAATGGAAGATTAATAGGTTGGCAAATCTTTCATGCAGAATTATTCCTCTTGGTGAATTTAAATTTTTTTGGTGGAAGTATGGAAAATACGTGGTTTCTGGCCAAAGTAATGGGACATACACAAGATAGCAATAGGACTCTTCTTGCCAAGATGCTTTAAATCCTTTTTGCTTTGTTTTCTGTTGGGTTTTCCTGACCAGTGTCTGGGGAGCCAGGCCATCCTGCCAGCAAAGCAATGAAAAGCATCATTAAAGCTACTGGCTTCCAAACACAACCTCTTGGCTTCTTGGCAGTGTTGACTGCCTGCTTAGGGGCAGCCCTTCCCTAGGCAAGGCTTCTCTGCCCTGCTCACATCTCCACTGCTCTCCATAGGGAATCCTTTACATTGTGGGGTCTGGTCAGTTTCAGAAGAAAAACTGATAAAAGTACAAGTTCTCCAAAGTGAGTTATTTTTCTTCTCAAATTTATAATCATTTAGGAGCAAGTACTATTTTATTTTCCTTGAGATCAGCTGATAACTTCCTTCTTTACAACTCTTTGTAGTTGGAATTCATTTAAGAAAGATCTGTTGGAGAAACATGAGAAAAGAGATGAGGAAGTCTTAAAAAAGAAAACGATGGAAGAAAGGAGTATGGATAGTAGTCATGCTTGTGTGTGCTTATGAAGTTGTGTGTTCTGTATCTCCTTGCTATAGGTTGTGGCTCTTGCAGCTCTGGTTCATCAGAAATTTCCTTTGGATAAGGCTCCACCTCAGCCTCCTTTTCAAACACACTTCTGTGGTACGTACTTGGAACAGTTTGAGTAGAAGAATAATTCCGTATTTTTTCTGGTTTTGTTCTGGTTTGGTTTTTTGATTGTGGGGTGGGTTATATTTATTTATTTCAATTTTTATTTCTTTCTATCACTACAGCAGTAATGGCCTAAAATAGACAACTGACAAAATTTCAACTCCCAAACAGGCTTTTCTCCACATTTTTAACTTCACTGGTTACTGACTTTTTATCGAAGACTTAATTGAGAAAATCTTAGTTTGAGGCAATGCCGAGTAACCCTGCTCTGTACGGTTTCCTGTAATTTTTCTTTTACTCCATCTTTCTTCACCCATTAATTTAGATCATTTATTTATTGTCACTTAGTTATTTTTCTGTAATAATAGCAGCTAAACCTTGAGATTCAGACCCTGACTGGAAGTGATGAAGTGTTGAGTGCTTGTGAGAGGAAGTTCTTCAGGAGCTGTGGCCCATAGTTTTAATGTCCAGTGATAACCTCAAATATGACTGATTCAGATTGGTTAATGCCTTAGTAATTACTTGCTTATCTTAAAGACAGTATTCACTTAAAGCTGGTGTTTTAGAATTAGAGGTCAGTTTTCTCTCACTTTGATGTGGTTGGGTGCTTATGGGGTGGTACATTTAAGAACTTGTGTGTAAGTACAAATACCACTTTTTGCAGCTATTTCCAAACCGAGCGATTGCATTTTTCCTTATGACTTCAAAGAAGCCGTTAAAAAGAAGGTAATTTCATTTTGTTACCCTTCTGATTGCAGTGCCTTATAGAATATGAACCTCATGGTGCTTTTGGTAAGTTGTGAAGAGAAATAGTCAAAGGAATGGCATGATTATTTAAGTAGTTTTTCCCTCTGCAAACTTAAATCCAGGTATTTATTGTGTGGTGCTTGTAAAAAAGTGGTATGTTCTCTGTGTGATTCAGTACTGCTGCTAATTGTGGTCTTAAAATAGACGGGGTGTTAGACAGGAGAGCTGGAAAGGTTTTGCAAAGAGGCTAAAATTGTGGTTAATGTTCATTATACCTGGCTCTGTACTCGTAGTAAACTGGGAGAATTTGTTTCTTCTTTTCTTGGAGAGTAAAGTGTGTCAAAATATAGAAAATGTCCTTTCTAAAGGGTGGTGGGAGAGCTGGCAGAATGATAAAGTAACCTGTTTTTGTTTTTCTCCTATTTCTGTGTGATCTTAAAGTCTGTGAGTGAAGGATGCATATGGAGCATTTTCCTGGTGTGCTTGATTCTTAGGAGGCTCTTAAAATATCACTAGACACCTGCATTCAAAAGCAGAATGGGAAAAAGCCTCCGAGAAAAGCTTTCCAGTGTCTATGGGAGTGAGGAAAAAAATCCTCGAATTACAGAAGGAAAAGCAGAGCTCTGTGGTGCTTTGTTATTGTCTTGTAACTAGTAGGGGAGAGGAGATGCTTCCATTTTAAACTTATTGGGTCATTGAAATCAGGTGCTCTCTTGCTCCTTTTAGAATGCTAAAATAGAAATTGCTGCAACAGAGAGAACACTGCTGGGATTTTTCCTTGCGAAGATTCACAAAATTGACCCAGATGTTGTTGTGGTGAGTAGTTCTGAGACTTTGAGAGTTAAATTAAAGCATATTGTCAGTTGGTCAGCTTTGTTCTCTTTCTTTTGTCCCCTCATAGGCTTTTTAATGCTTGTCTTAAACTGCCTTATGAATTGAGCTTGCTTATGAGACAGCCAGGTATATTTTGATACAAAGATGATACGGAATTTTCCCTGACAGCATTTTATACGTACTATTATTTCCCATAATAGCTAAAATAGGCAGTATTTTCACAATACCTGAAACAAGTTATTTTTTTCTTTACTCAGAAAGACAAAACACAACAAAAAACTCTGATGATGATTTTCTAGAAAAATGGGAACTCTTGGTATACTTAAGATTCTGCTGCAGTTCAGATGCTCATATAATTTGTATTTATGCTGTAAATCAAAGTAACCATCTATACAAATCCACGAGATCTGAGCAAAGTTTTGCAAGAAGCATTCTTATGTTTTCTACTGTATTAACAGCTGAGGGTTTATTGTAAACTCATTTTCTTTTTTTTTGTTGTTTAATTAATGTACTGTTCTGACTTTCATGTACTAAAATTTTGAAGACAGTTTGAAGTTGGTTGTAAGCCTGAGGTTGGTTACATACAACTTGCTATTCTTCTGTAGGTAAATACAAGTAATTAGGTGATGGGAATATGATGAAATGAGCAGTCAATTCCTGATGTTTTCAGCTCACTGCAGCTGGTATCCAGTGTTTGCCCTATGACCTAAGCTTCCTGGTGACTGTGGCAAGGAATCAGAAGAAACACTGCAGTTAGTGGCTTAAAATTGAAGATGCCAAGAGCAGGGGTGTGAGAGCTCCTATCCTGAAAACAGAAGAGCTGTGTTAGTGCGGTTTAATTTGCACCTGGTTTAATTAGTGCTATTGAAATGCTGCTCCCTTTTTACGGAGCTGCTTCTGTAGCACAGTCTTGCACTGCACAGAGGCACCTGCTTGAGTGGACCTGCAGTTCCTGGTGACTGGCTCATGTTCCTCAGGGTAGCATTTTGCTTTCAGCTGAGGGTACAGACCAGTGGCATCAATGTACTTCGCACTTTAAAAATATTGCCGGCGTGTTTTGATATGTAAATATTACTTGCAAGGTGTTCCTACCCAGATTTAACAGCTGTTCCTGTTGTAGTATCAAAAGAAAAAAATTACAGTATTTTGATGTCACTATTGTGACTTTCACAGATGGAGAGAAAAGCAATTACTCTTAGCTGAAGTTTATATGCTCAATGAAGAATGTTGTGGATTTTTCTAGAAAGCTTTAGATCTTAATCTCTGGTATCAAAGCATGAAGCTGTATTGTGTGTGCTATGAGCCAGTTATAGAGCAGATTTTGGTATTCTACTGAACAGCATTGTTAGTGTTAAGACTGAGTACTGTTGATGAAGGTTCTCTTAGAAAGTGCTTTCTACAAGAGAGATAATGCCATCAATTAGTTGGAAAAAATCACAAAGGGCAAAGGAATACCGAGTGTGTGAAAGTAAGTCTTTCAATTTGCATTTGTTGTAACCTTTTTTGTTATTTTTTTCTGCTTCAAGGGTCATAATATTTATGGATTTGATCTGGAAGTGCTGCTTCAAAGAATTAATTTGTGCAAAGTCCCTCACTGGTCCAAGATAGGTCGACTGAGGAGGTCTAATATGCCAAAGCTTGGGGTAATAAGATTGCCTAAGTCTTTTAATCCCCTTTATGTTGCATGTGATTAAAAATGAATTAGTTTTTCTGAGGAATTGTAAATGTGACACTGATGTATTTTGACTGTTGGTCACACTGAATTTCGTAGGTCCCAGATCAGAAATTATGAGTGTTTATATGACTTTTATTACAGTAATAGGATAAACTGATTTTCAAGTTAGGCTAATTTAGTTTACTTACCTCAACTAGATGATAGTAATGACAGATTAATTGCAATAGTCTTTACTGTAACAGTCTTTGTCTGCTGTAACTGTAAAATGAAAAAAAGCAATTTGGATTGATGGGTGAATCATCCCATAGAGAGCTGCTAAGCTAATAATTCTGTAGCTCTTATTACATATTTGTTCAGAGGACAATGTGTGAAGCTTGGAGTATTGAAGTGCTGAACATGGCTGTGTTCCTGCCTGTTCCTGTCGTTCCTAGAGGCCAAGATGGGTCTTCCTGTGTGGTTCTGGGACTTTTTCATCCTGCTATTATTACAAAATGTATCCTCAGAGGAAAGACAAAATCCACACCCAGGTTCTTGTTGGGGCTATTCTAATGACTGAATTAAAAAAAAAAAGCATGATAGTTTAAGAGTTAAGATGTAACTAGTAGTGAGAGTTAACTATCTATTTCTTAATATCCACATACAGTGAAAGATACCGTGGGTTCCTTTAGGGCATAATTATAAATTCTGGAGTATTAGTGGTATTTAATAGAGTATTTGAGTACTTAATGACCAACTGACTTGACTAATGACTTGATTGAGTCTTATAAACATATATTGTGGGTAGATGCTTTTTGTTAATGTTCATATGTTTCATTTTATTTGGGTTTTCTCTCCTTGTGTGCTATGATGAAGAGTCGAGGAGGCTTTGCTGAAAGGAATGCTGCCTGCGGTCGAATGATCTGTGATGTAGAAATTTCTGCTAAAGAACTAATTCGTTGCAAAAGTTACCATTTGTCTGAACTGGTCCATCAGATTTTGAAAACGGAGAAGGTAACAATTCTACCAGAGGAAATTCGAAATATGTACAGGTATGTTGCTGATTGGGGGTTTTAATCCTTCTCTGGAAAGCACAATCCATCTCTGGTTCCCTGACATGAAGTTTTACTTTTGCTTACTTGATTTGTCATGGGGATGCTAACTTAGCATACTGGGAATTGAAAAGTTAAATACTGTCTTACTGTTTTATAATGTTTCAAGCTATTGGTGAGTGGTGGCTTATTATGTGTGAAGCAAATTGATTTGTGGGAGCATTGGTGTAGACACACTGAGAGGAGATGCAAGCCTGAGTTTCGGGGTGGTTTTTCAATTACAAGAGCTTGCTATAAAATTCAGTGGTGGTGTGCTGAATACCACGTGTTCCGTACGGCACATAGGTCTAAACTACTACAGCGTGCAAAGGAGATTGATTTTACTTTGCTGGGCCATGCCCCTTCTTTCCTCAGTGATTCTCCTCGCTTACTGTTCATGCTGGAAAACACCTGGACAGATGCCAAGTTCATTCTCCAGATCATGTGTGAGCTGAATGTTCTGCCACTGGCTCTTCAGATAACAAACATCTCTGGGAATGTCATGGTACATTTTTATTACTTTCCACCCCTCTCCACTGTTCAGTGTTTTCTGTGTTTGATTTGTTGGGTTTAATTTCTAAACACTAATTTAGAATGCACGATGCTGTAAAGTTTTTGCTTTGACAAGTAGGGGAGTTCAATATTGTAATCAAGTAATAAGGTGAAACTTCCTTAAAAATATCACATTTGAGTTTTGTGCACAGTGATGGTATAGAATAATAGTAATACTAGGTGACCTTAAATAGTTGGAGGACATTGCTTAGTCTGTTTTGCTGTCAGTGTTTTCTGTGCTTTGCTTTGAGTTCTCTTTTCGCTCCCTCTTCAGTCGAGGACAATGATGGGCGGACGATCCGAACGTAACGAGTTCCTGCTGCTTCATGCCTTTCATGAGAAGGACTACATAGTGCCAGACAAACAAGTTTTCAAAAAGCCTCCACAGAAGCTGGTGGGTCTAGTTTTTCTCTTCCTACGAATTCTTATTAAAAAAAAGGAAAAAACATTCTTCCGTCTTTTGTGTGTTACTATTCCATGGGAGCACAAAGAACCCCAAATATAACTTAGATATAACTTATTGGTACAGCATATGCTTAATTAAAACTTTTTTTTTTTGGTGTGGAATTGATTATGAGAGTCGACCAGTAGAACAGCTTTTCCATTGCATCATAGATCTCTTAACAACTCAGTTGTTCTGTTAGTTTAAAATTAAAATAAGTACTTGTCTGTTAGGGAAACAGTAAAGAAGATAATCTGTGTTGTTTAATATCTGCACTTAGTTATTTTGATGAACAGTATTTCAGGTATAATTTGTTATATGGATGAAATATCCAAAGGTGTTAAAAAAAATCCTTTGTATAATACCAGTGTAGATAATATTTATAGAAATATCCAGATGTTTGTTAGTGAACAGATTAAAATTTGAGAAGATATTTGTATTTCACTGTATTTTACTATTTAGTTTTAAGTAAGTTCAACAGCAAACTTGAAAGCAATGAGTTCTGTTGATTGTATTGTTGCATCAAAGTAGTGCTGGAATTCTAAATGATTCAGAATAGAATTGAACAACTGGGAGAAGAATTCTTACTACAACGTAACAAATACCAGAATATTCTTTAGGTCAGTAATACTCGTTTTTTTTTTTTATTCAAGCCCAGCCATTCTGTTTCTAAAACCAACATTTTAATTGGGCAATCATACCACTTCTGGGTTGGTCATGAGTTGATTTTTTTTCTGGTGTGGACTTTTACAGCCAGCTGGAAAAGCCATTCTAGTGCCATGCTGAATGATCACAATCCTTTAAGGTCTTTATAATCTCTTGTTAGCAGTTTTTTCCTATCAGAGTTGGTTTGAATGCTGTTTTGACATGTAGAGAGCTTTAGTAAGGATCATAATGAAAACACCATGTTTTGTATCTATTTTAAAAGGAATTCTGCACTGGTTCCCAAATTTCTATTTGACTTGCCAAAAATAAGTCCTCTAACATTACAGAAATCTTAGAGACTAGATAATGACTTTTTTAAATGCCAAATGTAGGTGGATGAAGATGAAGATTTTGAAGATCAGAATAAATCAAAGATAGGGAAAAAGAAAGCAGCGTATGCTGGGGGCTTAGTCTTGGATCCCAAAGTCGGTAAGATGTGGCAATTTTCTTTCTTCTATGAAGTTAAGAGACAGGTAGGTTGTATTAATGCAGAGGGACTGCAGTGGGGAATCTGTGTTTGTGGGAGTTTGGTGTTGTGGTTGTGAGGGGAATCTTGTTGCATACAACAAAATTCTCAGCACTGATTGTTGAATTGCTTCTTTTGAAGAATTAGGACTGTATATTTACGTATAATTTTCCAATGGACACGTAAGTTTTTTCAGTTTCTCCTCTATGTGGGGAAAACTGTACAAGTGTCCTATAGTAACACAGAAGCTATCTGTTCAACTCTGGTGAGTTAATGGGGTTGGATCGTTCCACTTCTGACAGCTTTCTGTAAAGGGCAGTGGTGCACCTCAACAGCTGCTTGAAGGGATTTAAATGATGGAAATGTGGTACAATGTATTACTGTCACTTAAATATTAATTATGGAGTTGTATGAAGTCCTTTGGGAGACTCGAGTAATTACGACTTTTGTTTTAAACTCTGTTTTAGGTTTTTATGACAAGTTTATTTTGCTTCTCGACTTCAACAGCTTGTACCCATCGATTATTCAGGAGTTCAACATCTGCTTTACCACAGTGCAGCGACTGTCATCAGAAGCACAGAAAAAGGCAGAGGTTTGTGTGCTTTAACTTGTGGCTTAAATTATACTGTCTTAACTTCACAGTGTTTTCTGTGAATTAGCTCCTTAAGAAACTGTTATTTTCCATTGGTTTTTTTTGTCCCCTTTCACACATAAAAAGTGATTCTTGTTTGGACGTATCATATTAAGTTGTGACTTGGTCCTTTTTTGAATATTTTGTGTCTGTCACCTTCCTTTCTGTAATACTCCACAGAATGTTGGTAAGTTCTCTCCCATCTAATCTTGGTATCCTCATGAAACAAGATTTTTATTGAGGCTCTGAGACCTCTTCCAGCCACACATCCCCCCTAGCATTTTCTGAGCTCCTTTGTTAGTTTCATCCTAACTTGATAAAGGCTTCCTGAAGTTAACTTGCTACGGAATTCATGAAAATATACCTGAAAGAGGTAGACAAAAGTCTCATGCTTTCTACAGGAAAGAATATGATTATGAGCTCAAGCTGTATTAGACGTCAGGAAAACTATACGTGTGACTTGGGTGGGTGATGTTGTGATGTGTGAGCTGTGGGACCAGCTTCACAAAAATTCATACCGTTCAAACTAAATTAAACACAACTGAAAAACCTCCTGACGGTACAACTGGATGTACTGTTTTATAAGCAGCTGTGTTGGCTCTGGCTTATCCGTGGCTGGAGATTCTCATTTCCTCAGCTGTGCTGAAACACTTGTTGGTGGAGCTGTGTTGTAAATGGAAGCATTGAGCTGGTCAGGTCTAAAGGTAAAACCAGAGGCTTTTATTTTTAACTGGTATCAGCTCACAGGTTGGAATTAGTTAGTCCTGTAGCAATTGAAATGTGAACACAACAGCAGAAATGAGGAGACAAGTATGTGGAGTTCTGTCAGTAAGTTCCTCCAAGCTGTTTTTGGACTTTCCCTGCTTTCTGAAGTGTGCTTCAACCTGAAGCAGCTCATTTTGATTTCTCTTACTGTATGAAGTTTAATCAGGCTTTGGTGTAATTTCTTGTTGCAGTTCTTCCCAGACTGCTTTACTGAACTTGCCAACCTCACCGTGTCTGTATTGCCCTTCCTTTGTACATTTCTGTTACTTTCATTGTGCTTGAAATGTCTTTCCATTTTTGCTGATCAACCATTTCTTCAGTCATGCTAAGGAGAATGTGTCCTTTCTGCTATGTTGTTCTGCTATAATCAAGAGTTGCTTGGGGTGGAGTTTTTGTTCTACTGCTGTGGTCGATTTCACTTTTGTCAGTTGAATCATTCAAAGTATCAGTTCCACAGAGCACGTGCTTCTTTTGGCAGGTCTGAACACCAAAAGTACTTACGTGATGATAAAAAAGGGATGGATTTTTCAGCACAGAAAGAATTGCTGTGTGTGTACTTTTCTTTATATTTTTGTATCTATCTATATATATCTGAGAGTGAGAATATGTGTGTGTTATTTATCTGGATTTATATATATATGTATGTACATAAGTGTATAACACACACACACATGCATGCACACACTCCGATAAAAAATAAAAATCTTTCTGTTACTGGTTCATGCCTTCTTTGAGTTTCTCCAATGGTGAAATAGACTTAGGCTCTGTCCCCCAGCAGGGGCAAATGAATACAGTTAAACACTGCAAAAGAACCCTCTCATGCTTTTTCTGAACTGTGCTTTGGGTGCTCTGCAGGAATCGGCACAAGCTGTGTGGTTTTGGTTTTTTCCCCCCCAAGCTTTTCACTTAATGCATTAAAATCTAATCTTCAAGCAGCAAAATGATAGGCAGCGGTGATCATTTGACAGGTCGAAGAAGAGGAAGAAATTCCAGAGCTTCCAGACCCATCTCTGGAAATGGGAATTTTGCCTAAAGAAATCAGGAAACTGGTGGAGAGAAGACGCCAAGTTAAGCAGTTAATGAAACAGCCAGATTTAAATCCTGACCTCTATTTACAGGTGTGTTTTTTAGAACTCCGTTGATTTTTTTCCTCCCACTCCCCATTAAGTGCCCTGATCAGCCTTGTAGAATAGAGATGATTAGTAGTGAGCAGTGATTGTAATGTGCTTTATTTGTAGCCCATCACTGCTGCAGACTATAAAAAAGCTGTGAATGTAATTGTGAGCATTAAGTTCTGTTCTCTGATGGCTGTGGTTGGATCATTTTTGCTGGTTGTGTTTCTTTTCAGTATGATATCAGACAGAAAGCTTTGAAACTCACTGCTAACAGCATGTATGGCTGCCTGGGATTTTCCTACAGCAGATTCTATGCCAAGCCTTTGGCTGCTTTGGTGACACATAAAGGGAGAGAGGTAAGTCATGAAACAGGTTTATACACACATGTAAAAAGACTGAATTTAAGCCACCTGCCTTTTTTCATTGAATAGGAGAGTGGTTTTGTTCTTGAACCTGCATTTGGTTTCAGAACTCTTAAGTTTTTCTTTCTAGTACTGTGGAACTATTTGGTTTCAATGGGCCAGATTATGGAGACAGAAATAAAATCAAGGCTTGCTTTCACATTTTCCATGAATTTCTAGTTCTGCTTGATGAGTTAGTCTTTGATTTGGTGGTATGCTTCAGCTTTGGATGAGCTTGCTTTTAGCCAGACTGTGGCCTGATATGGTGAGTTCTTGAAACCCTAAAGTTTGTGATAGGGCTAATGAGTCATGGAGGCAATGGATTATGTATCAGGGCTTATTTTTGGAAACTCTTTGTTCCTTAAAATAAAGTTTCTCATTAGCCTCAGATTTTATTTTAAGAGTTGCACTTGACTGTAGGCAAAACTACTCTTGCTATTGATTAGGATGGTAGCTCAATGTAGACCACATTGGTTTTGTCTCTGTTGGAAAAATAATCTTTAATGATCCAAAACATACCACCGATATACATTGTCTTAAAACGTAATGATGTTTGATATTAGTTCCTTATAGAAGACAATACCAAGCAGGAGTCTGCAAAGGTGCCAGGAACAGTTGTGTCAGGAAGGCTGGTCAGCCTTTTAGTTGATCAGGGAGATGGATGAGGGCACATCCCTGTTGATGGGCACATCCTCCCTGTGGTGTGAGGGCACACCCACTTCACAATCCCCAGCTCAATTGCATGGGGATGTTTTATTTCTGGTAACACATCTTTGTTTTTAATTATCTTCCTATCGAAACAATTCTCTAGAGAGAACCCCACATTTGCTGTCTTCCCAATTTATGTAAGCAATTATGTTTAACCTTACACATGTCTTTAACTCAGAAATAATTTCCCAGTTTGGTAACTGCAAATGTGCCATGCAGCCATGTGAATTCAAAAGTTAGTATTTCCTTTAATAAGGTCGTACTGTGTTTATTGTTGTAAGATTCAACCTCAGTTGTCCATGAGAGGTTGGCATGCAAAGCAGCTGAGTATCATAGCTTTATATTCTCTAGTGGTATTTTAAAAGTAATGAATTCTACTTTTTTCTTTGTTTTTTTTTAAAAATGATCTCCATATGTCATATGGATCACCTGCCACAAACCTGCATACCAGGTATTTGTGGATACCTGGATCCACAAATCCGTATTCTATGGATACTTAAGGTTTCAGCCTCTGTTAATATGGGGAAATACCTTTTGTTTGCACACAGGGTTTATTCTCATTTTTCTGTAATGTATCAGTTATGAGATAACTATGTGAAATTCTGGTGGTCCTGCATTATGTTCCAGAAATGGTGAAATGGGGAAGTCCTGAATAGGTGCTACAGAATGTGCTAGGGAGTAATTAGAGATGGTTTCTCTTACATAGTTGATCATTGGTTGGAAAGGATTTCTTACCTCTTAAATTCTGGTGATGCTAGACCTGTGCCGACTTCTGCCAAGCCTTTGCACAGAAGATGACATGATGACACCTTAGTTTTCTGTTGTTTTTTGTTGTTGGTTTTTTTTTTTTTTTGAGTTGAAATATCTAATCTGGAAAAACATTACTTTAAATTTTTATATTAGACTTTCTATTCATAGGTTTCCTCTTACCACTCAGTTCTAGTGTAAAAGAGGTAAATGTTAAGTATGCGGAGGTTTGGGTTCTTTATGGGAAAAGGTTAATTAAAAAGTAACTATTATGGAAAATTTATGGTCTAAATTTAAATGGCCTTTTCTGATGATCTGCAATTAATACTTTTTTTTTTTTGACTGTTGTCAAGGGCACCTGAGTAAATGCAGGTAGGCTTGTAGAAGTCTAAGTGGGAAAAATACTGTGTGGGATGAAAACTGAACTTAATATTTGCACTAACACAATTACAGTTCAGTCGTAAGTCTTAGCAGAATAATTGAAAGTGGGAAATATGTATTTCATGTTGAAGTTGTTAAAGCTCATCCTAGCATTAAGTTTTAATGTAGCTGAGAATGAGTTTTGATGAGTCCTGTAAATTGATGCTTTTCAACTGTGTGACTGACAACCTTTCCACTGAAGCTGTGGGAAGATTGAAGCACCTGGTGCCGAGTGCTGAGTACCACCTCTCCTGGACTCTTAACTCCTCTCCTGGTTTGGAGATGCTGGTGCACTAAAAGCAGTGGAGCTGCTGTGGGGTTTTTTATGGTGACTAAAAATACTTGTAATTGCACACTGCCATTGAAAAAACTTGTGTGTGACTCTATTAATGAACTTCTGAACTACATTAGTAGAACTTGACACGTTCACTTCATTTTGATGGCAGAAGCATTAAATATGGTGTGGAAAGGCCATTCATTAAAAGCCAGATCATAGAAGCAGATAGATGATCCTTAGGGTCCCTTCCAACCCAAGCCATTCTACGATTCTGTGACAGTGTAATCCATAAAAGATCGGTTCGCTTTGGTCAGTTGTAGAGAGATACGGGCCAGTATCTCTTTATTTTCCCTCAGCCAGGGAACAGAAGCGTAGCAAAGCCTTGCATCCGTGGCGGATGCAGCGGAGTTCATCGTGTCGCTGCAGGGAACGCGTTCGAGGGCACAGCGCGGTAATGGCGGGCAGTTGTCGCTAGATGGCGATAGAGACCTTGAGATCCTTAATCAATTAAGACTCATTTTTGTCGAAGTGTTTGAACGTTGATTGTCGGGTTTTTCGAATGGGTCTTCCTTGTTTTTCATTTGTGGGTAATCTTTAACAGGGGCATATCAGTGTGAATATGTCAGGATTTAGTGTATAGTGTGTCACAGGTAGGCTGCTAAGTTCTGGTGTGTTCCAGAAGAAAAAAAGGCAAAAATTTGGGGTGGAAATGAGTTAAAACTATAGCTCAGATCTGTTTGTCCATTTTGGCAAATGTAAATATTTTCTTGTTTTGACTGTAAGAAATGCATCAGTTAAAAAAAAAAGAAATGCTTTCTACATTTGCAGTCTATTGATCAGGAATGTGTTAGAGGGATTTCTGGACTTTCTCCACCCCCATGTTACTGTTTGCCTGGATATTGCTCTTGTTGTAACTATAGCAGTTGCTTGCATGGAAAAGCAATAGGAAAATATTTAATATATTTTTAGCTGTCCTTTAATGTAATTTAACAACTGGAAACAAGATGAGTCGGAGCTGTAGAAGCAGCCAGCTCTGCACCAGCAGGCAGTGTCAGGTCATGCCGTTCTTGCCTCTCTAAAGGACAAGCCTTTTGATGAAGTGTCAGTTGTCTGGTTTCCTAAAAGCAGGATGCCGTTTGCTGCAGGATTCTCCTACAGGACTGCAAAGTTGTTGAGAGAATTTATCTGTAGTCAGCTTGCTAGCTAATGGCTTTCACTCAATACTGAGGCCTTTTCCAGGTACTTGCTTTTTTTCCGTGTTGTTTTTTGCTGTTGCATATTTTTGCCCAAGCAAATTTGCCTTTGAAAGGAAAACAACACATTTGCTGTTTTCAGCAGTGCTGCCAGGTAGACCTAGTGTTCAAATATGCAAAATAAGAGGGGGAAAGAGGCAATTGGGTTAATTCCAACTTTCTCATTCAGAGCCTTTAGATACATTCTCAATTAATAATTAGTTTAAGGCCCTGGCAGTCAAAAGGAAAGAATAAAAGCATGTTATTGCTGCAGTCTGGGAGAAGAATGGATGAGGGAGGAGAAAAATGAAGTGGAGAAAGATGAGCTCATTTAAAAAAAATTAAGGGTAGGTAAGCAGGTTAATGGCCGTCTACTGTAATTATGATCTGTAAAGAAATCCAGGCATTTCTTTTTTTTTAAAGTCTTGTTCATCCAGGGAAAATGATCATCAGCTGCTTTCTCTTAATTGCACCTAAAGCATTGGTTATACAGTCTGCAAGAGTTGTCACGTGAATGGGGCAATTGACAGACTCCTGGTTCCTTCCATGTTGTACTATGGGAGAAAGGATTGCTAAAAGAGGGAAAGGAGCCTCCTAATGTCTTGTTATAAGCATGCCATCTACATTTAATTGGGGAATGCAACATCAATGTAACAATTTTGGAAGTCATGGAACTTGATGGCAAAAGGCTAGGCAAAGAGTTTCTAATTGCTTTTAAATATAAAAATGGCAAGCCGAAATCTTGGGAGAAATAGTGCTAAATTACTGCATTGTCCCTGAAAGGGAACTGTTGGGGTTAAATCATTTGCCACTGTTGTTAAATTTATCATTATGTGTGCAATTGTGAGCCTGTGAAAAAGCTATGTATGTTACTCTGCATGCTGATAACCAAAACGATTTAGAGTAGACAAGGAGAGGCTGCGTACAATCTGGAAATGTGAACTGAGTACCAAGTAGTAGAAAAATTATGGAGCATCTTAACATTTGTTGGAATATTCTTGGTAGTCAAGTGCAGGAGATGACATCTGGTCTAATACAGACTTTTGCATCTCCAAGGAGAGGAAATTAAATATTTCAGTTAAGAAGAATGGCCAGAATATTTTGGGTGAGGAGGAAATTAAAAAATTTATTTTGTTTTATTTTGGATGGCATGTTGGGTTTTCCCCCCCCTCTGGACAGAAAGATTTTATTTAATGGGTGTTCACTGAGAAGTGTTTAGGAAGATTGATCAGATTCAGACTGATTGTACAGCAGTCAGATGAATAGAGAGACCTTTTTTTTTTTACTGCTTATTTTAAGATTGTGCTATTACAAGAGGTGTGGTGCCTCTCACTTCCTGACTGCTGATTTCTGTGGATGGGTTGTAGCAATTGCATGGCCTCATGGTGAGTTGGATCAGCCTGGTGATCGGAGTTGAAAACTAACTCCAGAGGAAAACCAAATTGATTTCAGTTGGATCAATGGCTCAGGGACTCACTGCTTGCTCTGAGAGCTGGTGGAAAGGAGGAGGTCGGAAAGTGGGGGCAGGCCCAGTGTGAGATGTAAGGGGTCAGGCATGACCAGTCATTTTTCAGCTCATACCTGACTATGAAGCCGTGGGGTTACCATTAATAGGATAACACATGGAGGTTTTCTTTGGTTGTTTTCTTTCTTCTGTACTTTTGATTTTTTTCTTATGGTTTCCTAACTTGTATTTTTTTTCCGTCCTACCAAAAGACACAGATTTTTGCTTGCATCATATCTTAACCTGGCTGACTAGGTAACAACAAGATATTCCTCACCCAGAATTGTGGTAAAACTGAGAACCAGAGTACTGGGAAGAGCAAGATCTCTGGAACATTCTCTATATCTGAGCTGTAACAGTATTTCCCCTTTTAGAAGCTGTATGTGTTGGGTAGAGAGCTGATACCTCAAGACTAGGAGAGGTAGAAATGTCTCTCCACATCCAGTGGTAACAGGAAAGACTCTCAGGTGTCCAAGTAAAATATTGGGGAATGCACTTGAATCCTGCACCCTCCAAAGTCTGCCATGTTCAGCTTCAGAATTACTAAAGAAATTCTTTAAACCTATCTAGAATATTGCAGGGATTAACAGAGATCCTTCATGGTTCTCTCATAGAGATGCCTTATAAAAGGGAGATACAGTAGCACAGGTTCTTCACCATGAAGGCTGAGAGCTTTAGCAGCATCACACCACCATCTGTAAACTGCCTTGGTTCTGTCTTCAAACACATTTGTTTTCCAAACCCCACTGTTACGGTTAGAAGAATACAAATGCTAACTGGTGCTTTAATGTTCTTCTTCAGACTGTGTATTTGTTAGCACTACATGTCTTTGCAGTACACATTTTCTTAGTTCATTAGTAGCTTATCAAAAAATACTTGGGGTTTTGAGACTTTTGCAGAAGTTGTTCTTTACGATCTTATTGCCTCACTCACCTGCGTCATGCATTTATCTTAAATTGGATGTTGGCTTGTTCTAGAAGCCCTGGGTTTGCATACCTAGATGGTAATAAAGTTTTTGAAATAAAAGATACTTCAAATAGGAGTTAAAAATAATTTTCATTTTCAAGCACTATTCCTAAGAGGATAGAAAAACAGTCTAACTGAAGTGTCTGTCTCCCACGAGACTTAAATAAATATTCATACTGTCCTTCAAAGATATGACACCTTGATCTCATAATCAAAAATTTTCATATATTTCCTGGGAATCTTGCCCACTATGTAAAAGCTGACTTTTTCACCACAAATACTATTAGAAGCTTTTAGCTCCATCCACAATGAGATGATTTTTTTCTCATGGATAAATACTCATTTGAGCCTACTAGAGCTGTTCTTTTCAGGTAGTGGTTTCAGGATGGTGATGATCCTACTTTGACATACACGGAGAGGCTGAAAGCTGGAAAAAATTGTTTGAGGATGGAATTAATTGTGATCTTCAACAACCTAATGGGGGCTGTCTAGAAGAAGTCAGACTCTTCCCAGAGATGTGCAGCCTTGCACCAGGCAGGTCTAGCCCTGTCTGGGGCCAGAGGCTGGGTTAAACGATGTCCAGAGGTCCCTTCAAACCCAAGTTGGTTTATGGCTGTCAGTTTAGAAGTGCCTTTCATTCTCACTGAGATTTATCACCAAGGTCAGCAAGATCTAACAGATGAAACTTGTCATTTGAAGGGAAGAAAACTGGAAGAATGAAGATATGTCAGCAGTAATACTTGTTCTTACCAGGCTGTTTTGGTTTCAGGACTAAAAAAATAATGTTTGAGTACTTTGAATGCAGATTTTGCTGTGTAGATTAGGTTGTGTGGTCTCTTGCATGTTATGTCCTTTCAGTGGGCCTGTGCCAAGATTCATTGGCTTAATTTAGAAGATAAGCATGAACAGCTTATGCTATTTTCAGCACCGAAATATACTTATGAGACAGATGAAAGAGTTTAAGACCTTTGTCTGTCTGTGAAAGATGGACTGTCTGCTGCTGCAGGTGCAATGCCTTGTAAGGATATAGGAGATCTTGGTGGGCAGCATCAAGAGTTCTGATTGGAGCAAAGGACTCTCGAGAAGCAGATGTAGTTTAACAAGCTGAGGTATACCTGATCTCTTAGCATAAGCAAGGAAGCCTGTAAGTCAGGCATACAGCCTAAGGTAATTTGTTCTGACTCCCTTTGTAGTAGAAAGAGGGCATTGTCAAAGCTGGACGAAATAAACCCCCCAAATTTTAGAGCTTTATCAGTGATTGAGAGACACCAGTGTTATGGTTGCTCTCTGTTGGCTTTCCTTCCAGCAGTTATACATGATGTAATGCAGGAGATGTTGCTGCTGTTTGTGTTGTCTTTAGCTTCAGACTATGCCCTTTATCAAATACAGGTAAGGTTTCAGTGAGAAGGATTAAATTATATATGTTGATGTCTGCTTTAGAATTTGATACTCGTTTTTGCCAATTTGAACTACTGGAATAGTTGCTCCATAAGATGCTATTTCAACACTTGGATTAGTTAAAAAAAAATTAAAATACCCATTTCCCTTTACCTTTCCTGTTAATCCTTCTTTGTTTTCATATGTTGTAACTGGCAGCCTTTAGAAAGAGCAAGAAATTGTTCTTTAGGTTGTTGGGAGTGGGAAGTTGTTCCCACTTGTGTCACTGAAATGATTTGCTTATCAAGCAGTGCTCATCAAAAATGTGTAATGATGGGACACCATTTGAACCTTACTTCAGGGTTTAGTACCTGGCAGTCATTTCTCTGTGACCTTGTGCTAGTCTTGGTAGTTACATGAGACTGGAGAAACTTTTAAAATTTGGATACTGATGGTCGATAAGCCTTGGTTTAAAAAAAAAAAAAAGAAGGCAAAAAGCGTTAATGCTTTCTTTCAAATTTTCTTTCAAATTACTTGCCTAGTTCATGAACCAGAGCAGAAATTGCCATGTTTGAACTATTGGAAGTTACCAGAAAAGCAGGACAGTGTAATAACCTGCCTTGATGAAGTTCAGGGTCATACTTTCTGAAGCGACTGGGTAAGCATAAAGGAGACGTTGAGGTACAAACACTTTATTTATTTTTAATCCAAGGAAAGTGAATCTGCAGAACAGTTGCTAGGGAGAAGGGTAGCCATTATAAAGTAAGGGCTCCAAACTTGGGCTGCTTTGCCCTTCAGTTTGGTTTTCTGACTTGTTCTGTGTGCATCATTGTTTTATTAGGCAATTGCACACTTTGCACACTGATAATTTCTTTCCCGTTTTCTCTGACTCCAGTGCAAAAAAATGTTTTCTGTCTGAACTTGAGTTTTCTTCCTTGATGCTTTTAAGTTTTTCTGGAATATTAAGCTGTCACAAGCTTTGTGCAGTAATTTGGCATTAGCAGGTGGAAGACTGACATAAAACCATAGGAATGTCTTAGTCCTGTGCTCGAATTTTACTTGTTGAATCTAGAACTTCCTTGGTTGTACTCTTTGATTTTTGAACAAACCAGATTTAAGTCAGTGACAGCTGATACTCAGATTTTCATGTGATCGCCTTCATTTCTCCCCTTTCCTCCCCATCTCACTCAGAACTCACTATCATCTTTGAACTCAGGTAAATACCATTTTTGTATTTGCTCAGAAATCTTTTGGTTTCTTTAAATTGTAATTGCACCTCTACCTTGATGTTTTAATATGTATCGTACCTGGGTTTTTTGGTTCAATGCATAGCTTCGTATTTTTCAGCTGAGAGTTAGAAGTAGCTCATCCTGGGGATAAAGGAAAATCAATGAGAAGCCTGTACTTAGGCTGAGAACCCCTGCAGAAAGCTTTGATTAGAGAAAAGCTTTAGATCCGACTCTTGCACACAATTGTCCATCAGGTGGCCAGTCATTTCTGTATGTGCGACTGTGTACCACAGATGGCAGGGATGGAAAAAGGCCTGTTACATCACGTAGTTCGTCTTCCAAAGTATGCATGTAGTCACTTCAGCAGAGACACAACTCTTGATGATCGTTGTTACTGAAGGCTGTTGTCCTTCAAGAAGTCACTACTAATTTTAATTTTGCAGTGTTCCGTTCTGACTGCTTTTTGTGATCGCTAATTTTTCATAGATTTGGAAGACGAGCCTGCCTTCAGTAGGAATGTGTTAATTGACAGGTGTCCTGAAGTTCCACATTCTTGGCAGTAGTCCAGGATGACAGAGCAGTAATGACTTAGAAGCTGCTATTCCTTCCTGGTGAAAGGATTGGAGGAAATCTGTGAAGTTACTACTACTCTCTTCTAACAGATTGGAAGAAGATCATTATGGCATCTAATTAGTTGAGATTACCTCCTTTATGCAGAATGTTTGGGTTTTTTTAAATTCCTTTACATGCTGTCTTATGACTTGCACTATTTTTTTTTCTATTCAGTGTTCTGGATGGTTACTCTGAGGATTTGAGTAAGGGATCG
This sequence comes from Callaeas wilsoni, assembly GCA_013398955.1. Classification (NCBI taxonomy): domain Eukaryota; kingdom Metazoa; phylum Chordata; class Aves; order Passeriformes; family Callaeidae; genus Callaeas; species Callaeas wilsoni. Next base: position 38,386 of record VWPU01017661.1, on the reverse strand, counting down.
TGTTCCTATCTCTGTGTGGTGTAATTAGCACAGCTATTTAAATGTTATCTGGAACCCATTTACCTGATCTGTCAGTTGCTGCTTAGTTCAGTGGAAATGCTTTTATGTAAATCACAGAACAATACTTCTGACTTGTTACAAGATTGGGCTGAATTTAGGGAACTGAAACACTTCATCCTGGAATAAAAATGTCTTGCTGAATCAAGGGTAGATTATGAAAGCTGCCACTTTTAAAAAGTGTATTATGCTAACATATGTATATGTATAAATTGAATTAGCTGTGATACTCCTACAGTGAGAAACTTCCCACTGATTCTAAAAAATTTAGGGAAAAGCTGACACACATGAAATTTTCCTCCCAATTTGCATGCTAACTCTTCAGCTGGTCTTAGAATATTTGGAATTGAGGCCTGATGGGGTGCAGGGCAGATGCATTCCTTTTACTTCCTAGTAGTTTCTTAATGAAAGTAGTTCCTTCTGTGGCCCACAGATAGTTGCATTTTATAGGGATCTAGTGGCATTTATAATGATTTGATTGCTCTTAGGCTTCTGTGGAAGGTAACCACATTTTTTTTTTCCATTCAAATAAAAACAAGCTTCCCTTCCCTCCCACTCTCATTTAGTGTGCTGACCTTTTGCCATCCCATATTTTGGTGGTAGATCTTGAACTTAAAGAAAATAATTATGAAAGTTTCTCATCTTTCATATATGAGCAACTCATGTAGTTTTGGGTTTTCTTCAGAAGGATGGGCTTCTGACATGGTGACCAAGGAAAGATTAATTAACTGTGGCTTTTGTTTGTCTGTCTCAGTTTTCAGCCTGGCGTGTAAGCTTGTGTCACTTTGCTCTGTTATAAATACTGTGTTAAATTACAGCAATTTTTTTTGAGAAACTGTTTGATTTTTTGCCAGGGATTCCTGAGCCATTTAGTAAGAGTTTGAGGGATCCTATTCCTTCTCTGAAAATCAGTGCCAATTTTGTACTGTGCAGCTGTCCCAATTTCCTTTTTATTAATTTTCACTCTAGGAATAAATTTTTGTTGTCTGATGTTTATTCTATTAGCATATTTAAAGTCAGCTATTTCCTTCCTCACATAGATATTGCTTTACTTTTCTCCCCTTTCGATTTTTTTTTTCCTTAAAATGGAAAAAGAAATAGATCTTCCAGAGGAGATCTGATGGTAAAGCAGTATGAAATGGCATTTATTTGACTATTCCAGAAATGATCCTTCTGTTATTCCATACAGTACTGCATAGCTTTTGGCTCAGCTGGTCTGCATAATAGGGGATAGCCTCCCTGCTAAGCCAAGCAACTCCTCTTTGCTTTGAAGAGCATGTCAGGCATGTGTGGTAGTAGATTATCACAATTATCAAGTATCAGTACTGACTTAGTATTTGTCCCTGGCCTTTTCCATCTTAACTTAAGGAAAGTCTGTTCTGTGACTGTCTGTCGGCCCCTCTCTCGGAGAGGAACTGTGCTTAGTAGTTTATTAATAGTTTGTGTTGTACACAGACTATCACAGACTTGCTATATAGCTCTTGAGCATAAGGGGTGTTTTGCAGTTTTATATAAACAAGATGCTCCTTTCATCATTTAATCTCTTTGGACAGACAGTGTTGGAAGCAGGCATTGTTAATGGGTTTGTTATGGTTCAGTAAGTTTTTCTTAACTTTTAAAAAAACCCCAACCAACTTTTTGCATGCTTGGCATAATATAGAGTTGTTGGGTTTTGTCTTTAATTTTTGGTATTTGTGTCATGGCCAGTAGTTGTTTTAGGACTACAGTTATCCACCATAAAGGGACAAAATTATACTTGTTCCCTGGAAGACTTGGTGCTTTCTGAGGTTCTGGGCTGTTACAATGAATGTTGGGAGAGATGGAGTTTGGGAAAACCTGAGCCAATACGCATACACATAATGAAAAAACTCCTTTACATGTTTTGCTTTTAACTGCTTTTGAAATGAAATGGGCTTAGGTCCTTAAATATTAAGTTGGCTGTCCTTAGTGTTTGGGAAAAAAATAGTAGCATGAGCTGCAAATAGATTTTCTTATATGGCAAGTAGTTGGTTTTCTTTTTGTTATTTTGTTTCTGTTTTCCTCTTTCCTGTTTTCCATGTTTGCTTCCCAAACCAGTACTTGAATGTGCTTCTTGGTGTGTGCTTGCTTGGGGATGGGGATGGAACAAAGGGAGGTGCAGGATTGTTGGTGGGATGGCTCAAAAGGAGATTAACTGTCCAAAAGTGCTAGCAGGTTCTCGAATAACTGCAGTGTCTCAAAGTGAAAATGTGAACATGAAAACATGAAAATTACTTTTACCTCAGTGCTTAGTTCAGTCAGTGTGTCAAGAAGTTAAATGTCAAGAATAAAATAAAATCATCTAGAGAAGATAGTTATGGGTCTTTAAGTCACAAAAATAACCTGGAAACACTGGATGCTCAGAACTAGTAAAAAGAAATACTGCATCACACTAAAGGACAAGCAACTTTGTGATTCCATTGAGTCCAAAAGTGTGCAAGAATTCAAAAAGGATTGGATAATTAGTCCTCTTCTGTACATAAAATTAAAATGACAGAAATTTATTGAACTGTCAAAGCCAAACTTGACAGTCCATGTCAGGATTTAAGCAAAGTTTTGTTCACTGAGAGCTGAGAAGGAAGCTTCTCATGGGGAAAAGGGCTTCAGCTGCTTTGCTGAACTGCACCTGATACTGGACTTTCTGGGAAAGAAATGTAGATGGATTGCACATGAAGTCTGTACATTAGAGTGGGAATCACTGCCTAGCTAGGTTTGGGTTTTGATTTTATGTTTGGGGTGTTTTTTCTTCATTCTTTTTCCTACAGAACAGAGCAGCTGGGTAAGATCTGTGGGAGTTGTGCTTCCAACTCTGCTCCTTTTTTGCTGATGCCTTGTGTTGAACTCTTCCTGGAGGATGAAATGTCTCTTGGCACATTTGTTGCCATCTGCTGTTTGTCTCTGTTGATAAGGCTTAGTTAGCACTTTTCCTAGGAAAGTGCATGACATAGTTTCAAAAACTGCTCCATTTACCTGTTGCTGTGGGACTAGGCACATGTTTTCCAGCTGGTACATATCATTACAGTTTCAGATGACTAACATGAAAAATGATAATCGAAGCTACAAGCCTATTACGTAGTAAGCTTTAATTAGTTAAACTGCTTCGTATTCGTTTACTGTTGGTGCTAATGCTCTTGAAATTAATTGGCACTAAAGGGGGTTCAAAGTTTATATGCAATCATTGCTGTTATAATGTGCTATATTACTAGGTAACGTGGCTTATTAGGTGATTTTGTTCTCAATTATTGCTGCAAGTCAACAAGGACAGAGTAATTATCTCACAAACAATAGCCTTGCTCCCAAGACAGATGCGACCAGACCCTTCCCGTGGAGTTCTGCAGTGTTCTAGCAAATAGGCAAGGGAAGGAGATCTACATATGTCACCCAGCAGCAGATGGGGAAGATATTTACAAAGTGGGATAGCACACTTTCAGATCTTCTGTTATGCTAATAAAGTTTTTGTGTGAGAACACAGCAATGTCAGTCTATCAATGACATCAACCCCTGGCATGTGCAGGCCATCAAAGCAAACACAGAATGCCTTTGTATGCATAGCTGGACAGTGTAAGCCAGTTGCTACTGGAGTGAAGGTCATCTCTCATTTTCCTAGAATAGACTGAATGCTTAGCATACACATTGATTAAACTTTTCTCTTTTTTTTTTGAACACAAGTTGTGATTTTGTTAAAATGGAAAATTTAGAGTAAAGAGAATTTCTAGACCCCATAGGAATTTCACGTCTAAGTTGTTAATGCATTGTGTGCCACCGGTATAGTATATTATGGCTTATATCAGCCTACGAGCGTCTCATAAAGACCTAATAAATTGAGCAGATTAATATTACCTAGTAAGTATAACACATTATTAATTAACAACTCTTTAATTCCTAAGCACATATTTAAGATGGTAGAGTTTATATCGGAAATTAATTGCAAATGCAGATGACTTTCCTGAGTGGAAAAAGGAAAAAGTACAATGGTTAAACTGTGGAATAGTATGACTGAGCAGTGCCAATGTGCACCTCTTGATGGTTACTCTCAAAAATGCCTTCAGGAGAAAATTCATCTGAATCTCCAGATTCTAAGTGTCTCGATCTGAGTTCTGATACTCAGAAAAGTCCCTCTTTACAGCCAGCATGTAAATCTTTATTTAGGACCATCTTTCAGCAACTGCACAGAGCAGGTCAGGTATTTATTCCATCCCAGGAAACTGCTGTTTCCAGGAATAAAAAAGGGTAACCACTACATCTCCTTAATTTTCTCTGTCACTTACTTACTTAGAGATTGAGAAGTTTTGCAGATTCAGGAGTGTATTTGTGAATGGACATGCCTTGTGTGAGTTTTAAAGATGTCACTGTGTTTCAAGTGATAAAGGTGGATAACTGCTTTGAATGATAGGCTGCCTAGTATTGTTTTATTGGAAATAGCTGTGGAATTTTACAGTGGATGATTCTTTGTAGCTGCAGTGATTTTGCCATCTTTGAGCAGTATCAGTTTACAAGTCAGAATCTTGAGTATGTGGAGACATTATAAAGACTTGTAACACTGACGCACATACATTGGGTCAAGTTTGTAGGAATGGTCCTGGAGACAGGAATTCATTTTGGGTATTTTAAGCTAAGGCATTAAACCTACTTTTTAGGGATTTTTTTTTTGTTGTTGTTCTATTCTTTAGTATTTACAATTATGATATTTAATTCTCTCTTTTAGGAGACTGTAGTTCCCCAGAATCAAAAAGATGAAGAATGCAGAAAAAATAATCCTTGTGACTTTCACAAAACTATTACTTTTCAGGCGAGGGTTACAAATGTGGAAGTACAGGGCACTGCAGCCTGTGAAGATATAGAGAAACCTAAGTGGCTGTTTGGTTTGTTTCACTTTTTTCTGTAAGGAAGGAAAAATAAGAACACTTTGTTAAATCATTGCGCTGTAGATGTGATGATTTTAAAGGTATCTGTCAAGTGTGCCTATTTGATAATGTAGAGGGCTCCTCAGCAGTGGCTTCATTTTGATATTTTAGCCTTGAAACCAAGGTTCCGTGTTTGAATCTACTAAAATTGTTGGTGTCATGTGTCTAATAACCCATCTGCTTGAATAATGATAAAGCCTCCTACTTAGTCTGTCTACCTCAAGGGAATAATCGAGCAGCCATCGTGACAATACTGCTCTGAGCCAACAAAATACATTTTTCCCCAGGAGTTCCCTTTGAAGCATGAATTATTTTTAAGGCAGTAGTGAGAAGTGCCCTGAAATGAGGCTCAATGAGGAACAAGTATCTATCTCAAATTGTCTGTCATGGCCAGTAAAGTTAAAAAAAAGAAACCAAAAACCAAGATAACCCAACTTCACCTTATTTAAAAAATAGTGAGATATCCATCCTTATGAATAGGATTATATAATATATATTTTAGGGGGCTGGGCTGGATTTCTAGGTAGACCATTCTGCCATGCAGCAGTCTGCAGGTTGCTTCAGTTTTGCTCCATAAAGTCTTGAAGTCAGTTCAGATCATACTTGTGCTTAGGAGGGATCAAATTACCTGTGCTATAATTCACATATGAATATGCTGAGAAATTTTGTGTGCTTTTATGTTTTCTGATTTCTGGATAGTACCTTATGTCATGAATTGTTTATGGGATTAAATAAAATTTTTAAACAGGAAAAATTCCTAATGTAGTAAACAGAAGTATCTTTAGATTAGTAATTCCTGCAGCTTTTAGTGTTTTACTGCTTACTGCAAGTTGCCTGCTTTTAAGGCTCTTGAGTGAAATAGGAAATTGGGACCAGAAGGGGTGTTGGACTGCAGCCTGTTTAGATGACCTTTCTTGTACTAGCTGGGGAACATTTTTGAAGTATACATTGGAGACTTGAGAACTTTTGCTCTTGGAATGGTGCAAGTTTTTTGGATAGCAGATATGCCCTTGTGAAGAAGGTGAGCTGCAAGAAGGGGACCCTGTGACACTGGTGGCTGAATGCTGTGCCATGACTAGACTATGTTGTGCCAATGCAGCTGCTCTGGGTATAGGGGTTTGTCGGGGGAGTTTCCTCATGTGCAGCAAAGCGTTGTTAATACCAGTGCCTGAGCCCATAAGAAGGTCCCAAGTAGTTAGAAACTAAGAGTGGCCTGGGTGGATTATACCAGGCCTGAAAGCCTGAGCACAGCTCAGAGAAAAAGAAAACAAAGGGCCCTCTTACCCCAAGTGTCACATAGTTAATATTTAGAAAATAACTTGTTCTAATTATATTTGTTTTCCTCTTTCCACTTCCATCCTTTTCTTTTACCTTAACATACCAAGAATTAACTCTTGAAATGATGCATTGACTCATGTGTAAGCATATTGTTATAGTGTAATTTAGTCATGCCCCTGTAGTGTATGGTATTCTGGATGCTGCTGACACTTGGGGTTGGACCTAAATGATCTTCAAGGTCTTTTCCAACCCAAGACCTTCTGTGACTCTTTAGGGTGGGATTTTTTTGTGGTGGAGGAAAGACCTTTGGAGCAGGGCTTATGTGCCTTTACGTTTATAAAAACACTGGAGGTGCATTGTACAACTGCATTTTGTCTCTTGCTGGCTTGCCTTCCTTGGAAACTCTGGTTTTTGCTGTCCCTCTCTCTTCTTCCCTCCCCTCCTCCCCAAAGTGTCTCCACTGCCAAAACATCCACGTTTTATGTTTCTTGTCACTTCCCAAACTTGCCATAACCACTGCTCTCGTTTTTAAGGCTTTCAAGTTGAATACCAGGTTGGTTATAGATAGAGGCGGGAGCCTGGAGCTGTGTTACTGAAGCTGTTGAGTAAAAACTCTCCCACCTGTTTGACCTATAGTGAGGTGTTTGGGGTGTGGGGTAGGTGAGGAGGGGATGCGGGAGGGGAGAACAGGCTGCTGCTGCTGAACTCCAGGATGGTGCAGGTGCCAGCCAGCAGCATCCACCTGGCTGTTCCAAACTGTTTCCTCAGAGTACAAAAGTAGGATTTGCTGCCCAGACTCTGGCTTACGTTCTGGCTAGTCCGAGTGGAAGGGTCTATTTGTGTGTGGGAAGCAAGCACTTGCTTTTCCCTGGGAGGGAGAAAGGGAAGGGGTGTTGTTCTGGGTCTCTCAGGATGGTCTGGCCACGTGTAGTGGTCTGTGTGTCCTGTGCCAGTGCTCCATTTATTCTTCCCTGCGCTGCTCTTCAACCCTCCTGAGGAGTGTGCTGGCAGCTCCCTAATGCATGCACTGCTTATGTTTGTTGCTCTAGGAGCTGAGGTGACTTGCACCACTACGTGGAAGATTAAGTAGTGTCCTTCTTCAATGTATTTCTCTGTAGGCAGTTTTTTATTACAGCTCCAAGTACTTTCACCATCCATCCGTGTGTAGACGTTTGAGCTGTATGTTACCACTTACGCCGTTGTTTTGAGGTGTGATTTCCTAGCTTTCTCCCTCCTCTACTCTGGACAGGCTGGAGTGTCCTTGAACCTGCCCTCCCCTTTCTAAAGCGAAGAATGAGAAGCCTTTAAGCAGCTTAAGTGTCGGCCATGTCGCAGCTGACAGGAAACTGATCTGGTGCTTGGCCGCGCTGCGGCCGGGGCTGCCAGAGGCATGTGCTGGGCTCTGCAAGCCCTGCCAGGGCCGGGGGTCGTGCCGAGCCCCCCCGCGCCCTGCGAGGTGCAGTCCGGCTGTAGATGTGGTCAGAAATCGCTGTCTGTCCCAAAATGTTGCGGCTGCTTGCCACAGCTGCCCGTCCTGTCAAAACAGTGACTGGTCTCAGGGTTAAAGGTGGATGAAAACTGTTGCGAACTTGAGATGATTGATGCTGGAAAGCTAATTAGTGAGCAGGGGCAATTAATTTGATCGCTTGTACTGGTTTCTCTTACGGGTTTTGAAGGACTTTGCTGAGCTTCTTTTATCAGCTTCTTTTTAATTGAAGGAGGGATGTGTTTCCAGTGGACTGCTTCCAAGAGGAAAGACAAGGTAAATTCATAAGCAGTGTTTGAATTTACTTGTGTGATTCTCCAAAGGCTGGCAAGGAGATTCCTGTTTTGCTTAGAGAGGGAAATGTCAGACACCCTGGTGAAATTTTCATGTGAAATACCTCGTGATGTAGTTGGGAGCTCCTCAACCACACTCTGCCACAGGAGGAGTTCTCTGTAGTTGGGGAGGTAACAGAGGAGTGTTAAAAGGGTATTCTGGTAACATTACTTTGGCTTATTCAATTGCTGATGACAAGACAATGTGTTTCCACTTTGGTCCATGCTACTAAAGTGTAATATAATTATTTGTATTAGACACCAACCACCTGTTAATATCGTTCTTGTAAAGGTCATTGTGTGGTGCCTTGCTGTCTGAATTTAACGGCCCTGTATCAGGTTTGTTGGTCACTCTTTTGTGTGACACCAGACAAGTGTTTGTGGGGAAAGAATGCAAACCTGATACTCTGACGGCCCAGGCAGAGGAGAGGACCAGGGACAGGCTCTGCTGCTGCTATTGTCGTGCCACCAGGCCAGGGCTGGAAAACAGGCAGCTTCCTTCTGGGGCGCTTTCACCTAACACAGTCCTTGTTTGCAACAAAGCCAGCTTGTAGTAATTTCCCAAGAGAAGCACACTGATACCCAAAAACCCCGACTTTTTGGTACCCTGGACATGGAGGGGGCAGTGTATTCCTAGCCTGGGCTATAAAGGAGAGGAGGAGTGCTGCTCCGCTGTCAGTCCCTCCTAATGCCGTGTTAGGAAAGTGAGGTGGTGATAATGTAATTGTGCTTGGTGACAATAGGTAAATGGTTGATAAATTATGTTAAAACATATGGTCTTGGCAGTTAACCTTAATCCTGCTGTTGGATTCATTTATTAATATCTGTACAGTGACCTGAAAATGCAAAGCACTGTATCATTGAGAAATGTTGACCTTGTTAACTGAAAAATTTTAATTAATTTTGCTGAAAATAAGGGTGATATGCATTTAACTTGAACTTTCACTCTTCCCACCTGACCTAGTATTAGCTTTTGAGAGAGGCAGGGGACAGGTAGGACTTGCAGGTGAACTTGTTCCATGCTTGTATCCAGTGAATGAAGCAGATGCAAGTGACTGCTGCTGCAGGGGCTCAGCTGAATGACTTTGTTTTCAAATTTCCAGAAAATGAAAGCTTCAGCTGCCAAAAGAACAAAACAGAGCACCTGGTTTACCACATGGTGTAGGACATTCCAGCACTTGCAAAGAAGGAGGCTTGGCTTTAAGCCATCTATATTCCAGTGTCATTAGTAACTGCTGCTAACTGTTGGATTGAATTACTGGCTGAGAAAGAGCAAGGGCTTTTAGAGTCTTCTCTGCAATTGAAAATAGTCACATGAAGAACTCCCATTACTGACAATTTTATAAGGAATAAGGATCTCACTTTATCAGTTGCATATTTATTGGCTCAAACCATTTGAGGCTCATTATGCGCATGTAGATAACTCGTTGTGGTTGTTTGAAAAGGTTCATTAGGGTCTTCAAGAATTCTGGCTTTATAAAAATCTAATTCATTATTTCTGCAATGAAAGAGTTAATGAAGGATCACTTGTGGCTTTTAATTTTCAGCTAATTAAAAAGAACGTCTGTTTTTGCCTTGACACTCGTCGTTAAAAGTGCCAAATATAGGATTTTTTTCTTGTGTGTGAGTTGAAGGGTGAGGAGGAGGGGGGAAAGTTACATGTAAATCATTTAGCCATTAACCTAATGTGGTGGATTTATAAATCCTATTACTATAAGCCCTTTTCATTTCCACTGAGGCCTGACGTGTGCTTGATCCTGCTAATGTAAAATTCATTCTGTCTAAGTGATTACTGAAGTAAGACATTTTAGTCAGTTTTAATCAGATTGTGTGATACTTGCTTGAACACCAATGTTAAGTAAGACATGGACACAGTTTGGCCATGTCTTAATTAGCCTTACAAATCAGAGTAGGAATCAATCAGTGAGCCAAGTCTATGAACCTTTTGACACCTAATACTTTCTGGTGGGGCGAAAAACCATCTGTGCTGAGGTCTGAAAATACAGGGCTTGGAAGCAAGATTAAGATTGTAATTTGGTGTTCTTGCTTTATGGTATGCTTGGCAGTCCTTCACAGTGTGCAAGTCCTTTGTGGTGCAGCCCTCATTGGTGTTTCAGAGTCGAGGCCGGTGGGGTGCTTCCCGCAGCCCATCATAAATTCCTGTCTCCGCAGCAGGAGCAGCAATTGGAGTATTTTTCTGAAGCTGCTTCTGCTCCAAGATACATCTGTTATTTTGGTGGAGGGGGGGGTGAGGGACAGCTTATCTTAAAATGTAACTTCCTGCCTCCAGGTGGGAAGTTCCCACTTCCTCACTGGGAGCTACTGACTTGGATTCATGGGACATCTATGTTTCTTGGATTTAGCTGTCTCTGTTTTCCCTATAGGGAAGCATTAGTATTGAAGATCTGCCTCATAAGCTCCTCAAATATTATTCACTGTTGAGATCAGAGGTGGTTTTTGAGAAATGTTATCCTTTGATAAGACAAGTAAAGACTTTGCTCTTTTTAATGTTTTTCCTGGATCATTGCTTTGTCAGTAGGCTTGACTCTCACACGAGCCTTGAACTGATTTTCAGTCCATGTTAGTCTACCCAGTTTTTGAAGACTCATTACTAGACAATATTTTTTTCTATTCTAATCATGTAGAATTTCTGTATTGATAATGACTTTTTTTGGTATTTTCTTCTAATATATGGACCATTTCCTTTTATTACCAAGATGCTTGAAAAACTTGTCATATCATTGAAGGATCCTGTGGAAGCCTTTGGTCTTTTCCCCCCCCCGCCCTCCTATTTTGCTTATGGTGTCTTCTGCAGCATGGTGGAAAGTCTTAGGAGAAAAAGATGCTTGAAGTATATGGAAATTGAAATGTTTAGTACCAGAAACAGCAGATGTTCTCTCAAAGTAGGCAACATCTTTTGCAGAAGTCCCAACTGCACATGGCATTGTGTCAGTGCTGAGGATTTTGTAACCTGGTGAAAGACAAGTCCATTGTAAATCACCAGCTTAGCCTGGAGATTTTGCTTTGCCATTGTTGAAAAATTACCCGCACAATGATTTTGTTTTAAAGCTTGAAAATTCAACCACCAGCAGTGTCTGCAAACAGTTTTCAAAATCACTCTAGATGTCTGTATGATACAGACTTTATAAGTTGTTTTTATTTCTAAGCTTCCAGGCAATTTAAATATCTTTTCTCCTCTATCTAACCTGTTAAATTACCTCTCTCTGTTAGGGTGAGTGTACCTCATTTAGTCAGATGTTACTTAGTTGATGATAGGACTGCAAGCACATGTGGAAGAAAGTGGGGAACATGTTTTTTGCTTGATCTGAATGCCTCTTTGTCTTCTGTTTTCTCTATCCTATGGTTACTGTTGGTCTGCCAGGTGTGCCTTTTTGAATGAAAATGAGAAACTTCTTTAGCATAGAACTCTTACTGTGGTTGGGATGAGGCTTGTTTGAAAAGCTCTGAAATTAGATGTTAATTACCTTTCTCTTCTACTGGATAATCTTCTGTACTTTAACCAAATAAGGATAATCTTCTATACTTTAATCAAATAAATATTCAAATACTTTGAATTTGCCATATTTCAGCTTTTTGACAGTTTCTTATGTGATGGATTGTAGGAGAGCAAGTGCTTGTGAAAAGGCAGAACTTAAACAGAAAAAAAATCATAGTAGTTCAGGTGGATGGGATGGTTGATCCATTATAATTAAATAGAATTAATCTGAACAACTATACAGTGATGGCCAAGGAGAGAACTGTCAAGGTTCTTGTCAGCCTTTTAATATGGTAGATGCCAATATCATAAGGTTATAAGCCTGAGAAGGATGCAGTGAAGTCCATTCTAGAGCTTATTTTAGGGTAAGATTTTCGTTAATCTTGGTCAAATTGTGATTGGTTCTTAACTTTGAATATTAAATATCTTCCTATAATTGTATGTATACATAGGGTCAAAATAAATGTCCAGGTTCATAAACATAAGGTACCTCCAGAGTACTGTGTCTCAGAAAAGAACATGGCCTGCAGAAAAGATGTGTCTTATCAGCCATCTTTCATGTATTTTTCCTGGGAAAACACTTTAAAGTCTCATGTTTCACAGCTTATCAAGGCTTACCAAAATTAGTGTTACCTGTTTCAGAAAGCAGCAATATCTCTTCAGTGTCCTGTAGGATGGTGGCAGGTGTGTTTTGTTGTTGGTTGTTTTTTTTTTTTTAAACTCAGCAGAGTTAATGTATTTTTTAATATGTAAAAATTTCAGTATTCCTAATTTTTTTTTCTTTTTTTTGATGAGTACTCAGTATTCTTTAGCCCTCTGAAGGGAATATGTATGGGCTTTTTTTCATGGCATTTGTGTCATTGTAATAATAGATTTTTTTGTGTGTGATTGTTTGGTTTGGTTTTCTTTGCTTACTGAGACACATAGGAAGATCCATCTGAACATCAAGAAATACTTTTTTGCTGTGAGGGTGACTGAGACCTGGCACAGCTCGCCCAGAGAATGTGTGGAGTCTCCGTCTTTGGAGATACTCAGAGGTGTCCGGACATGGCCCTGGACAATCCAGCTCTAGGTGGCCCTGCTCGAGCTGGGGATCTGGACCCGATGACCTCTGGAGGTCCCTTCCAACCTCAGCCAGCCTGTGGTTTTGTGATTAAGTCTGTTTTTTTTCCTAATTCAAACCAGGCCTTAAAACACCAGCAAATTCTTACAGGGATTTTTATTCCTACAGCATATCCCTATGTTTGCTTCTGTTTTGGGGGTTTGTTGGTTTGCTTATTTGTTGTTTTAGGCCCCCTGTAATTATCTAAGGGCATTAAAAAAGAGCTTAACAACATTTGTATCTATAATAGCAGTGGATGAAATCAAGCCACTGTCCACCAGTGCTTGTGGCTGGATTACAATGTTGGCACTAGAACTCAGGGCCCTGCAGGTCTCATTTCAGATACAATTCTAATGAGGATATTGAATGACTGGTGTGACAATGTTAATCAGTGCTTGTGCCTTCTACTTTAACTGAAAAGTGAGAGCAAGAGAGAGCTTTGAAAGAAGGTTTCCTTGGCATATGAGTGAAAGCTGAGTTTTTTTATTAACAATTCAAACTCCTGTAATAAGAAGTAGGAAAGCTTATTAGCTATGTTTTTAGATTAAACAAAACCTTTAGGTTGTGATGTTCTTTCTTTAACAGAATTTGTGGGATGAAGAATTTAAATGAAAATTTCTAAAGTCGAAGATTGATTGAGTTAAAGTATGTAGCACGAAATCAATCCTGTCAAATTGTAGGGAAATAAGTGAGACATTTATAAACATTGTTAATGTTTTAGAAATCTAGTTTTGTGCAAATGTATTTTGAATTCTTTACAAATGAGATAACAGTAGGTCTAAATGACAAATTAAAGATTTAAAAAATAATCAGCATGCCTCTCTTGTAGTAATGGATTTATGGAGGTAGCATGCTTAAGTTGCATTTGTAATTAAGGTTTTTCCATCATTAGAATAGAAATGTATTCCTGTTGAGCAGTATCTTTTTATGTGATTTATGTGGATTGAATGAGTGGCAAAACTCCACTACTTTAATCTGTTATGTGGCTAAAAGTCAGTATTTGGATTGGATTCCTAGAGGGTCATGCTGAAAGGTTAAATACATTTGTCTGTTTTCTTAGTCTTCAAATTTCCATATTCTTCGCAAGTAACAAACAAATCCATGTCCTGTGGGATTGTACAATGACAGCTTAGCAACTTGGCTTCATTAGTAATGAATACTGCTGTTAATTTCAAACCTCTAAATACTGAAATGGGTGGGCTGTACGTGGAGTGCTTAAAAACAGACTAATACATAAAAGAAACTTCTGAAATTATAATTTCTTTGCATGAGTTCATAGTCCTGAAATTTTTACCTGTATGCATTGATAAACCACTAACCTCATTCCGTTTTTAAACAGTACACGTGTCCTGGATTACGAGACAGACTACAAATGGTAATAAAAATGTCCTATACTACAATTTTAATTGAGCAAGTGACCATTAGCTGCTGAAATCCTAAAGGCTGATAATAAGGTGGTCCTTTTCAGGAATTTGCTTTTACATGAAGCTCATTTTTTCTCAGTTGGACTACTCCCAGAATTGTGTCATGGAACATGTTTCTGTTTCTGCAGGAGCTCTCTGACATCAAATACGGTTCCATCCTTAGCTCTTTAAGCGATTATGATCTATATGATATGGTGAATGTCTGTGGATAGGCAACAGCTTCCAATGGCATGGACCCTTTTATTCCTGTACATCCTTACAGGAAAAATCTGGAAGGTGAAGTTGCCCCAACCCACCCTCCAGTTCCTATTCCTGACTTACAGTTGCAAGCCCTATTTAACAAGCAATTTAGGATTGTTAACTAGTAATTTTCTTTTGTAGTTAGTTTAAAAATAGTTAAAAAGCTTAAATGAGCCTTTTTAAAAAAAAGTTATTTCTACATTATACATCTTACAATCATTTGGTAGGCTAGTAGATTTTATTTCTGACATGCCTCGTAAATGCTTACTTTGTTCTAGGAGAGCCTTTCGTGTCCTGAGGAGCTCTGTCTTGGGCTTTGGTTGGTTGTTTTTTTTTGTCAGACATATGTAGGGAATTCAGGAAGCTCATTTTTAAGACAGAATCCAAAAAGACTGTGTCTGACTCTGACAGACTGTCAGGAGCTCTTTCCATCTGTATCCAATTCAGCTTTATCGAGTGCTGTAAAGAGGTCACACTGAACAAATCAGAAATACGACTGAGACTTCATGCTATTAACCATGCATGTTCCTCATCGTATTTTCAAGTCTTTGGAGCAATCACTAGGTCCTGCCTGAAGCAAGAAATGTTAAGCTGCCATGTAGAGCTGAAACTGTTTCATAGAATCACAGAATATGCTGAGTTGGAAGGGACCCATTGGGATCATTGAGTCCCACCCCTGGTGCTGTGCAGGACACCCCAAGAGTCACACTCTGTGCCTGAGAACATTGTCCAAGCACTTCTTGAGCTCTGTCAGGCTGGTGCTGTGACCACTGCCCTGGGGAGCCTGTTCCAGTGCCCGGCCACCCTCGGGGTGAAGAACCTTTTTCTGACATCCAACCTAAACCTCCCTTGGCACAGCTTCCGGCCATTCCCTCGGGTCCTGTCACTGGTCACAGAGATCAGTGCCTGTCCCTCCTCTTCCCCTAATGAGGAAGTTGTAACTGCAGTGACGTCTCCTCTCAGTCTCCTCCAGGCTGAACAGCTCAAGTGACCTCAGCAGCTCCTCATAAGGTTTTTTTGTCCCTGGCACCACCTAAGAAGGCTTTTACCACACTGCTAAAAGAGATGAGAAATCTACACTCAGAGCTGTGTCTGAAGACTTGGAGGTAGTACCCCAACAAGACATGGGCTTGTGGGACTGAAGATTTAGATGCAATGTAAGACAGAGTAGCAGGAAGTGATGTTCCAGGCTGACAGCAGAGAGAAGTCCATAAGCATTTGTAAAATAGCCTGCAAGTAACGTATTGTGAAAACATATAATAATTATTTTTCATTATTACCCTGAGGCTAAATGAAAAATTAAAACGGAGCTGGATTTTTTAAAGTACAGTTGTGAACCCTCTAGGCATTCATATACACCTGATCGCTCCTCTTTTTTATTTGAGAAGCTTGGGTGGAACCCTGAACATCCTATTATAGTTGGGAAGCTGAATGTACAGGAACTTCTTCCTTAGTCAGAGAGGCTCACAATCTGTCAGATCTGAAGCAGATCATTTTGGAGTCTTTCAGAATGATCCTTTTCTTCAGAGAGATGACCTAGAAAGTGCAAGAGCTCTAACACTGTGCTGGAGGCACTCCCTTACTCACATGGAGGTGTTTGAAGAGGGCTCCCTTGTTGTTGTTGACATGGTCCTTCGTGCTCACAGCATATTCCTCCCTTTGCTTGCCAGCGTGGACATGCACTGCTACACCACTCAGTCCTGGTTCAAGGCTCTCCTTACCAGCCTGGGAAACCTGTTGTCACAGATAATTTTGCCCCATTTAGGCAAATGGATCCTTCCTTGTCCAAGCAGTTCTTGGTGCCGACACCAGCTGCAACCATGGAGGATGAATTAGTATTGTTTAACTTCATAAAAACACCTGTCGTGTTGTCTAAATATATCTAATTTAATGAAACAAAATTATATGCTTTATGAAAATCCTGCATGACATTTAAGAAATTAGGTAAGAGAACTTTCTTTGGAGGCTAATTAGAGGCTAAAATACTTTTCTGAATTTGAATAAATGTTGCTTTGATAGACAATCACTTAGTCATAATGAAAGAACACTTTAGTTTTAAAGCAGTTCAAACCACTTACAAAGATTTTTTGATGGACACAACATCCACACGCAATCTATTCATTACTAAGACTACCATGTCCTCTCATCTCCTATAAAATGTCAGGATCATTTTCAGTGGGTATTACCTGTATCTAGTCAGAGATTCCTTTGTTCTGTTCATTGTAGCTATTGCAAAATGCCTATGGTTCTTCAAGAAAAAGGCTGTATTGTTCAGTAGAAGACCTTTCTCTTTTAAGAATACTCATCAGGTAGCAAGTGTGTTCTGCATCTGTTTTTCTCTTTAGCACTTGCTTGTCTTCTCCCAGGCCTTTGTTTTTCTCCAAGCACACAAGTTGTGGTTATTACTTAAAAGATGCTGACCAGGAGAACCTTAGAAAAGTTTCAAGTCCTGTTTTCTGCTTTTTATTAAAAAAAAAAACCAACAACCCCAAAAACAAAGTGGGAGGAAGATTTGATTCTCAGGGAGTTTGTCATCATCTCAGACAGTGCACTGAGTTTATCTACTGTTTAAAAAATGTTTAGTCTTTGGAGTATTAGTTTTTTTTCTTTTTCAGCTTTATAGACATGGTGTTTTTGAAAAACTGTCTTCTCTACTGATTCTGAGACAGACTCCCTGATTTCTCCAGGCTTCTAGTTATATGGCTATAAGAGTAACTTTTCTTGGAGATGGGACAGTACTGCCATTTCTGTCACTTCAAGATTAAGAGGCATGCTTATGTATTTGAAAGATAACTTTTAATGTTTTAATTTTTAATTTTAAACCTGATGTGGAGGATGGTATGGTTATTTTTCTCTACTCTGAAGGAGATTTTGCTGTTATTCAGAGGAAAATTTCTGTGCTCTGGTTTAAACCTTGACTGGGTTCTAACTTGTCTGACTAGACAGGAAACCTTAGTTTATTAGTAATTAATTTCAATTATTCATTTTTCTTGTCATTTTATTTTTCTGGTGAAAGACTGATTATCTTTTGCTGAATGTGTTAAACCTGTTCAGTTTGGGAAACAAAGCAAAGTAAATCTTTCCTGTCCAAATATTTGTTCATTCCACTGAAACAAATGCTGTTGTTTTCTCTAAGGAGAATATACTTGTCTATATGCATTTAAATATTGAATAACTTAACACATGTTTTGGTTTTATTAGGAAATAGTAAATGATGCTTGTCATATTCTTTCTTAATTAGAAGTGGTTTTACTTGTGGTTTGTGATACAGTTAGCTTTTGATACAGTTGCAGTCACATTAGGCAAAGCTACCTTTGCATCTTATAGTTAAGTACAAAATGTTCATCAAGCACAAATTTTTTTAATGCTTTGGAATAAAAAAAAAAAAAACATAGAAGTTAATGAGCCATTATCTGAGTACCACATTCTTCAAGGGGTTTTAGGTGCTGTGGATCTTGTTTCTTCATGAAGTGAAACAGGGATCCCTGTTCCTTATTTGCTTCAGGTGTTCAGTTTTGAACGAGTTAGAAAGGAAAGAGCTCCATGGGTGGGCTGTGAGCCCTGGTGCTTCTCTAGGAACTGTCCCTGTGTTCGGTTTCTCTGGAGGGTTAGGAGATGCCCGGGCTGTACCAACATATTTCACAGCTAGTTATCACACGGACATTGTATTCCTGCTGCTTCTGGGAACACAGAACACTTCTGGGAAGTGGGGTCAGAGCCAGGTCGGTTACCTTCTATGCACTCAAGTCTTCAACTTCATTGTTGAGCGCTCCATTTCTCTGTTTCCAAGACTGTAAAATCATTTCCAACACAGAAGTTTTTGTGTGTGTGGGGTTTTTTTGTTTTGTCTGGGATGGGTTTTTTTTGTTTGGGTTTTTTGTTGCTTGCTTGTTTTTTTGTTTTGTTTTTGTTTGTGTTTTTTTTCCCTTTTGTTCAGTGCTTTTAAGAGTATGTTTCATTGTTCTTTCTTTCATCCTAATACCAAAATAATCCTTTCCAAAATAGGCAAAATTTCTTTAGTATGGCATAGTTTGTAATACATTTTGTAGAAAAAACAGTAATTTCACAACTTATTAAGAAAACAATTCTGGTTCTCCCGTTCTCTTCTGCGAAGCTCACCACAAATACTTGAAATAGAAATACTGTAGAATTTTAAGGATATAATTGGTTTCTGGCACCAAGGGAACATTGTCTTCAAATCACAAAATGTGACAAAGGTACACAACTTTTTTTGTGTTCAGCACATTTCTCTTGCTGCCTTTTTTGTGTGTTTTCTGTTGTTTATGAGGCAAAAGAGTCTACTTTTTGTTAGCATGCAAACATATGTCACTGGATCTTTGTGTCCACTGCTTCAGCCCTTGGAACCATTCTCCCTTTGGTTTTTGTGCTCCATCCAATACTGATGTTATATACAGAAGCTGTCAAAGCTGTATTACTGTCCGTCAGCTTTGCTGGGTGGAGTATGAACAGTTAATTTCAGCATTTCTGAAGAAAAACAAAACCAAAACAACACAGAAGGGAAAACTTTGGCAGTTTGGGGTGTATTTCTCATGCTGTTAATGTTTCATAAGAGGGTACATTTTGGAGAAATGTAACTTTGAATGTATTGTCTAAGTACAGCAAATACTCAGTAAAAGCTCTTTGAAACAAACAAACTTAACTACTTGAATCTGATCACTCAAACTTTTCTAAATCAAGTCCATTGTCTGATAAAAAGACTAAATTGCAATTCTTCATTCCTTCTGGCAAACAAGACCTCTATCTTTCTTTCACTTATGCTTAGGGCATATGTGCCTTTTTGTCCAGCAGTAGAAACCTTTTCTGAAAATCCTCCTTAATAAAATCATTTTACAGCATCCTGTGACCGTGGTTTATCAGTGCTAAAGTCTACTTAAGACAAAATCCTAGCAAAGCTAATGAAGAGGTTACAAAAATACAGAGGTTCAGAAATACTTAGATTAGTGAGTGGTTTTTCCAGCTCATTGATTCCTCTGTGCCATGGGAAGGACTAGCTAATATGAATTACTAAAGCAGGTGACAGAATTATTTTCTTACTATGTAATTGCAGAAGTAAATAAACCAGGTGGAAAAATATTCGGGTCTACTCTAGATAACTACAGATAGTTTTCAAAAATACAGTTTTTTACAGGGCCTTAAGGCTGCTTTTTGTTCTCCTTGTGCAGAGTGAATGCACAAGGAGTGGTGTGGGTTGGGTTGGTTTGGTTTGTTTGTTTGTTTTGGGTTGTTTTGTGTGTGTGCTTCTCTGGTACAATGTTTTTGTAATGAGTGTGCTCATTCTTTTCAGTCTGCTCTTAAGTCTTCCCTTCTGTTCCTTCGTGTCTGTGACCCCAGGATTCTGCAGAAAATGTGTGTTTACAGGAGTAGTCTTTGCATCAGCATATTAGTTTTGTATCCTGTCTCGTTGGTTTTTCACTCTTGTATCTTAGCTTGTGTCCACAGAAGCATCCTCTCATCTGAAGGTACTCTTCAGAGGTTTTTAAATAAGGAATCTTTAAAAGTACTTGATGTAATAAATAATAGTAAAGCTGTTCTTTGTATATTTATTTATTTTTAATCATTCCCTGTCTTAAATCAGAACCTCATTTAATTAAGTAGTTAGTGAGTTGGGGTAGGATTAGAACAGGGAATTTTGCAGTTTGATGAATGCTTATCTGCAATTACAATCTTTCAGTTTATATGGACTTGCAGTTCATGGGTGAGAAAATGTGCGTTGCTAGTCTTGCTTTTACAAGAAAAAAGTTAAAAGAGTTTCACAGATGTTCACTGTGCTGAGAAGTTCACAGGTTTTTAGAAGTATATATTTGCTGGGGGGAGGGGGCATGGCTGTACAGATGGGTTGCCAGGCAATTAATTCTTCCTACTTGGAATAGGAGACAATCCAGCTCTCATAAGCAGTGCAGTATTATTTGCAAAAGGAAACTACCCAGTACCATTTTTCCTATTCCCTTCCTTCTTTCTTCTGTCTTCCCACCTCCCTTCCTCTGCTGTGCATTTCTGAGAAACGGCTCAGGATTGATATGATAGCAGAGCTGTCATTCTCTTTAACAAAAAAAAAAAAGTCACTTTTATTCTAGGTATTTTAATAGAGTCCCATTAAGGATGTATTGCTGACTGAAATATTGGCATGAAGGGCTCTCACTGAGCTGAGCCCAGGAATTAAGAAGTCAGGAAATGGGCTGCTGCATTGCTAAAGAACCTTGTGTGACACAGTATCTCCTGATTGGGGGGATCATTACTGCTATTATGACTCGACTTGCGTAGGAATTTTAAATTTCATCTGAATGTCAGTAATAACCCTCTTAGCAAATTATCCTGAATAAAATCACGAAGGCATTTTATATAATAGGTGTTGAATTACTGGATAGATTTGCTAATTAAATACTCTTTGTTCTGCTGCAGTTGACATTACAGGGTAAGATCTTGAACAATTATTCTCAACAGCTGTACTTTGTTAAGGGAAAAATTAACCACAAAGTTTATTTTTTTTCTACTCTTGAAATTGGCAGATTTTTGAAATGTGCTTGAAAAAATTCCATCATCCAATTGGTAATGAGAGGATAAATATGCAGGTGTTGCTGTGAAATCAGATAACTACTGACTGCCTTATTAATGAATTTAGCAATATTTTATAACCTTCTGTTTTGTAGCTGTTGGCACTTACAAGTGATCTCCTGTCAGAATGGGTGGCACTAGCATATGCCAGTCACTTGATGAAGCCAACTCGTCTGTGACCCTCTTGTTGTGATTACCTACACCCACTGCTGTCCTCAGGGACAATTGAGAAATGGTTTTTGCACAGACAGATAATTTTTTTAGTAGGGGGTATTCCTTTTTTTTAAAAAATAAAGGTTATCTTTCTCATTATTAACAGAATTATTTCAGAGAGTGAAGTAGAAAATGCCAGAGATTATCAAGGGAAAATTGATAGGCCGTCCTTTCTTTTCTGTGTAAACTCTTCATTTCTGTCTAATTTTTCAATTTTGTTTCAGGGACTCCTGTTTGCTTTGGAGTACTGAGGGAGAGGTATAACCTTCCTCTGTAGGAGTTAGCTAATAAGTGAGAAGAAGGGTTGTGGGGTGGTGAATATGTTGGAATTTTGACTACTTTATATGAAATTTGATATCATGTACCAGGGAGAGATCTTCAGAATAATTTCAAAACTCCACAGAAAGGTGGTGGGATCGAATGTCTGAATCACTCGTTAGGAGATGAATAGGAGTGGAATGCCTTTGTTTTAAGCTTCCAGTTAAAATGGAATTGTGTGTGTCTGATTCCAGTGATAGGTACAGCCTGGCAGGAATCTGCAGCTAAGGCTCACCATTTTCCTGTTCTATGAAGAAGACTGAGGACAGCTGAGCTTTCTGCAGTTTTGGACTTCAGCAGAGTTCAGGCATCACATTGTCTGAGTGCCTAGTTTGCAGCATCAGTGGATGGTCTTTAAATCAACTGGATGTTTTGAACTTGACCCAGAGAGTGTAAATCCATAGATACCCATATGTGCTTGGGTAATAAACCTGATAAGGACATCCTTTGTGAGTCACCTGTGTCAGAGTCATATCATAGTTTGGAACTGAACCTGTCTTTAAGTGCCTTGAGGTGAATACAGCTTTTAGTGCATAATTGCAGATAGACTGAAAAAACATCATACTTGCACTGACTGTGGTTGCGTAAAGGTTCTGAAGTACTAAAGAAACTTGCCATTAGTGTTAAAGGAATGGCAGTGTTGTCATCCTGTTTGTGTGCTGTTGTGTAGAGGTGGAGATTTCACCTGTTCCAGAATTCCTTGCTGTGATAGCATCGTCAGCATCACTATAGTCAAGACTCTTGGCTTCATTACAGACTCCTTGGCCTTATGAAAGTAATGAGATTTCCCTCAACGTGATTTTATTCCCACTGAGCATGGACAGCTCTTGCCCGTTTGTCCCTTTTCTCTTCTCATCCCTGCTGATTTCTACTGCTCAGCTCCCTGTCCCAGACTTCTTGACTACAAGCCTTAATTCTTCCTTTTGGCAGATATGACCAAGGGGTATTGCAATTTAACATGTGAAAAACAGTAAAACTGAGACTAGGTTACTGAATTTGGTATAAGCTGTTTGATACAGCTGTGTTGCCCAACTATCTTTAGAGTTCCAAATTGGGTTCACCTAACAGACTCTGATCTACCACTGCTGTAACCTGTGGTTCAGATTAATCCTCAAGAAAATTTAAAGTATGAATATGTATGACTAGCAGGATTAGCTGAAGAAAAACCTGAGTTTTACGCTGAGTGGCAGTGGAAAGAACTGAACCCGGGGATGTGGAATCTGGAGCTGTGTGCCAGAGCACCAGGATGTTGATAAGAAGGAAATGGGGAGTACAGTGGAATCATGGCCAAGTGACTGAAGGAATGGAGCAGATGTTGGTTCTCATGCAGCTGTGCAGAATTCACCAAGCTCTTCCTAATGCCACAGCTACACATTTTTTTTCATTAAGCTCATTTGATTGTCCCTTTTCTGTGCTACAGCTGTACCTGTGTCTTCAGATGACGCGCTCTCCCCACCCTCCACTGTGCTGAGCACTATTAGAGATGGAAGCAGGAGCCTACTCACATGAGGTCTCTATAGCTATTTCTCAGGTTCAGAGAGGTGCTGTTCAGAGCATTTGGGGAACTCAGGATGCATTCTTGGTTGAGGAACAAGCCTAGTTACACACGGATTTGCCCATCGGTTCAACATCTATATCCTGTCTTTGCCCAGCTCTTTGTCCCGGTTCTGGTCTTCGTAAGGAGTTTGCTTTTGGATGACCCATTTTGAGGTTGTTACAAGGGTAATCAGCCTTTTGATTAAGTCTTGTTAAATGAGCACCATCCAGGCTGGACTGAATAAGACAGGATGTTTTTGGGAAAAAATTCAGTGACATCAAGAGATAAGATGATGGACATGAAGGCGACAACTGACCTAAATTGCTGAAAGAGACTTAATTCTGGCACTTGCTGATTAGTTGTATTTAAGCCATTTGATTCAGTGTTCTTTTTTTTCCTAAGGTAGAATGTGTGCATGCACATGCAATTTTGAGATTTGTTTTAATCTTGTTTTAGGGGAGTTAATAATAGCATTAATACAAGGTCAAACGAGAATTTACTCATGTAATAGGAGTATTGAGGTGACTGTGTGTTGCCAGGAGAGAGGTGGTTTGCTTTGTTTTGAAAGGTGAGAGCATTTGGAGTTAGCAACCTAATGGATATGTTTGCATGTGTTAGCCTGTAATTATATCATACACTAATCTTTGATTATTTTTATTATTTCAGATTTTGATGCATACCAAGGAGATGGTGCAGAAGGTAATGCTGAGCATTTTCATTAAACAACAACACTTAAAGAGCACACCTGGTGAAATTTTTTTATTCTAGGAGAACTGTAACCCAAACAGACCTGAAATCACTTCTTAGGATGCCTGGTTTACAAATGTAATCCTTCCTGATGGATTATAGCTTTTTTCTTTTACTACCACAGATATGATCTGGACCCTGCTTGAAGCCTATGTGGGACTGTTTCAAGCAAATTAGCAGCAGTGCTAATTAGAGTTTACTCATAGACCTGTTACACCATGTGTTCTAGTGGTTTATTATGGTTTATTTTTTTGGCATCCTTTAAACTCTGTCACGGTGTGGTTTTTTGACTCTGTGGAGTTTAACATGGACATAGCCATGTTGCAGTTTTTACTGCTGCATTGATTTTCCAGCACTGAAAATGTCAGGTTTTCTTTTTTTTTTTCAAATTAATATTACGCAATTAGATGCATCTGCCAATTTTTGTGTTGTTGTGACATTTACTGGTGCTGGCAATTTTTCTTTTTTTTTCACCTTTTTTCTTGCTATGCCTTTCATATGCACCTCAGACTTTTTTAGGTTCCTCAGTTTGTCTAGAATTTGCTCTGTTATCCCAGAGTATTATGGAAGGATGGCTGGTATTTGAATACAGTCTTCTCTAAGTAGGGTATTCACATTGTTACAGGAATCAGAAATGATGTGAAGGGTAGAGTGTCAGTCAAAGAGAAGAGGTTCAGTAAATGTTAGTGTTCTGCTCTGGGGGTAATTCTTCAGTAGTTCAACCAGGGAAGATAAAACTTGTGGGTCATAGTAGCTAGATCATTATCCAAAAGGAGTGTTTCCTGAAAGATCTGCTGCCCAGGGGAGGACAAACATGGGTGGTTGGATTAGCAGAAGTTAAAAGATGGGGATGGAAAAATGGAAATGCAAAGCCATCTGCATAATCAGAAAGAGTGAAGAAGAGCAGCCTAATCTGGTCAGTGCTGTGGTATTCTCAGTTGCTGTCATCCGGTAGCCAATGCTTTCACTAGATTTGTTTGAAATAGAGAATCTAAGTATTTTTTCTCTTTTTTTCCCCAGTAGTATTGTGATGGCTACGAATAGGATGGGATACCTGACTGTGGTATTACCTTTCAAACACTTTGGCTCAGTGCCTTGTCTGAATTTGTCCAACAGTCTTTGAGTGGAAGTGATCATCTTGTGTCTTAGCAGTCCAAAGTTATTTCTGATCAGAGTTCCTGCTGTTTCTCAAGATCAGACTTGTTCACTGACTTATTTTTCTAGTATTCATTTAGTAAAATTTTGCCTACTTACATTACGTACACAACTGAACCTTGGTCTTTTTAACATATCAGTGGCTGAAGTATCTTTATTCTCTTTAAATTCAAATATGTTTTAATGAAATGTACAGACCTATCAGTAAAAATTTATTATATGTTTTCCTGCTAGTATGCTTTTTAGTGTTTAAGGGATAGTATATAGATAATGATATTTTTGAACCGTGAAAGTTATGTGGGACATGTAGAAGATGGAGTGGTTCTTTTGTTTTTCAAAGCAATTCTTTTCATTTAGATGAACCTTGAAGTGATTTATGGAGACACAGATTCCATTATGATAAACACTAATAGCACCAATTTGGATGAGGTCTTCAAACTGGGGAATAAGGTAAGGAACTTTTTCTTTTTAAAGCTTTCCTACATAGGTCTGTGTTGTTATTCTAAGTGGAGCAAATGGTATTAAGAGAGGATTCCATGGCTTAAGCAGAGAATATGCCATGAGAAAGAACTTCACTATATATGGAACCTATGAAATAGTAAAATCTCAGTGTGCTCTTTTTCAGGTGTAATGTGCTCATTCTGTGCATTTTTAAAAGTGATTAAATTAAACATTTCATTGCATAGCAAGCTTTTTAAACTAATCCTAAGGTAGCAGGAGATTATCTCAGTGTTTGGTGAACCAAAATGTAAGGTACAGTTTCTCCTCTACGTTAATTTCAATTACAACATGAACAGTTCTGGTTTTTTGTTTTCCACAAAGGATGTCTCTCAGTTCAGTTTTGTTTAGTTATTTAATTTGTATGACACTCAATATGTTACCAGATTTCCAGAGGTAAGTTCAAATATTAGTTTCCATGGTATACCAGATACAGAAGAGATCTGATTGATTAGCAGCTGGCATCACCACATTGGTGATGTGGAAGTTTTGTGGCTCTCTGAAATTGTGGAACTGAGAAATGATTCAGAACTTTCTAAATAAAAGATGTTAGTGAAGCTGTTTTTGAAAGATGGAAGAAATCGTGATGAAAGCGAAAGCTATGGAAACTCTAAAAAAACCACAGAAAGCATAGGGTTTTTTCAGTATAGTATTAAAAAAAAGTAATTTAATTTTAAGGCAGGGAGTGATTCCGAGGTCTTTTAGAATACTTCTACCTTCATGCTAGTGGGTACCTTTAGAAGTAGATGCATTCAGGGGCAGAAAGTGGGATAATAATCTTGATGTCATAACCGAGTAGAAGGAGGGCTGCTGGCATGGTAGAAAGCAGTCTTTCCCTTTTGTTTGCCACGTACAAGATTTTATATAATTTCAAGTGTATATACAGTAGCGTATAAGAAAGTTTAATGTTACTCCAGTCATGTGTGTGTGGTTTCACTCTGGTTTGGTTTTTGTCCCTGTGCTCCCACTTGGTGGCAAAACATTACAGAGGATAGTTAAATAATAATAACTTTAATGAAATATGACAGGATAAGCATAATAGGTTAAATACTGCTGAATGAGAGTCAGGTTTTCTGAGAGAATAGGTATGTGTTTGAACTTGTCAGCTGCTTAATGAGAGTAAAATCTTAAGATTTTTTTAATCCATTGTACTTCTGTATTATGTATCAGTTGAGGTTGTTTTTTTTAAATTAAAAAAAAAAAGGACAGAAAGATATGTTTTGATTAAAATCAAGTACAACATATAAATACTGTAAAAGTGAATAAACTTATGTCTGTAAACCAGCATAATCAAACCTAGCATCAAAATTGCAGATGTTGTGGCTTTCAATATTCTATTTGTGGCAGAAAAAAGCGATTAATTTAACATGTTTCTTGTTTGTTTGTTTGGTTATTCCTCAGGAAAGTGACAGTTGCTTTTTTTGTAAACACTTTGATCATTTACATTTGCCTTGTTTTGAGTAATTCCTATTTAAAAATCACGATAAAGAATTGTCTGTTTTGATGAGGAGCACTCTTAAGAAATGTCTCTGCTCCACTGCATAATAATTTCTTTCCTAAAGTTTTGTGTTTAGAGGTGAGGAGTATTTACATTGCTTTCACTGTACTTTTGCTTTAATGTAGACTGTATGGAAGGCACACAGATTTAATGCAAACAATTATGGTGAGAGCAGTTAGTGAGTGTACCCCTGTTCTGATGTAAAGTGTGAATTTATGGGTTGTCTTCAGCAATGAAGCATTCTTCCAAGAGATTAATTTTGGTTTTTTATTGGAGAATATTCTCTCATGTGCTTTCCGAATTTCCCCATCTAATGTGCATGTTCTCTCCCACCCTTAACCCTCCATTCTTTATATCCATCCTTTTTTAGTCATTACTCAGCAGAAGTTTTTTCTCATTTTCTGTGCGTCCTTGTGAATCAGATTTGCCAGTACATTCAGTACTGAACTGTTGCTGGGTTTGGAGCACTTGGTTAGTATGCAGTGAAAGAAAAACTGAAAATTAAAATTGCGGAAAAATGTTCAGAGGAATTGTTTGACTGTGTTGAGAAACAAAATATGAACCTTGTAGCAAAATGGTTTTGCCTCATGATGTCTTTCAAAACTTAGAAATATACAGGGGACATCAAAGTAATGGCAATTCCTGCAACAGCAAAAATAGAGATCTAAGTGAGAAGAACTAAGTACACATGTATAAATATACACATAAATGGAAAACTTGTAAGGAAAGTTTTGGTTAAAATGGTAATCTGAGTTCAAAGCTAGATAGAAACAGAAAACCAGTGAGATTTTATGCTGAAGGTACTGTTCTTGGTGAGGGTATCTGTTAGATGGCAAAAGAACTTGAATGCATGTCCAGCTTCAGTGAGACATGAGAAAAGGATAGTTCATAGTTGATATTAAG
This sequence comes from Callaeas wilsoni, assembly GCA_013398955.1. Lineage (NCBI taxonomy): Eukaryota > Metazoa > Chordata > Aves > Passeriformes > Callaeidae > Callaeas > Callaeas wilsoni. Next base: position 10,607 of record VWPU01017661.1, on the reverse strand, counting down.
AGTGTAAGAGTGATTATGGATACTGAAAATCAACGGGGAAAGTAAGTTGTAGAGGAAAGAAAGTAGACAGTAGAACATGAAGACAGAGCAAGACACCTGGCATATGTAGATACTTTGTTGAAGAATGTAAAGTAAAAACATACAAAGAAAGAAAAAAGAAAAAAGCAAGTGGGAAACTTTTAGCCAAGCCAGTAGGTGAATGTGTACTGGAACCAAAGTTGTTGAAAGTTCATACTTTTTGAGCTGTCGCACTTCTGTCCCCTTAGAATAGAGGTAGGAGATACTTGGTACTATATTAAGACAATGTATCAGTGCCTTTTGAAGCTCTTGTATATGGATAAAACATAGCCTGTGTGTAGAAAAACACTCGTTTTCCTCCCACGGAAATCGGGCTGTAGAAAAGGTGAGGAAGGGTAAAAGAAACACTTGCCTGCTTATGCATGTTTTTTCCTGAACATGCACACACAGAGCTCTGATCTGCATAATTCTTCTCCACTCCCTGGTTTAGAGTGAGAGTGGAAAGAAAGAAAGGTGCCTTTGCAAGATAGCTTTTCTATAAGGCTATTTGCATTTTCTGTCTAAGTGACCATCTCTTGTCTTTCCCTAGTAAGTAGGTCCCTGCTGTGAAATCCCATGTTTGCTTAATTTGTGTGAGAGGTTAAATGGAGTAGGTGCTCTAGTACAATGAGCTGGAGTCAGTTATCTCCAAGGTCGCTTCAATCCCACTTTTCTTTGCCTTGCTTAATTTTGTTACGGAGTTAGATGTACCAAGCTGTAGATACTGAAAAAGTCAATGGGTGAACCTTAATTTTAGTAGTAGCTCATAGGTACTACTGTGTACTTAATTTATGATGTCTGACCAGTCTTTAAAATGTGTATGCAAAAACACTGTGTGTACTGTAACTTATTTTAAAACTTAAGAACAATGCACTTAGAGATGGAAGTTAAATTTGTTCATAGTTAAATTGATGCATTTTTTTTAATGTTGGTGCATTTGCAGATCAAAAATGAAGTGAACAAGCTGTACAAATTGTTGGAAATCGATATCGACGGAATTTTTAAGTCCTTGCTATTGTTAAAGAAGAAGAAATACGCTGCTCTTACTGTGGAACCAACTGGAGATGGGAAATATGTAACTAAACAAGAACTGAAAGGTTTGGATATAGTCCGGAGAGACTGGTGTGATCTTGCTAAACAGACTGGAAAGTAAGTTTCTTTGTGACACTGTCTTCTTTGCTCTGTTTTAAACAGTACATGATTTGTAAACATTTAATACTGTGTGGCTGTTTCCAGAAGATCACAGATTGGTAACTAACATCAGTGTTAGGACTTAGCTGATTTTTGTAGGAGATGGTAAATGTTGCCTTCTGGTATTGGTAACAGGTTAAACTGTGCAAGTCCAAATGTCTCCTCATTTCACTATCTGGTTTTGTATATGCTGTAGAAGCTGTGCTTTTGAGTTGTCACAGTGTTGTAAATGCCATTTAATAAACCACAGCTGAAATCTTGTGAAAATGGTAGATGCTGTCAGCATTTGGAGTTAGAGGTTCTATGTCAGATGTTTGATTTCCAAGATGGGTAAACAACCTGGTGGTCAGCACTTTCAGCGCCCTCTAAAAAAGCTGGAAGTGCACTGTTGCAGCCTGAGGAGGAGATCCCTTTCCCCAAGACTGCTTCTCTTTCCTTTTGCCATGAGACTCCTTTGGTACTTCATTATGATGGATACAGAATTGACTATTTATTAATTGTCATTGCACAGGGCATTTTAATGCTTTAATTCAGTAGAAGTAATACATTTAGCACCATAGAAAGAAAATTGGGGAGAGTGGAGAGGTGGTCATCTGGGTGCTGACTCATTGTATAATGCCTCTTGAAAACTTAAACAGCTCATGGTCCAAATGTATCCAAAAATGAATACTTTTCACGTCTGTAAAAATACACCACACACTTGCTTACTGTTCTTAAGACTTGCATTTTCTAAGAAAAGATGCATCATAATAGAAGCAAATTTTTCCAAGTTAGGAATGTATTAGTAATTAAAGCTATACAAATGTTGGAGAGTGTTCTTTAGTGACTAACTCTTCTGCAGCTGGCAGATCTTCCAACCACATTTTGCAGCAATAGGCAAGACTTTGCTTACTTGGTATGTTCTCTTCTCCCCCATCTTAAGATACCTGCAATGGAATAATAAATGGAAAAATGATATGGCAGCAGAAAATAGAAAGTTGCACTCAACCATTCCAAATCACTGTTTAGCATTAGGACTATTTGCAATAATTTGCTTTTAGTAAAATAAGTAAATAAATAAAACACAACATAATAGATACTGGCAAATTTCTATAAATTTTTCATCAGATTTCATCCTCAGGCTCTTTAATGTCTAGAGAGAATCTGGGGGAAAGAGAATATTGTGTCTGTTGTAATGATTTTGCATGTGCCAAGCTTTTCTTATTTTTTGTACTGTTTTTGCAGCTATGTAATCGGTCAGATTCTTTCTGATCAGCCCCGAGATACAATTGTGGAAAATATCCAAAGGCGACTTATAGAAATTGGAGAACACGTGGTCAGCGGTCAGATCCCAGCAAATCAGTTTGAAATAAACAAGGTAAATGATCTCGCAGCTCTTTTCTGTCTCAGAAAAACTTTGCTGTTCCTGAATATGTTGACTGCTGACAAAAATATTTTTAATCCTAATGATGCTGTGAAATAGCAGGAGTTTTATTAGGTACTGGATAGCTCAGGACATATTGCAAAGATCCTACAGTATGAGGGGAAAAAACCCTACTGGGGCTAGAGGCTCCAGAATAGCAACTTTGTGTCTTGTCCCATCCTGCTGCTGACCACGCTCATTCTGCACTTGGAGAATGACATGATGCTTTCAGGAGAAGTTTTCTCCTAAGCCATTATTTTATCTTTCAGGCTTGAAATGCATAAACTGAAGAATGCAATAGAAAAGAATCAAATACTCTGGTTTTTTTAGAAAACCCTCATAATACTTCCCTAGAAAGCTACGTAGAAAAAAGGTAATAGTCATTTTGAGACCTCATTCAAGACTTCCCTGCAACAAGAAGTAAAGTACTCTGCTTTATCTACAGCAGTTTTAGCAACAGTGTTGTGGTTTTGGGGTTTTTTTTTGTGAATCCTCAATGACAGAACCTGTATTTTTAACTTCAGAGACTCACCTTTCCTGTTAGGGGTTGTTTCACCAATGAATTGGGTATTACATGCCCCTCTTATGCTTCTAATAGAAGAGATCTATCAAATGTCCATCCAAAGTCTCTTTCTTTTGCCAGCTGATCATCTGTTTACCTTGTAAGACTGTGTTAATCAGTTAAGAAATGTGTTCAGGTTGTCACAGGAGTGTAGAGAGATCACTGAATTTTATGGTTGACTTAAAAACAGAGCGTTGTGATGCAAATATTCTAAGAGCACTTAGTGTCTCAGTAAAATATATATCTAGCAAAATGTTCACTTTAAATTCCTAAAGTTCCTCTGTTTTACTACTTAAGAGAAAAATGTGTTTAACCATTAAGTCAAATGTAGAAGTTGTTTCTAAGAATTGGAATGACAGTAAATATTTAAATGTAGCATTTTATTTTATTTAAAGGAAAAACTCATTATGGAACCTCAGGAGTATGAGATACATAGAAGTGTTTAAATTCAGTTGTATCCTCTTGCTACAGAGCTTGTTAAATACACTTAGCTACACAATATTCAGATTTACTGTATGACCTTAACTGGAACAGGAGTAGGAGGGTAATCTCTGGCTCTATTTTTGTATTTTGCATAATATTGTCATCTTCAGTTTAGTTTAATTTTAAAACAATTGCATTATGATCATAACTGTTTTGAACTCTAATGCATTTTTCAGATGGTAATTGTAAAAATATCCTTTTGTTTTATTAATAATAACATTTATGAAGTTTGAAGGACTGGTACCTAGGGCTTAACATATGGCAAATACATTTGTTACAGTTTTTTCATCTTACTTTATGTTTCAGATGTACTTCTGAATAGTAGAAGGATGAAGATAGCTGTTATGTAGTCTTGTCTTTTAAAGTTCTGAGTTGTCCATCACTGAAGTAATAGATTTTTCTCATAGTTACATTTCTGTTTTCCCCTTTGATATTTTAGGCATTAACAAAAGATCCCCAGGATTATCCTGACAAAAAATCCTTGCCACATGTGCATGTTGCCATGTGGATAAACTCTCATGGAGGCCGAAAGGTGAAGGCAGGAGACACAGTGTCATACATCATTTGTCAGGTAAAAATGCCTTTCTTTATAGCTAAATACTAGGTATTGTTTTGAGATACGGCAAAGAAAACCAGCTCAGCTCCTGGAAAAATATGTTTTGGCATTTCTTTTTGGTGAAGTAGTCTTACGTTTTAAAGTAGTCGTTTTTCTGTACTAAATTTAGTTTAGAGCCATTGTGATCAGCTCAGCAACTATTTCCATATAGTGGCTGGTAAAATCTCCCCGAATTCATTCATGTTTGGAAATAGAACTTACTTTAAAGAAAATGCCTAACCTTTGTTTTAAGCAGAACAAAATTCTGGTGGTGAAGAACCTGTCATTTGTGGAAAGTTAATTGTTGGTTAAATAGTGTCATTGTTATTTCCAGTCTCAACTTGTGTCTCTTTAATTCATAGACATTGGATCTGGTGGTACCTCTGATGTATAGACTGGGAAATTTGAGCCACTTTCTGGTTTCAAGTGTTTATCCTATAAATGCTTATCAGTATTTCACAAATATATACTCCACTTTGGTTCTGTTAATTTAAAAAAAAAAGTGTAGGTCGAATTAGATGGACCAAGGGATCTCTTAGGCCAAGCTGATGAGCTTAACAAAGTGACTGTTTCAGCTCCTTCATTATTCTAAAACTGAAAGATACTGTGTTTGACTTAATTGAGAGTTCTTAGCCTGGCATCCCAAAGCTGCCAAGACTTTTGAGAGCTGGGCCACGGGTGCGGCTGAGCAGTGGCACAATACAGAGAAGAATATACTTGTTGAAAGAAGGGAACTGAAGGAGTTGCATTGTAATTATTTTTGCAAAGCAGCTGGATGAGCTGAATAGTCCTAAATTAATTTTGTTCTGAATACTAAGTTGTCTGAAAGGAGTAGGAGGGACCAATGGCTTGCAGTCTGTCTTTATTAGTGATGGGTTTTCAGTCCATGGTTGCTGACCCTTTTAAAACCAGTAGCTCGTCTTAAATGAAAAAATGAAGGTGTCTTGAATTAATGCATTAGTTTTATTTTGCTGAAAAAAAGAAATCAAAAAAGAGACTGTACTTAGCAAAAAAAAAAACTCAGAACAGTTGTGGTACTTCCCCCCACCCTGCCCCCTTCCTATAAATGTTTACATCTATTATGGAATCGTGCTAAAATACTGCTTTAAGTTCTGCTCTAAGACTTTTGGCACACATTAAAAATGAAATTTCTTAGTGCAGTTGAGGACTGGGATTACGATTCTACAGATTTAAATGAGGTACATTTTCCAAGAGTACTGTCGTCTTGGAGTTGACACTTAATTCCTCTATGTATATTGTTTTCAATTTAGTTATTGCCTTCCCAAATTGAATTATTTTCTCCTTATCTTCCTCTTTCAAGTTGGAGAAGAATGTAATGTATATTTTAACCTCTAAGTGGTGTTCCTCTCTTGGCTTGAGACGTCACCATACATTTCTTTCAGTATTTCTGAATATTTTAGAATTTCCTCTTTCAAATCAATGCTGTTGCCTCCGTTATTTATTCCCATGCCAATGAGTGATGGTCCATTCTCTAACCATTCACTCTATTTGTTTCTTTATAGAATTAAAGAATATAAATTTCCTAGCAAAACAGATATAGTTTTGATATCCATGACTTAGAATGTGCGTGTTGTGCAAAATGATAATGCTGGTTTCGTACAAAGTGAATCCAAAATGCATGCCCTCTGTGTATTTTTAACTGGGCTGATGGTTACAATGTGTTTGCATTGTGCATTTGAGAATTGACAGATGGGACTGTTTACTCTGTCTACTCGTACTGATTTGCACGTGTAGGCTGCAATAATACAAGCTGGTTTTGCATTCTTGAACTTGCTAGTTGATGCCAGCATCAGCAATGCAGTTTTTTTACTACTGCTGGATTTGTATTGGATGCATAATAAATCAACCAAAAGAGTGTGTAACAGTTTTGCATTAAAATAATGCATAATATTTGAAGCATAATCCTTTGTATAGACTTTTTTCAAACTTTGTTTTGTATGTGTCTCCTTAGGATGGATCAGATCTCAGTGCCAGCCAGCGAGCATATGCTCCAGAGCAATTAAAAAAGCAAGAAAATCTTAAAATTGATATTCAGTACTACCTGTCACAGCAAATACATCCAGTAGTTGCTAGAATATGTGAGCCCATAGATGGAATTGATTCTGTCCTTATTGCAACATGGCTAGGTAAGTATTCTAAAATCAGTTTATTTAAAGAATTGCAAGATCCAAAGTGAGAGGTTTTAATGTATGTTTCTCCACAGAAATGCTTCCCCAGATCAGTCTTTTTACACTGAACAATAGCTTGTGTTACACAGCCTGTAGAAAGCAGTGTGGACTCTTAAGTGTTTTTATGACTTCTGCAGAATAGTGTTTTTTTCAGAAGGTGATCACTAACATGAATTTTATCTTACAATCCTTGTTCAGCGTTGCAAAAATCTGCTTTTCAGAAATGACAGTACTATCGCATGTCTTTGAGATTTTCTTAAGTTGCTAAAGGAGTTCTGGGGTATGCATCCAGAACTAACACTTTTCCGGAGAGAAATGCTGGTATCTCTGGCATCTTCCCAGGGAAAAAAAACCAGTCATAATTAAAATGAAAGAACACAAATTTTTACTAGAATGTAAGTGAAGACTTGATTGCTAGAACTGACCTAGTGGATAATAGAAACAGGAAATGTTAATAACAATTTTAACTGCTTCATATGAAGGAATTAAGTGGTCCCAAAACCAAGAAGTGCTGTTAAAAAAAAATATAGCTAATGTTAGTGATAAACAGAGCCAACAGTTTTAATTCAAATGAGCAACAGGGAATTACTCTTGTTAGAGTTGTTTTTCCTTTTAAAAGGATGCCTAATAATTAGAATTTGAGATTTTTCTGCCCAACTGTGATTGCCTCTTTCTTCTCTATTCCCTAGGCTTCTTACCTAGAAAAACTGAAAGGTTGAAAATTTGTTAACAGTTCTATTGGGTCTCTCTTCTTGAAAATGCTATACTCTGTGTGTGTATTCCTTTTAGTGTTGTTTCCTCCCCAAAAGTGATTAACCAACAGACTTGACTGATCTACCTGATAAACAGAAATTTTGTGATTTGTATCCCACATATAGGTAATTATTTTTAAAACTGTTACTCAAGGACATGAAAAAGTTGTTGATTTTGCTGGCTATGAAATTCTTGACGAGACTGCCTTTTCTCTAGGAGAACTTCTTAGAGAATTTTACCGTGTCAGTTTAATAATCTATTTATGCTATGCCCGTGTCTACAGAAAGCTCAGACCTGCAGAAATTCCTTTGTTCAGAATACTGGAATGCTCAAAGGAAGAGTTAGTCGTCAGCATTTTTGTTCAGGTAAAGGCCAAGATCCAGGATTTGGCCCCTTAAAAATCACCTAGTGGCGAGTTGCCTCAGGACCCTTCACCTGTGTAACTGCATCTCTGTAGCTCCCCTAGTAACAGCTGATTAGCTTGGAGATTGTGCTTAAAATGTGTACAAGAAGAGTCCTGCCTTGTTGTTTCTCAGGAAAGGGGATGATAACCACGGAGGATCTTAATCTCCCAAGACAATCCTTGTAACATGCAGCTTTTTCCATCTCCGTTTCTGAGTTGTTGACAAGGAGTTGAAGGCAGAAATTCTGCTTTTTCTGAGTCAGCAAAGGTGTTTCTTGGAGGCATTTGATGTTGCCACGTGTCCTCAGCAGCTCTCATGCTTTGAGGAGGTGTCAGCCCTGCTCCCCCAGCCAGGCTGACCATACAAATCATCCTGTTTATTATGTGGCAAGGCCTTGGTATCCAGCTTTCCCTTGATGTCAGAGTCCACTGCGTGGTATGCCTGACTGAAAAGGTCAAGCACTCTTGGTTAGGTCGAAGGGGTTTAAAATAGGCAGCAAACTTATACTTCACTTAGGAAAGATTTCTGAAGCTAGTTTATTTTATTGGGCAGAGATTGTTAGTCTTGTAGAGTTAAGCTCGAATTCAGAGCTCTTATTCACAACAGGTTAGATTTTCAGAAAAGACTGGCTCCCTTCAGACACCTAAATTAACTACCCAGATCTTAAGAACTCTGTGCCACTTGATAGCACCTACTGTTTGCAAATGCCTGTGCTGCTTTTTGCACTGTGGTACGTTCCAGATGAAAATTTCTTTTATGGTCTGTAATAGCATCATGCAGCTGAGAGTTTATTAATAGTCTGCAATTGTCAGTCTGAAAACCTGTATGTATCTATCAGTCTTAGATCTCAAGTGTGTTTAGTTTGGCCTTGCTGTACAGTCAAAATTTTATCACCTTCCCTAGCTTTGTTTTCGTGGGAAAGCTTAAATTGAACTTGAGGGTAAAGTCAGGTGTTTTTCAAGACTTCTGATCTGCTTAGGTTTTCATATACAGCACTTGATCAGAGCTGTACATAAGTCATTGCAAGCTGAAGTTATCTTTACAGGGTTTTTTTAATGGTACTGGAGGCATAGTCAAGTGGTTTTCTTTCACAGAAATCAAAAATCCTTCGTAGGATACAAAATAGTACAAGATACTGGAGTCCAACTTGCTAAAACAAGCAAATATTGAAACTGTTTACTGTTCTGTGATGCTAAGTTGGGCTTTTTTACTGAGTATTTTTGTCACAATATACATCCAAATTCCCATTGTTTTTCCCATCTTGTTGCAAAAAGGCACATTTTCCAGTTCTGAAGGAGAAAGATGGGCTCTGGAGGATGTGTAAGATTTGTATCTGTGGACCAAAACTTTATTGAATTCTCATTGTTCGTGTCTTCCTCCACTGATCAGATTTATTGTGTTACGTAGAATATGTGTCTGTGTAGGGAGAGTGGTTGTAGGAAAAGGATCTTGGCTGCATGTTTAACAGAATCTACAGTCATGCATGTTTATAAAGGTGAATGTTTCATGTCACCCTGCTAGTCTGAGTAGATAAGACTGAGCTCTGCTTGGGAAGCTTGGCTCACATCAAAGTGCTGAAAAGTTCTTTGTTCTGTCTGTGCTCAAAGCATGTAATTTTAAACTATTTTAGACCCTGAAGAACGGGAGCAAATAATGCAACTTAAAAATTGCAGTGAACCCCGTAAATGTCATGTTTATTTGCTACAGAATCAAGTTGAAAACTGCCTTTTGTTTTGGGGCATTGTAGGAGGTCTGCCGTTGAGAGATGGAAGTTCGTTGTTCCTAAAAGTGAGGACCTCATGGGCATACTCCTCCATTCACAGTCTTTGTCTTGAAGTTTCTGAGGAAAGGCAGTGACAAGATGAGGATTGTCTCAGTTTGTAAAACTAAAGAAAGTGTGCAATCTGATCAGTTATTTAATAAATCTCATAATCTTAAATCTTGGAGACCTTACTTCATCCTTAAAATATCTAGCTTTCAAACTGGAAGAACTGTATGGCAGAGCAATTCTCTTACTGAATTTCAAATAAGGGTGGTTTTTTTTAATACATAAGTACTGCTCCTTGTCTCAAAGAAAAGTCACATCTTATTTGTGTGTTGGCAGAAATGTGCAGACATTATGGAAGCAAAGTCATTTAACCATGGGGTTTTTGTAGCTGTTACTGCATAACATTATTTGCTTCAAATGATGGAAGTTGATGACTGCTGTCCTAGACAGTGTCATGATGTTCTGAAAGAGGTGTGTGCTGCTGCCTTACAGAGGCATGTGCACATTGGTGCTCTGCAGATTGCTTGACGTTGGGCATTTCTTAGGAAGGCTGGCTGATTTTCGGGAGTCATTACTGGATCCTGATGAGGCTTGTCATTAGGAGTACTTCCCGGTATTGCTCCCTGCTTTGAAGCAGTGTCTGTGTGTTAGCTGCTTCTTGTAAGAAAACCCACCAGCACCAAATATATAGGCTTTTTATACTGTCTCTTTTTATTATTATTATTATTAAAGAATCGTTTAATAGGTGTCTTTAATATAGTATTTAGCAGCTGCTCAGACACTCTCCAGACAGAAAACAGGGTGGATGCTCTCCTTGTGGCACGCAGAACTTACCTCAGGTTCTGACTTTTTTTATTGTTTCCCTGACATTAGGGAATGAAGTGAAAGGACAGTGATGAAAATTAAGACTAAAGTCATGACGAAACTTCATGACAATACGATAACGAGCCCTAGAGCGTGTGAACTTTGCTGTTTGTGGTCTGGCTGGGTGTTTCTGGCTGGGTGAGATGCTCCAGACCTGCTTAGAACCTGAGAATTGCTTAAGCGCCTTGGGCGCTATGAATGAATAAAAGAAAGAGTGAAAATATGAATGAATAAAAGAAACAACGCTAAGATGAATGAATAAAAGAAGCAATACCGATGTGAATGAATAAAGGAAGAGCCCGGCCGGGCGGGCGGCCCCGGCCGCGCGGGCCCCGCTGC